>SKCR01024899.1:1412500-1901374 GCA_019454045.1 Zanthoxylum bungeanum | reverse complement strand
TACATATTACAGGAGCAGTTGGGACTGAGAATGATAATAGCATAAAAGTGAGTTGTTCTTATAAATAGTAGCGACAAACTTCTTTATTCTTGGAATCAAGCAAAATGTTCATGTTTGAAACTTTGAACACTATATCTGTAAGGAACCTTGGACACCACCTATCTCCACATTGATATGATATTGTCCACTTTGGGCCTAAGCCCTCATGGATTTGCTCTTGGGCTTTACCCAAAAGGCCTCATACCAATGAAGATACATGTCCATCCTTATATGCCAATGATTTTCCCCATTTCTAACCAATGTGGGACTTTGAGACTTTGTTTGCTCACAACAATCCTCCCCTCGAACAAAGGACCACCGAACCTCCCTTCAAACGATCATCTATCCGTCCACTCTAGCCCAGGCCGACTCGTCTTCACTGTGTTGGGATTAGGACACGCCCATGAAGACCGGAGCACGCCGCCTATTTAATTGAGCACATCCACAGATCACAAAATCGGGGTTCACCACCTTTTGTTATGCATTTTGAGGATTCATCCATATGGCTAACTCCGGGGCATGGCTCTGATACCACTTGTAAGGAACCTTGGACACCACCTATCTCCACATTGGTATGATATTGTCTGCTTTGGGTCTAAGTCCTCGTGGATTTGTTCTTGGGCTCTACCCAAAAGGCCCCATACCAATGAAGATACATGTCCATCCTTATACGCCCATGATCTTCCCCATTTCTAACCAATGTGGGACTTTGGGATTTTGTTTGCTCACAACAATATCTTCCTATCCATCAACTATGTGCTTTGGAGTCTGGAAAATTCCAAGATTCTTGAATTGGTATTTAGATTTTTCATGCTTATAATTTTGTTATCAAAGTGTTACGCTTGAAGTTTACTTAAAATTAAATTCACTTGCACAATGGTTTTTTTAAGAAAGAATATGTGATTGAACAGGCAAAAGGTTCCGATGCTGCGACTACGATGGGCACTGAAGCAGCAGTATATGCAGCTGAAGCTTCTGACACGAATGACCTTCTGGAGAGAATTCTCCCAGCAACAGTTTCCGATTATGTAGATTTGGTCAAAACTCATATAGATGCTGGTGGGTTAAGTTTATTTTGTTTATGAAAGAATAAAATCCTTATCCAATATGTTTTCTGACACAACTTGATAATTCAGGACCAAATTATCGCTTTGCATCTAGGCAATTACTATTGCTTGGTGAGATGCTTGATTTTTCTGATGCTACAATCAGGAGGGTTGCTAGTGCCTTTGTGCAAGACTTATTGCACAGGCCCCTTGACTACGAAGTTGACGAGGATGGGAACAAGGTTATCATAGGAGATGGCATCAATCTTGGTGGTGATAAAGATTGGGCCGATGCAGTAGCCAGATTAGCAAGGAGAGTCCATGCTGCTACTGGTGAATTTGAAGATGTTATGATCGATGCTGTGAAGGAGCTTGCTCAGCCTTGCAGGGAGAGAACTGCTGACTTTATGCAATGGATGCACAGTCTTGCTGTGACTGGTCTACTCTTGGAAAATGCAAAATCCTATCATTTGGTTCAAGGAAAGGCTGCTGAATCTGCTGAACTTCTGCATTCATTATTGCTTCCGGGGGTATAATTTATATCGTATCAGTTTCAGCATTTCTAACACCTACACTTTCCTATTGAATCCTTTATACCTATATTTAATGGTGATTGTAATAAGTGTCAAATTTATCAGGGGTCTAGGTGTCATCTTTACCTATCCTCCAATTAGGTGCAGGGATAGAGGCATAGAGCTAAATCAGTCAATTGTCTGCCTGAGGAGAAATTGAACTATATTTTTAACATATTTTTGCAATGGGTGTACTTGTCAATTGCAACTGAAGGAAAGATACGAAACTAAATCTCAGTAACTTATAGCGGATTAGGAATATGTTCTTGCACTTCTTACAAAACCTTAAATGTGTCCAACATATGTCCCACATCCATACACTTCTGTCTAAAATATACATACTTGCACACACTTTATTTTAATGTAACATGGTTCAGAAACTCCTAGAAAGTTCTGAAGAACTGATTTCGAGTATGAATGCAGGCAAAGCATGTTCACTTGGATGTTCAGAGGGTGACAATCAGATGCCTTGGCCTTTTTGGCTTATTAGAGAATAAGCCAAGTGAGGAATTGGTAAAGCAGTTGAGGCTGTCTTTTGTTAAAGGCTCCCCTACAATTCGTGTAATGGCTAGTAAAGCACTAATTGATCTTGGGATGTGGCATGGCCCTCAAGAAGTTGACAAGGCCATGGAGGAAAATATTTCATTCCAACCCCGAGATGATAAGATGACTTTTAGTCCTATAAACCTTTCTGAAACAGATGGTGATTTGAATGTTGAATTACTTGATCTCTTATATGCTGGGGTTGAGGCAAGTGATTGGGGAAAATCATTAGGTGACGAAAATGAGTCAATTCAAGCTGTTATTGGCGAGGGGTTTGCAAAGATTCTTCTTCTGAGTGAGAAGTATCCAAGTATACCAGCTTCTTTACATCCTTTGCTCTTAGCCAAGCTTATTAACTTGTATTTCAGCAATGAATCAAAAGATCTGGAGAGGTAATGATCTGTGCATATGTTTTTTCATTTGCTCAATTCTCGAGAATAGCCCTTAAAATTAACTTACTTTACAATCGTTGACCAGGTTGAAACAGTGCCTATCTATTTTCTTTGAGCATTATGCTTCTCTCTCTGCAAATCACAAGGTAAGAAATACACACAATATTTAAAAAAAAAAAAAAAAAAACAGGTCTGATTTTTTTAAAAAAAAACTGTTGTGAATCTTATATTTTGCTTCATAAAAGCTTGGATATCATTATATGTCAGTAGCATTTTTATTTTTTATTTTTATTTTGGAAGTGCAGAAGTGTTTGTCCAAGGCTTTTGTTCCAGCCCTGCGTTCAATGTGGCCAGGCATCCATGGAAATGCAGGAGGTTCTTCCCTTGTGGTGTCTAATAAGCGTAAACGTGCAGTCCAAGCATCAAAATTCTTGCTGCAGATGATGCAGGCTCCTTTATATGCAAAAGAGACAGAAGTGGAGGACGGAAACGGTAATAAAAATATGCCCGAAACCTCGGATGGGTCCGAGCAACCTTCACTGGAGTGTGGTGAGGAGGGGCTTGCTATACGCATAGCAGCCGAGGTAACTGTTCTTGATAGTTTTTTAGATAATATAATTATGGTATATTTTACAATGACCAGCTGTATCCTTGTTGCTTAAAGCTTGGTTTGTCTTGATTTGCAACAAATCACAGTTGGTGGGTCACTGGTACACTTTCCATAATAAATAACTAAAATCCAGAGTAAAATACAAGGAAAGTCAGAACCTGATTTAGTGCTTCTCCAAAAGAGGGGCTATAAATGAATTGCATAATCACAACAATGGCTTAATTTATGTCAACCTCAATCTTGATTCTGTTAAAATGCCTCATAGTTTATAAAGCTTCAGATTTCACAGTAATTTGAGACCTTTCTTCCCCTTCTAAACGAGGTAAGTTGACAAAATTGTTGATTAATCAAGAGCGGATTTATGAAGACATTGATTGTGATTTTTTATGTTCCTGTCCTGGTGTTTAGGAGTACACACTACTTTCATAGATGTGTATGCATATCCAAATATGTATGCATGCACACATGATATAATGCATGTGTCTGTATACACATATATCACTCAGTTTTTTACGGTTTCAAATAAGGTAATACACTAATACTTATATGGAATCTTGACAAAATTACAGCTCTTCTCTAATTTCCAAATGTGAAGGGAAATTAGATAGCACTGTATTACTCTACTTGGTTAGACCTTGGACCCAAAATTATGTGAGGGGTTTGTATATATTAGTATGTTTATCCATACCAATAACCATTTATATGCCAAGGATATCTTTATAAAGTTGCTTTGTTTAAAAATAATTGTCTTAAACTTATCAGTATATTATTCCTATGCATTTTTTAGGTTCTGAGCTTCCATATGAAGAAGACACCTGCTGAGAGGTCTTATGTCTCAGCACTATGTAGAATACTCGTCTTACTCCATTTCCGGTTATCAGAGCAAGGAGCAATAAAGCTAATGAGGAAGCTTTTGAATCGTGTTTTTGAATCTATATTGACAGAGAGAGATCTTTTGAAGGAGTTGAAGCGGATGTCTGAATGCCTCAAGGGATTGGATAAACACGCAGATGAAGAAATTTCACAAGATGAAGCTAATCTTATTTTTGGTAAATTTGTTTACTTTTATAAAGTTCTACAACATGGCTGCACTTAGTAATGGTCCAATATGTGCATTTGGCAGTGATCACAAGAATGGGAAGTTATAAATGATATAATAATTTGAGTTGAATGTATACGCATCAGTATTATTTTCTGTAACAAGCATCGGTATATCAACAAACATGAGACTGTTGGGTGTAAATTGAAATTATTTCTGGATTCGGATTGAATATGAAGTCATTCAAAAGTTTCACAGAGTAGTTGCAGTTTCACTAACACATAATGGATTCAATACCATTTTTTCTACCCCTGTATATACAAGTCCTGTTAATCTCTTCACAACATTTCTGACAACTCTATTCATTTTGTAGGGAGGCTAGATCTAGACTTCAACTTGGATGTCGAAGTTGCAGTGCCGGAAACACCAGCCCCATGCTCGACAAGACCAACCCGTTCAAGAAGACGAGCGAGGCGTGATGAGACTTCTTCTGATGAAGAAGACTCACCTACTTCTGTTCAGTCTGTGATTCCTAGCAATCCCGGCAGTATAAGCACCCGGTCCCAGAGGGCAAGCAAGACTGCAGCACTGACCAAGTTGACTGCTTCAATCATCCCCCCTAAGATAGATGAAGACGATGGTGAAGAGGACGAAAGTTCAGAAGTGACATCGGAGGATGATTCTGATGGATCTGATCAATTCGCTGATGGGGTATAAACTATCTCTTGGCAGCACCATTATCTAATCTACATCTCTTAAATAACATGTATTATTATTACTTGTAACTAGGCTGGAGATTTTATGCAGACGATAAAATTGTAGTACTAATTAATGTGCAAAGTGTGTCTTCTGGTTGCTTTGAGGAAATTTCATGGGACTGATGAAATTTTCGCAACTTGCTCTAGCTTTTGACACTATTATTCATTTGATTACTATCTGTTTGAATGTATCCAAGTGGGTTTCCAATTTGTAATGAATTGTTCAGTTGAAATTTCTATTTTAATGCCCAACTTGTGTTTTATTTGAATTACAGTTGGACCACTTCATATGATTGTCGATTTTTTGTGACCAAGTGTTCAAGAAAACCATCGAATCATATCTTGGTTGCTTCTATGAACTTCAAATATTTTTTGTTTGGACCAACTAATGTTGACCTTTGGTAACTCCCAAAAGTTCATTAGGATACTGGAATAACGGTGTCCAAAGGATCAACAAGTTTAGCTAATGGTGTGTGATGCTTATGCTTGTGTTTCATTGGCTCAAAAATACAGCCAGAACTACTAGATCTCCTCTTTTGGGTAGAAGTCCTCAAAACGGTGCATCTCGCCTATAGGAAAATGTTAGCAAGACCAATTCTGCACTGAGATTAGGAATGGTAAAAATCTCCATAAGTGCGGGTTTAGAACTCCAAAACATATAAAAATTTAAGTTGGGCCCCAACCCGAGATAATAAAATAAATGAAAATCGAATTTGCACTTATCCCGCCGGATTGTCATCCCACCTGAGGCGCGCTATCTTTTTTTTTTTTTTTATCGAAGAAGGTTTGATTACTGGCTCAATTCTTTTTGCATGCACTTTTCAGACTGGTGCCTGAGGGTTGCAGCTATGAATTTTTAAGATTACAATTCACAAATTCACTAGGATTATTTTCAAAAACTGCTTTCAATAAAAAAAAAAAAAAAAAAAAAAAACGAGATGAAAAATGAGCCAATATTGTACAGACAAAAATGTGTTTTCTCAAATCGGAATTTCATTGTTTATTTCTGGACACTGTTGTTCACAAAACACCATCTACATGCCTCTGCTAACTATTCCTATTTTACCCAGTAAGAAGTATCCGAAATAGAATTCCAAGCAAAAGATTCAATACAACTTCTGTCCTTTGTATCCTTCATAACATCCAGTGATGTCACTGTTTCTTGTTCGCTTGGATCCGTACTTCTTCTGGTCTAAGAGCAACTTCGCTCTGATCTTCGGAAATTTTCTCTGTACAAGTCAGATTTTCTCTTCTAGCTCAAAGAACAGGGTCCTACCGATTCTTCCTCATTATGTTCTTGTTGAGAAGTCAGACGTTTTACTAATCTATCCAATGCTTCTTTCATCCACCAATATTGACAAACTTTTCTAGCATCTGCCACGCTCATCTATAAGAAAAAGTTCCAACTTAAAATCAGATATTGTTGGTTTCAATTGAAATTGCAAGTATCAGGTTATACATGTAAATGTGCATACCCATTTTCTGCTTCGGACATTCTTCTCTGGCCACTCAACTAATTGCTCCTGAACAAGTAACGGGAACAAGTATCCTTCATAATAAGTGTCGTGTGTTTTGCTCTTGAAACTCCATTTACCCAATTCACGCTGCAAAAAATATATGTCTAAGTTCAGTAGCAGAAACTCTAGAAGGTAAATAAGTAGAGAAACACATAGTTGCTTGTTTGAATTCCAAATCAAATTAGTACACGAATTATAACATAGTCGAGAGCTACAGCTATTTCTTAGTTTTCTCTTCATGCTAGAGTAAGCAAGCAAGTCTTGATTATTCATATCTGTTTTTCGTTCTTAAAAGCAAAATTAAAGTAAAACTAACCTCCACGATGCCTGTTACCCCGGCTTCCTCCATAGTTTCTCGTGAAGCTGCTGCTTTTTTGGATTCATCAAGTTCCCAACCTCCCTGTAAAAATAAATAATTTGGTGAGGTCAACTTCATGTGAATCAGAGATTGATTGTTTAAAACAATCCTGTGGAATTGACAAACACACGCAATTCATTCATAACAATAAATTTGATACCTTAGGGAACAACATCTTCCCTTTGCCTTTCTGTGAACTAATGACAAGAACTTCAAGATCTTCTTCATTAATCTTCAAGCTCTGTTTTACATCTTTATATCTATATGGTATACATCTGCACAACATATACAAAATTATAAGTCAGTAAAATGGATAATCAAAATCAACTCAATAAATTATAAAAATAATTAACATATTCTTATCATCATATTGGGAAAGACAAAATTACTAAGTCTTTTCCCCAAAAACCACAAGGTCAAGGTAAGCGCAAGTTGCGCAAGTGGTGGTGGTAGCAACTAGCAATTGCATTAGCTGAAAACAACTTCTACCCAACTCACCTTCTACACAAAATTACTCGAATTATATTTGTGTACTTACAAGTTGCATGCAAATTTCAATAAATCAAGGGGCCTTAATAATTAAAGAAAACAACCGAGTAATCACAAATTAGAATTGCCCAGATAAAATAATTTCATAAAATCTGAATCTTTTGTGAGAAAAAAGAAAGGAGTGTAAATAGAGACTAACCCAACAACTTGGCGACGGCCTTTGTTGTAACGCTGCAAATGCCTTCCAGTGCGAGAAACCAAATTGCCCACAATAGTTTCAGGAGTTACAAGGGCCACCACCATAGTTTCTTGAGCTACCAAAGCCACCATCTTTTTTTCCTTGTTAATTTTACGTTGTAGAAATATTTGCAAAAGCAAAAGCAGCGAAGAAGCTGAAATATTTTTAGATGAAGAGAAACGTAAGAACTAAAAGCAAAGTGATATTTGGAGAACTTATCCTAAGAGAAAAGGGACAACCGAACGGCCCTTTAATAATTGTATGGGGAAGTGGTGATCGCATGCGGCCGTAACTACGTGTCGATGACGCGGCACGTGATCTTTTTTTCTTTTATTTTTTTATTCAATTGTGCGTGTGGACTTGCACCCTGCAATTAGTTTTCTTTCCTTTTCTTACGAGAACAATTCGCCATATAAATAAATTTATTTATATTATTTTAATAAAATTAAAAGATCCACTTGTTTACTTTCTTTTTTTTTTCTATTTAATAATATTTGATGAGTCTTATATATATATAATTGCTTAACCTTCATTGTGGTGTTGTGGATCGTAGACTTCTTAAATATAAGTTTATAATTTTGTAAATATAATTTTTCAAATTAATAAAAAAAAAAAAGTAAGAAGCATATAATTTTATCATCAAATAACTATTAGATAAAATCATTTTAATCATTGATGAAATTTAAAATATTCAGATATTTTTAAATATGATATGTTTATCTCTCCATATATTATTGAGAATAAATATATATTTTCTTGGAGCTCACTAATGTAAAAGGGTGTCCTAACTCCTAACCACCTTAATTTTTATTTTATTTTTTAAATTTTATCTTTTAAAATAAATATTTTTATGATTTGGCTATCTTATATTTGTTATTTATGATTTTTTTTTTAATCTTGTTTTCTCAGTAGCTCTCTCCTCGTAATACTATGCATATGGTAGAATATTATTAATATATATATATATATATTATAAAGCACAATGACGTGAGAGGAAAGAGAATGCAACAAATGGTTATGATTAAGAGAGATAATATATTCAAAGACTATCTTTATGTGGCTTAATTGTCGGCTCAAATCATTTTATTATAGTCTAATAGGCAATGACTGATAAAGAATCATTTCATTATAGAATCTCTATAAAAATGTAAAATGAAAACTACTAAATAAATTCACGAATAAGATCATTTATTAATGGAAAATGAAAATTATCAAATAAATTAAAAAATAAAATCATTTCATTATATAATATCTATGAAAATTAACAAACAAATTAAATAACATAATCTGAATCTTTTTGTAAATTTTGTAACACTGTGTCATAGCCACGGATATATATTAAAAACAAGAGAGAAAAGTGACGATCTGCCTGGCACCAAACAAATAAAATAAAAATAAAAATAAAAAAAGGGGGCAAGCTGTTGGTTTTGGTTATCGTGTACAGGCAAATTTGATCCATACCCTGTGGATTTCTGTGGAGGATGTCAACTTCAATATAATTTGCCAAAATTACCAAAAATTGAGACAGATATGTTGTTTGGTTTGGTTTGGTTTAGTTTGGTTTATGGCTAAAAAATGAACCACGCACTTGATTCTATTTTCATGTGGGACCACCGACCCATTGGTCATTAATGATAATCACACACCACCATATAGCTCTTACCTCTTTGTTCTTTATTTTGTGCGCACATTCCAATAGGGGTGATCACGGTTTCGGGTTAAATCGTAACCTAATCCGAATCGCATCGATCTAAACCGCACCGTGCGGTTTGGAAAAAAATTAAAAATGATTTCGGATCAATCGGAACCGAACCGTAAATTTCGGGTCGGTGTGCGGTTTTGACCCAACCGCGATCTGAACCGCCCAAAATCTCAAATTTTGACACAAACCTTGACCCAAATCGCCGACCCGCGTTCAAATTAGATATTATTTTATATTTTCTTCTTTTTTAACCATGCAATTTAAGATATTTAATGATCATATGACAATATGCAATGTATAAATGAAAATTATGTATTTTTTCTCTTCAATTATTATGTGAAAACACACAAAATTTCCTTAAAAAAATTTATACTCCGAACCGCTGATCCGAACCACCCAAATCGCTAAACCGCCAACCCGAACCACCGCGGTTTTCCTTATCAAATTTGCGGTTTCGATTTCTAATTTCTCAAACCGCCAACCCGCGCGGTTTGAAGTGAAAAACGAAAAAATCGACCCGAACCGCACCGCGAACACCCCTACATTCCAATACCAATAAATATATAGATTAAATTAAAATGTTATTTAAAATAATTTTTTTTTTGTTTTTTAGTAGACTTTTTTTTTTAATCATTAGAAATATTGTCGCCAAATCACCTCTTCCGGACTTAAACGGAGCAAGTAAAACTCTCGATTATCTCAGGCTCTTACAATAAAAGCACTTTCTGGATTCGAAATTTTTAATCATAGTGTATTTAACCCGAACCACTGCGGTTTTCCTTATCAAATTTTCGATTTCGGTTTCGGTTTCTAATTTCTCAAACCGCCAACCCGCGCGGTTTGAAGTGAAAAACGAAAAAATCAACCATAACCGCACCGCGAACACCCCTACATTCCAATACCAATAATATATAGATTAAATTAAAATGTTATTTAGTAGACTTTTTTTTTTAATCATTAGAAATATTGTCGCCAAATCACCCCTTCCGAACTTAAACAGAGCAAGTAAAATTCTCAATTATCTCAAGCTCTTATAATAAAATCACTTTCTGGATTCGAAATTTTTAATCATAGTGTATTTAAGATAATAATAATAATAATAATAATTATTATTATTATTATTATTATTATTATATATATATATATATATATATATAATATATATATATATATATATATATATATATATATATCAGATTCAATAACTTATTAACTTAATTACACAATTATAAGACGGAAAAAACATAAAATTCAATATAGTGTTATTTGTCTTTTATCATATTAAAAATCACATTTTTTTTATTTTTTTATTTGATCATTAATTTATTATACATGTAGAGAGAATAAGATTTCAGATATATTGATTTATTAAGTTAATGATCACACTAAAATATATATATAGTTTGAGGTAATTATATATTTTGCCTATTTCGTCTAATTCCAAATCGGATGATTTGACAATGAAATTTATAACGTTCAAAAAAAAAAGTATTCATGTGGTTTTTAACATGTCCAGATGCATGTATAAGATCAACCGTGTGTATATATATAAAGAACGACAACATCAATATTGAATCTCTTAAAAGGTTAAAAGAACTACTTTTTAGGT
This sequence comes from Zanthoxylum bungeanum, assembly GCA_019454045.1. Taxonomy (NCBI): domain Eukaryota; kingdom Viridiplantae; phylum Streptophyta; class Magnoliopsida; order Sapindales; family Rutaceae; genus Zanthoxylum; species Zanthoxylum bungeanum. The sequence continues at coordinate 1,890,462 of SKCR01024899.1, read as the reverse complement.
ACATGACATATGTAGTATAAAATTGGGTTATTTACGTTTTACAATTAAAGTTAGGGTATGTATGTCATACCCAAGGGTATCACATACCGTTGGTATCAAAGTTGCATGTTCAATACAACTTTGAGCATTGAACATGCAACTTTAAGCATTAAACATGTAAATTTTATCAATAAACATTAAAGTTTTTAAAACATGAAATCAATTGCATGTTTATTGATCGAAGTTGCATGTTCAATGCTCAAAGTTATATTGAACATGCAACTTTGAACCCAATGATATTTGATACTCTTGGGTATCATAACATTACTCATTAAAGTTATGATAAAATAACAATTGAGTTCTGTTAATATTAATATATTACACTTCATTACTAAACTTATATAAAATTTAACATTTTACTACTTTTTCATCTAAACCGTTAGTTGACCGTCAGATGACCTTTAAAAATATTGTTTTATCTTCAAAATAAAATAAAAGTGAAAATTATAATTATATCATTTAAAAACATATCTAAATCTTATATATAATAATAAAAGAGATGCAATCAACAATCACATTTATAAAAATATTTTAGTCTTTAAACTGTCCATAAAACCCAACAAAATAAAGAATTTAATTTACCAAAATAATTTAATAATTAACATTCTCATAATATCCAAAATACTTTAAAATATAACAATAAAAGAGATGTACTCAATAATCATTAATTTTTTATTCAATTATATTATTGGCAGTGGAGGGGGACAACAATAAAGACAATGAGTAATCGTATTGTCAATATATTTTTTAGTTTTTTTTTTGTTATTCCTTTCGTAATGACAAAATTACCCTTAATTTTTTTTAAGAATATTTATAATTTATAATAATTTAAATGTTAAGACTATTTTATCCTTACGATGTTAGCATGATGTCATGGTCAATTGACGGTCAACTAACGGTTTAGATGAAAAAGTAATAAAATTTTTAATTTTATATAAGTTTAGTAGTAAAATGTAATATGTTAATATTCATAGTATTCAATTTTTATTTTATCACAATTTTAGAAGTGAAACGTAAATCACCCTATAAATTTTCTTGTTAATTACATCAATCGAAATGCAATTATTATTTTTTGGGAAAAATTATATAAAAAAAATATATAAAATTAGAATCAATTTATATAAAAATTATTGGCTATGAATGAACTTTGATGCTTTTTTTTTTTTTTTTTTTTTTTGAAATCGTTGGAAACCCCGCCACCAAACCACCCATTCTGGGCCGCGGCGCATGTAAAACCCCCGGCTGCCCCAGGCTATTACAAGAAGTTGCACCCCCTGGATTCGAACCCAGAACCTCAATGTGAGATTCTGGACCCTTCACCACCAAGCCACACCCCTTGGGAGCAAAATGAACTTTGATGCTGTCTTCACGAGTATCACATTAACCAACTCAAGATCCTTTTTTCTTTTTCTTTTTTATAATTTTAATAACATAGAAATGGGTATTTAGAAAAATGAATAATCATATATCACGAGTCACGCAGACGGAGCTCATGCTGATTTCAGATTCTCTCTATTACTTGTATTGTATTGGCCATTATTCGATATCATGTCACGTCTTCGAGTTTCATTTTATTTTATTTATTTATGTTTTATTCTTTTTCATCCCCTCACTATCTCATATTTCAAATATCAATTTTATGTATGGTTCACGTATTTCTCAATAAATTATAATAGTTTATTCGTATTTCAAGCAGTTATGTATTTTAAATAACAATTAAAATATAGAATTATTTGAAATGTAAATATCATTAGAATGTCACGAAAAAATATTTCTGTATAATTATTGTATTTAATATCTTTTACTTGTTCCATTCACTTTTTATATGCCTCAACTTAAGAAGCTTATTTGTTTTTATATATATGTCTCTTTTAGTTTGATTGATTAAAAGATACACATGACGATAAGGCTAATCACATTACATGGCACATCAAACCATTTTTTTTTTTTTAAAACTATAAATTTTCATTAGGTCGGAAACGAAAATTCAAATATTAAAACCACAAAATAATGAATAATAAATTAAACAGGTATTGCATCGGTAGAGATCCTCTGAAATATTAGTTTATTTGAAATAATTTGAATGAAAACAATGGAACGACACTATTTGAGAGTCTGAAAATAGTCATATTGGATTTAAAAAAAAAAACTAGCAATAACAACACCAACAAAAAAGAAACAAATTAAAAATCAAAACTTTAAAGAAATAAAAACCCCCTTGGATTTGTGTAATTTTTATAAACCTCCCCTGAAGTTTAGGGCTGATACACGTAGATAGAAAATATGATGTAATTATCATTTATCTCCCCAGTAGAATCACGACTTAAGGCAACCGTTTGGGGGTCGAGGGTATGTCTTTGCCAAGTTTTGAAACTTTTGAAAATTTGAGCAAGTTTGTACAGTGAATGATCGAATCAAAATTATGTGCATTTCAGAGCTTTTCTACATAAGCTAATAAATCTCTCTCTCTCTCTTTTTGTTTTTTGTTTTTTGTTTTTTGTTTTTTTAAGAATATATATATATATATATATATATATATATATATATATATATTATATATATATATATATATAAAATAAGAACTGCCGATTACAACAAAACTCCAAAAACCAATACAACGACCAGATAAAACACACTTAGCTAAGTTATGTGTAGCTAAATTACATGTCCGCGGTCTAAATTGGACTTTGAATAAATTAGGATTGGTCGAATACTCTATAATTTCAACAAGTCAATCAATTTCCTTAACGTTGCTAGATCGATCTATTAAAAGATCCATCGCATTACATGTGTTGGGGTAAGCGGAAGGGCGCGGTGGAAGACGAAAATGGTTTTTAAACATTTTAAAAGTTTCGAGCGAATTAATTAATATCAAATATTTTTAATTCACTCAAATAAGTTTTAATATATTATTTATTAATATTTAATAACATAATATATTTTGAAACACGACTGATTATTCATCGAAAATATTTTTGATGCGAATTTCACCGTTTTCTCGCGTTTTTACCCCGGAACAATTTCCGGAATTAATCCACCACCCAATACACATCAAAAATCATCAAAATAACATATTTTTCCATGAAAAATATTTTATTTTAACATTCAATTTCAGATCTGATCCATAAATTAATTTCTCCATTTTCCATGTCATAATTCAATTATTAACCAAATTAATCCCATTAATTTACACCAAATTTAATCACCACAACATCAAGCCTCAAGAACAATTCTAGACAATATTAGAGTGGTAACATCACTCTAGAATGACAATTTAAATTTTAGAGATTAATTTACTAATTAATCTTAATACACATGCTAAATAAAGAAACTATTAAGGTTTACAAACTATCAACACCGAGTTTTATTTCAAACATATATATCCAATATTCATATATATATTTAACATGCAATATATATCTTATACATAGTTACATGCTTGAGAAACAAAATCTTAAGAAAATATAAATTAGGAAATTCTTGATTACCTTAATTCAAGCTCCAATTTCTTTAATTTTCTTCTCCTTGGTGTTGATCAATGTTAATAAACCCTAACCCCATTTTTTCTTAATTTTCTCAACACATGAGAAGTGGTTAAAAACTTTTTAAAATGGAAACAAGTTCTATTTATATTTTTTTTAGCCCAATTTCGAAAATTGGTATTATTTTTCAACAAAAATTTGACACAATTTTGATCTTATCCAAATTAATTATTATTTTGATTTTTGTTAATTAAAAACCATGTGTCAAAATTTCATGGTTTGAAAAATCAAAATTTGCCAATTAAATAAGAATATTCCAATAATATTCTTATCTAAATAAATAAATAAATTAAATATTTAATTTATTTATTTATCTAATTAACAAAAAGATAAATAATATTATGGAATAATATTCCAATAATAATAATAATAATAATAAAAGAAGTGTCAAAATTGGTTAATAATATGAATCTAATATAAATTATGTATCGTCTACAAATACACATTATTTGATATGCATGTGTAAATTATGAATAATCTGAATTATCCATAATTAATTGCTCAAGTGCTCAACTAGTACACTTTATATTGTGAGACTATCTGGGTTCAAGTTTATCTGTCGTGGAAACCATTTCCATGTCCGTAATTTGTTCACTCATAAATTACGACGACCACAGATAATCAAGTTGAACCATCAAAGTCTAAATCATTGCATATATATAATCATCTGTCATAGGTTATCCGAATTGTTCCGGAGATATAGATTAAACGTCAAATCTCCGCTATGAACAATTCAAGTGTCGCGACATAATTATGATTTCAGAACTTGTTTCCGAATCATACCTCGACCAATGATTTCAAAGAATCACAAATTGGATACCTAAATCTCATACACGGGAATGACAAATCCTTTCTGGATACATCACATGATATCGTGAGTATCAGTTCATACTCGACGAACAGACGGAGGCTTGATCTTAAAAGATCGTTGACGTGACTGTCATCAAAGTACGGAAGATATCTCACATATCCACAGTGGTATCACAAATCAAATGAGCTAATATGCTATTCGACTCGTAAAGATTCCTATTGACGTTGGTGTACCATCTATCATGAATCTTCGAATGAGTCGTTCAATATTTATCCAATAAATACCTACGTGTCTTTATGAGTCTCCCAAGACTCATTATTTACTGAGATAAACCATTCGAATAATTATAATATACGACACGTACCGATCTCACGGGTTTACTAACTGACCAAGTATGTAAACCTTTATTATGAACAATTTAAGAATGAATTATATTGTGACATTTTTCAGTAACAATTGCGGCGCTTCACAACCATTCATTCTAAGGTCATTTACGACTTTACCATATAATAGAATATATTGATGAAAATTACTTAATTTATTCATAATAAAATAAAATGTACATCGTATTTACATAAATATAATAAAATTGGACGTGCCGAGTACCAACTCCAACAACATGCATTTGACTCGGTGATGATAGGCGTGAGGCCAGCTTCGATGACACATCTCACCCCAAGCCAAATGACCTATGCCTCTAAAAACTCGACATCATCATTTAAATTGGAGAAATTTATAATTATAGTCTCTATTTATCTCGTATGATTTCTGATGATTTTTTTCTTTAATTCTCAATTGATATCACCCAAATGACATAATCCAAACTTTTTATTCTCGTTTTTGTAATACCATTGTGTTTGATTGTTTCACTTATTTATTATTATTATTATTATGGAATGGATCGAATTTGTCTCTTTTATTTGATTTTCAGAAATTGATCAATTTGCAATAGCCCAAGCCAACACACTCGATTCTATCACCGAGGGTAATTTAGAGCTTTCATAGTCAGCTGACAGTCCATTAGAAAATTAACTGGGGGAGGTGTTTGCTAATTACGTCATCTTTTTAATCTACTTGAACATATATCAAACCTCAGGGGAGGTCTCTACAAATCACCCCCTTGGATGCTTTGGGGTTCTAGGATTATCTCGAAGATTTTCTTCAGTGAGAGAGACTTGTGATTTGACAAATCATCCAGTCCTCTCCTCTCCTCTACTAATAATATCCATTTCGGTTTTCATATATTCACATTACAGCATCGCAATGGCGCACCACCAGGGCAACCATGCGCCAAAATCTTTGTCAAAGATAGAATTTTTGTAATTTGTAAATTTATTTTTAAAGATAAAAGATTGTAAGTTATATCATTTATATTCCCATATAATTATATTTTGGTTAAGTAAAATAATTTTTTTCTATTTATATCTCACATTTTATTTTAATAATTTATATCCCACATGTTATAAATAATTAATAAAAAATAATGAAAATAGATATTTATTTTTAAATTTAATTTATTATTTTCGGAACAATGAAAGTTAAAGTAATGTTAAAAATAATTATGTATTTTTCTTTTGTGTATTTTTTAAATTTTAAATGTAATATTTGCTTTTACTTTATAATAATAAATGCAAAGTTTTATTAATTAATATAATTATTTTGTATAATACATTTTATTTATTAATCAATCTTTAAAAATTAATACGAAATAGTAAAATATTCTAATTTAAATATTATGTTAGTAAATGGGTGAAATGTTAATTATTGAGATGATGTATAATTTAGGGCAAAATTTGAAACATTGAGTTACAACACGACCTTAGCTTCAATCATCTCTATGTCTTCCATATCAAGTATGAAACAAAATCGATCTATAATAGTGGCAATAACAGAGCCTCCATGATTTATGAACACAACCATGACGCATGTGATATGCGTCTCCACCCTCACAACTGCATCCACATTTAGCTTTATCCAATTTTGTGGCGGAGGGATCCAAAATAAGTCTTTTGGGGTATTATCTTGGGTCGTGAGCAGCTTTACATCCAACTTTATATTTGCAGATGATTTGCATATTGCAGCAGTTTTAGATTGAATGTGATGAATCTCATTTTTCTTATCTTGAAACAACCCTTCAATCCTTGCCCCCTAAATTGTCCACATCAACAGTCTCACAACTGTTGGGAGCAAGTAGGTACTTTAACAGTAAAAGAGACCCTCTTGTCATAGTGCCAACATAATCTATCCTCAATGGGAATTATGGACAAGGCAACTTTCAAAATCATTTCAGCATCTTGCTCCAATAAATGTCTCCAAACCAAGCTTTCATCCCATATGCTATCATTGTTGAGCAACACACATATTTTTGAGTTAATAGGAATAATAGGGGGAGATAGGTCGGAATGAGTTTGGTCTTGGCAGCCAGTTGCTATTGTATACACTAGCAATTTGTCTGTTAGATAATGAAAGAAAGTCTTGAATTCACTCTATATGATTTTACAATGGTAGAGGCATTTATATAGGTTACATAGAAAACCAAAATAGAAAATGAATCATATAATTAAGAACAATAATAATGAATATATGAAATCTTCATCTAATAAGGAAATATAATAAAATCACGAATCCTAAAGATACTAGGAATTCTATTTTGGAGATTGATTCCATAATATATGGATATTATTTCCATAATAATATTCCTTATCAGTTATCACCCCCTCAAACTCAAGCTGGTGACGAATGAACAAGCTTGAGGTTGCATCTTAAAATCGGAGAGCGAAATCCTGAAATTGGAAATCTTGAAACTTGGAGGCTGTAAATTGCGAGATAAGTGATGAGCTTTAACCTACGAAGTCCCCAAGGGGGAGCCGAAGCCCAAGAGGAGACTTTAACCTACGAAGTCCGAATGGCTTTAACCAACGAAACCCGAAAGGGGAGCTTTAACCTACGAAGCCCGAAGGGGGAGCCGAAGCCCAATAGGGAGCTTTAACCTACAAAGTTCGAAGGAGTAGTTGAAGCCCAAAAGGGTGTCGAAGCCTGAGAGAGCCGAAGCCCAAAAGAATCGAAGCTAGAAAGGGAGCAAAATCCCGACAGAGATCCAATGCCCGAGACAACTGAAGCTATAGAGGGAGCAAAATCTCGACAGAGAGCATAAGCCTGAGAGGGAGCAAAATCCCGAAAGGGAGCTGAAACCTAACAGAGATCCGAAATCGTAGAGGGATATGGATGGTAAAATCCGGATCCGGACCCGAGTCCGGACCCGGGTAAATATACACGGGTCCGGACCTGGGTCTACCCGGTCCGGATTCGGATACCCGGTTTTATTATTATTATTTTTTAATTGTATTATTTTATATTTATATTGGGATTTTGTCAATTTTATTAGTTTTATTTCAATTCTTTTATATTTTTTAATTATATTATATTATTATTTTTATATATATGCATATTATTTTATATTTTTATTTTATATTATTTTTTTTTTCGGACCCGTGCGATCCCGGGTCTGGATTTTTTAATCCCGTACCCGGATCGTCCAGGTCCATGCGGATCCGGGCCAGGTCCGAGTCTACTTGCCATGCCTAGAGAGGGATCAAAATCACAACTTGGGCTAGTGAGGTTCACTTGCCGATAGTGGCCGATGAGAACAGAGAGAGTTAACTAGAAAAGTCATAACTTGGGCTGTGATATCATGTTAGATAATGAAAGAAAGTATTGAATTCACTCTATATGAATTTACAATGGTAGAGACCTTTATATAGGTTACTTAGAAAACCAAAATAGAAAATGAATCATATAATTATGAATAATAATAATAAATATAAGAAATCTTCATCTAATAGGAAAATATAATAAAATCATGAATCCTAAAAATAATAGGAATTCTATTTTAGAGGTTGATTTAATAATATAATGATATTATTTCCTTAATATTATTTCCATAATAATATTCATTAACATTATTAATTACCAATACATCATCTGATACATTTTTCAGAACTTTCCTACCACTCATAAATGCTTGATGCTTCTCCATATGAATGAAGGGTTATTGCCTAACTCCGCACTTAGAAAATGCTCATTCTTACGGAAACCAATGAGAATGAGTTTGGGTATTGGAGGATTCTCCACCATTGCTTTGCTAAAACTTAAAAGTGTCTACGCTTCTACTATTATATTAATATTTATTGTTATAAAATAATTTGATTACTATTTTAAGAGTAATAATAGGTATCAACCTAATTAGAATATAAGACTGTAACTTTAATTGTCTGTCCGTCGTTAATAATTTTCAGGAAAACAATTTTGCTCACACGGGATTATCAGGAAAAGTCAAAAACAATGTACCAAGTGTAAACCCTAATAAGTTATGAACCGTTTTTTTTCTTCTTTATTTCTCCGAACAAGCAACTAAAATATTTTGAAATTGACACCAAAAAGTCATAATGCCGGTGGTGAATTAGTATTTAGTAAAAGTTTACAGATTCAGCAAACTACTTATTCATTTTGACAATTAAAATTGTCAAACTGTCCAACACATTTTGGAATTCGGACGCTGACTTTCAAATTGTTCATTGCTATATATTATTACGCGCATTATTTTCTTTTTCTTCATATTCATGGCATAAAATTAATGCAATGTTTTTGGTATAGGCAAATTTGATTTTTATTATATGTATAAATTATAAGGGTTAATTAATGTCCATTATATATCTCTATTTTGGTTCAATAGTCCATTGCATTCCTATATTTTATAAAATACCTCTACACATCCCCTCACAAAATATATTAACATAATTTTCCAATTTTATCCTATTTAATTCAGATAATTAATATTTTTTTTAGGAAATATAGTTAACATTAATTAAAAAAATATGTAAAAAAAATGTGGATTATATAAATATTTAAACCGATAGATCAAATTTAATTTTTAAGGGATTAAAATATAATGACTTTTTATTATATCCGTAATTGTTAATTTTTTTAATTCATTTCAATTTTTGTTTGTTTATATACTAACAAAAGTAAATTATAAAAAATAAAAATTTGTGACCGTTTCTCTAATTAAATTAGAAATATTAAAAATTATAAATATGTGAAGCAATTCTTTAATTAAATTATAATTTTTTTTAAAAAAATGACAGTAATTTTCTAAATCAAAATTTATTTTCTATTAATATTCAATTAATATTCATCATATAAAATTTATTTTAAATGATCAACACAATTAAAATATTAATTTGAATAATAAAAATAAAATAATTTTATTTATCGTTAATCCTTCTAAATTTAAATAATTTAAAGAAAAAAAAAAGGTTTTTGTCATTATCCAAATTTATAAAGGGTAAATTTATCAAATTGAGTTAATTTTTTTGAAAGAAGGGTGTGTTGGGATATTTCGCAAACTATAGGGTGTAGGGATGAGATAGGAACTTGAAGTAAAATATAAAGATGTAATAAGCATTTATCCTAAATTATAATATAACTCTATTTATGGTGATAAATATTGAACAAGATAGTAATCGAATCTTGTTTATTTTTTGAAATAGAGAAACAAATTAGTGGCGACACACACACACACACACATATATATATATATATATTATATATATATATATATATATATATATAATAAGTGCAAAACATCTAAATGAAAATGCCCACCAAAAATTTGTTATAATATTTACATTATTGTTATTAATACTGAATTAACCTGACTTTAGATATAAAATTTGTATCCTAAACTGCTATGAGTGAATGGAAAAATCATGAAATTTTGTTCTACGGAGTACGGACTATGATAAAGAAAAGAAAAATGATTGAAACTCCAATTTTTTCATAAGTAATAAAAACCTCCTTTAAGTTTTAAAATCAATTGAAATTTCACCGACGTAAATACACTAACGGCCAAATAATATTTTAAGGGCAATTTTATCTTTTAAAATTTTAATATGAAAACTTTTCAAGAAAATGTAATTCCTAAAGACAAAATTGTTCTCATAAAATGTAATTTAGCATTTCAAATTTTAGCACTAGGGTAAGGGTTTTAGTGGGTATTAATTATTAAAGCTTGAGGGGAGTTTTGTTTATTTTTAAAAAATAAGTGGAGGATATCCCAACTGATGTGAAATACACGAGTCAACGGAAAAATCATAAATTTTGAGTATATCGGAGCCATAATAGAAAGAGGAGAAATGAACAAAATCCCTATCCTATTTTTTAAAAATAAGCGTCAAATTTAGAACCAATCGAAATTCTCATGACGTTCAATAGCGAAACCATATTTTTATGTCTTTTAAAATTTTAGTCTAACAACTTTTCAACAAAATATGATTTCTAAAAATAGAATTGCACTCAGAAAATGTTGATGTAATATATTTTGTAGTCAATATTTTAACTTTATATAAGGTTTCAATAGGTTTTAAATTTTAAGAAAGTTTATCTCATTTTCCCATAAAAGAAAAAAGATCTCATTTTCCCATAAAAGAAAAAAGAAGCTCATAACACAAAAATAAATTTGGAGGGGAACATAAAATATACTTAGAGATAAGGTAAATTTCATGTCACCATATAGTAATGCCTCTTGCTTGATCTTTTTTGAAACATTGGAAATTACGCCGTCAAATTACTCGATCCGAACTTGAGCGTAGTAGGTAAAACCCATGGGTGCCCCATATTCTTACAACAAATACATCTCTTAAACTCGAACACATGATCTGATAACAAATACATAATTTCATGTCCCTAGCTACTACTAATGGCATTATTTATATTTGTTTGATATTTACAAGTCACTAATTTATATAAAAGGTGATTTAATGGTGATAAATTGAGGTGGGCAAAATATCGGTTCGGTTCGGTGTAATTGGTTCAAGAATTTAAGAATCGAACGGTTAAAACCACTTATTTGGTTCAGTTTTGATATTTCAGTTCGATTTTGATTTGATTTGGTTCACAACTGAGTCGAACCGATTTTTTTGAAGGATTAAGTGATTAACCTCTAAACTGATCAGTTCGGTTGGTTTGGTTCGTTCATGATTTTATAGATCAATCGGTTCACGTGTCCGGTTCATTATTCTAACCGAACCGAAACAAATCGATCAATTGAACTCAAACATAAACCTAATATAAATCTAAAAAAACCGAATCGATATTTTCCACTCGGTTTAATTCAATTTGATTATTTTACCCATCCCTATCACTGATAGATATAAAGCGAATCCATAAAGAGGAAAGTCAGGAAACTAGGAAGTTCTATTTTATTTTTTATATATTAAAAAAAAAGAAGCAATTATTACACGGCAAAAATTGACTATAAAAATGGGTTGATGAATGATAACAACGGCCAATCATCCATCCAATCGAAGTCGTTGTATCTAGAACTTGCATCATTAAAAATTTTAGCTTTCAGATTTCTATTTTCAACCAAAAGAATAATGCCAAATCAACAACCCATTAATTCTATTTGGCTTCAAGTAATCGCATAAATCGACAGGCAGAAGTTGATTCTTACAATAATTCTAGAAAAAGGATGAGTTGATTCAGTCAAGTTATGAACTAATAAATTATAAACCAAATGAAATGGGTTAAATTTTCCCGTAATTATTACATCTAATTTGGCTTTATGCTGATTTTTCATTAAAAATTAATAGAAAATATAATTTTAGAGTCTCATGATTTGATGATATATGGCTCAGAATCTCACATAAGCCCGGCCCGAGTCCTGCAAAGAGAAAAAAAGCCCGGGCCCAGGTTTTATCCGGCCCGTTTTTAAAAAAAATTAAAAACATACAAATACAAAAATACATTCACACTATATGCAAAAACAATTCACAAATAAATTGAAAGTTTCATCGATAAATTAACAATTTAAATGCTACAAACAAATAAAAAACGCAGAAGAAACACTCTCTGGATTCGAACCCATTACCTCAAAATGAGATCATGAATCCTACACAACCAAACCACGTTTATTGGGGACGAGTTCAATGAAGATCTTCATCTCATTCCATGTAAATATGGAGGGGCATTTGGTTGAATACTTTTCCCTCTCATAAAATATCATATTGAACTCTTGTGAAAAATTTGATATAATTTATTCAATTATGAGCATTTTAGTAATATAAAATTTTATTAAAAAAGAGTGTTCCGATAGCTTTCTCAAATAATCCTCGAAAAATGTATTAAATTATATAACAGTGCAACAACAGGAGATATTCTATTGAGTTTTAAAATATGATAAAAAAAATTGACTAATTTCGCTAAACAAAAGAGAGTTTAGTCATATTTTGATGATCATATCATGCATGGAAGATAGTAAATATACCATTTATAATCACAATGAAAAATAAAGCACATGAACTATAATAAAATAAAATCACTTTAATTTATAAACTAAAAATGTGTTGATTGTAATTTTTTTTTTTTTTTGAAGGCTATTTACCTTGGGAAGGATCGAGTATCGATGGGGTAGAATGTAGATTATACTTAGTCATAAGTGGACAGTAAAAATCTAATGGTCTATGTTGACGGCTGATTTTGGTCTCAGGGTAATATTGGAATATCACTCCCGAGGAAATCCTCCTCCAACTGTGAATTTGTTTGGTTATGGGGGACCAAAGGCAAATTTAGCGAAAGACAGATAAATGCACCAATCAACAAGGAGATTTAACGTGGTTCGGCGGATTTGGATCCGACCTACGTCCACGGGCACAAACAAGATGATACTTTTTATTACTGAAATATGCTTCTCGGATCTCTTTTGTGTTTACAAGTCAGAGCTTGGTGATTCTGATCTCAACTCTACCTTGCTCTCAACTTGTTCCTCTTATTCTCTCTTTTTGTTGTTCTTTTTTTCTCTTCACTCTACCCTCCTATTTATAATGGTGAAGAAATCATATTCCTATTTGTACAACAGTTTCCTAGTTGAAACTATTCCTTTTTCCCATAAGGATTCCTAGTCAAAACTATTCCCTTTTTCCATAAGGATTCCTAGTCAAAAACTACATTTACTTCCTTTATCATACTAGGACATTGACTTACTAGTTTACCCCATGAAGGTAGGATAACTTATTATCTTATCTCATATGGATAGAATGCCTTATTTTCCCGATCATGTCTTGCCCTATGCTCGGTCTTCATGTGGTCGGTCATGATGGTCATTTGTGCTGAGAATGCTGCTACCGATCTGCTAGTGCTCGGTCATCTGAACCAAAGTGGTCGGTTATCGGATCATAAAGTTCTCGGCCACTCACTCATGTGGTCGGGTCGGTATTAATGATCTTTGACCAAGGAGAAAATTACCCCTTTGCCCCTGTCGTGCTGTCTTAAATACCATAGTGCCTAAAAACACCATCAACATCTGTCCCCTAGTTCTCGGTAACAACGAGTTTGCGAGTTGATGCCGGGAACTATAAAAAAGATGGTGTGCCGATGAATCCGTCGGTGGTCACTCCAGGAATCGCAAAGAAAAATGTCTTGGCTGCAAATCTGGTCCATTCTGCCACCCTCATGTGCTCAGTCAACGAGGATCCCGATATCTACCCGTGGAGACAATGCTTTGCCCTTATGCTGACGACGGCCGACTCGGCAGGACGTAACCCGACCCCGAGCTGAAATGAACACTTGGCTCCGGGGGAAATGTTGCGTCTCCAGACCAAAAGGACGGACTCGGTGGGACACGACCCGACCCCGAGCTGAGATGAACGCTTGGCCCTGGGGGAATATTACGTCCCCAGACCAAAAACGGACTCGGTGGGACACGACCCGACCCCGAGCTGAGATGAACGCTTGGCCCTGGGGGAATATTACGTCCCCAGACCAAAAGGACGGACTCGGTGGGACATGACCCGACCCCGAGCTGAGATGAACACTTGGCCCTGGGGGAATGTTACGTCCCCAGACCAAAAGGACGGACTCGGTGGGACACGACCCGACCCCGAGCTGAGATGAACACTTGGCACTGGGGGAATGTTACGTCCCCAGACCAAAAGGACGGACTCGGTGGGACGTAACCCGACCCCGAGCTGAGATGAATACTTGGCCCTGGGGGAATGTTACGTCCCCAGACCAAAAGGACGGACTCGGTGGGACACGACCCGACCCCGAGCTGAGATGAACACTTGGCACTGGGGGAATGTTACGTCCCCAGACCAAAAGGACGGACTCGGTGGGACGTAACCCGACCCCGAGCTGAGATGAATACTTGGCCCTGGGGGAATGTTACGTCCCCAGACCAAAAAGACGGACTCGGTGGGACGTAACCCGACCCCGAGCTGAGAGAAACCAAGTGACCTTGGCGGAACGAATCCAGCCCCGAGCCGAATAAACAAGTGGCCTCGGCGGAACGAATCCAGCCCTGAGCTGAATAAACAAGTGGCATCGGCGGAACGAATCCAGCCCCGAGCTGAATAAACAAGTGGCATCGGCGGAACGAATCCAGCCCCGAGCTGAATAAACAAGTGGCATCGGCGGAACGAATCCAGCCCTGTGCCAGGTAATCTTTGGGACTTGCTCAGAAGGGAATTGAATCAACCTTGTGAAGCCCTACCGAATCTGGCACGGGCGTCCCCTTGCCAGACCAGCGAAAAACAAAATCAAAACTTTGAAAAACAAGACCAAAAAGGTGGGGGGTGACTCGGCACTTGTCCCAAAAGAAAACTTTTTACAAAATGTAAACAACAGCACGGATGCCTCAAAACAGCGTCCTGCCTGAGGCCTCCAAAACACAATTCTGAATCTTTCAATTCAGTGTCCCGGCGAACCAGGATTCGGATCAAATAGAGCGTTTGATTGGTAAGGGCACATCCTCTACACGTCGGTTCACTGGGGAGCCTGTGTATCATATGAGGGCTCCTCCTTACCACGCTGGAGTAGGCACACGCTACAGGGGCACCACTCATCCCTGTGCTGCATCTCTCGCGGATCCGAGGTGATGAATGGATCAAAGAGTGTCCGGGATATTAAGGGCACATTCCTCCTTAGGCCCGGCATCACTGGAGCTAGCAATCGTCACGGGGGCATCACTATCCCCCGTGCTATGCTTTCCCACGGATCCATTACATCGGGTAAGTGAGGTTCAGAGAGTGTTCGGTAACACTGGAGCAAGCAATCGTCACAGGGGTATCATCCCTCCCTGTGCTATGCTTCTTACGGATCTTATACATCGAGTATGTCCCTGGGGACCCCGAGCTGAATGAAACACTTGGCTCTGGGGGAATGTTACCTCCCCAGTCCAAAGGAGCATGCCTCGGTGGGACATAGCCCGACCCCGAGCTGAAAAAAGTACTTGGACCTGGGGGAATGTTACGTCCCCAGTCCGAAGGGCTGACTCGGTGGGATATACCCGACCCCGAGTAGAAAAAGGCACTTGGACCTGGGGGAATGTTACGTCCCCAGTCCGAAGGGCTGACTCGGTGGGACCTGCCCGACCCCGAGCTACCCCGACCCCGAGCTGAAAAAGGCACTTGGACCTGAGGGAATGTTACGTCCCCAGTCCGAAGGGCTGACTCGGTGGGACCTGCCCGACCCCGAGTTGAGAAAGGCACTTGGACCTGGGGGAATGTTACGTCCCCAGTCCGAAGAGCTGACTCGGTGGGACGTACCCCGACCCCGAGCTGAAAAAGGCACTTGGACCTGGGGGAATGTTACGTCCCCAGTCCGAAGGGCTGACTCGGTGGGACGTACCCCGACCCCGAGCTGAAACAAACATCGATCTCGGCGGTACAAGAGCAGACCCGAGCCGGAAAGAGACATCGGCTTTTGTAGGGCGTCATGGTCGGCATGTTGAACCTTTTCGGGAATTTCTCTGTTTTTATTTCTTCTGTGAGGGGGGAATCATCTTTGCCGTCCTGGACATCCCCTCTGTTTGTATTGGGGTATACTCCCCATTTGACCAGCTCCTCCCGTAGCCAAGATTTTATGCTGCTGTCTTTGGTTCCATGCCGCCTCATGTGGTTTCTTTCTTTTCTGCTATCTTGGGAGTGGTGCTTCTCAGGGTCGGTATCTTCCCGCGTTCTTTCGTCATATTCTTTCCCTCTTCTCTTGGTTTTGTGAGGGCTATCATAGGAGGAGTTTGGTGACGATTTGTCGTCTTCTTCCTCCCACATGTCTTCAGTTTAGGAGTCTTCCTGAACCACTACAGATTTTACCCTGTAGGGCCCCCTTCTCCGGGGTCTGTCGTCCTCACTTGTATCAACAATTCTTTTTCCCTCTGTTATTTCGCTCCTTGCCCCGCCATGTCGTATCATGTGCCCTTCCGTGTGTCTATTGCCCCGGGTGCGGCGTTCCTCATCCCTTGGAATTTCCCGCACACTTTCGCTATGCTCCATGTCCTCTTTTCTGAAGTCGTAGAGACTGTCATATGAGGGATCCGGTGATGGTCTTCCTTCTTCTTCTTCTTCCCACGTGTCCTATGTTTGCGAATCTTTTTCTACAACTTCGGATTTTATCCCATAAGGGCCCCTCCTCCTGGGTCTATCGTCTTCACTTGTGTCTATCACCCTTTTCCCTTCTGCTCTTTCACTTTTTCTTCGACTGGTTCCGATGTCTGGTCTCTCGTTGTTCGTTCCCTCCATTCTCTCCAACCGATCCATCATGGATTTCATGCTTTCTTCCATCTTTTTCATCCAGTCTGTTACTGGACTCCCTGAAGATTGATGATTCCCGCCTTCCGCCATTGTCTTACTACACGAGTTGCTTTTTGTCCAGTTCCCCACAGACGGCGCCAACTGTTGACGGCTGATTTTGGTCTCAGGGTAATATTGGAATATCACTCCCGAGGAAATCCTCCTCCAACTGTGAATTTGTTTGGTTATGGGGGACCAAAGGCAAATTTAGCGAAAGATAGATAAATGCACCAATCAACAAGGAGATTTAACGTGGTTCGGCGGATTTGGATCCGACCTACGTCCACGGGCACAAACAAGATGATACTTTTTATTACTGAAATATGCTTCTCGGATCTCTTTTGTGTTTACAAGTCAGAGCTTGGTGATTCTGATCTCAACTCTACCTTGCTCTCAACTTGTTCCTCTTATTCTCTCTTTTTGTTGTTCTTTTTTTTCTCTTCACTCTACCCTCCTATTTATAATGGTGAAGAAATCATATTCCTATTTGTACAACAGTTTCCTAGTTGAAACTATTCCTTTTTCCATAAGGATTCCTAGTCAAAACTATTCCTTTTTCCATAAGGATTCCTAGTCAAAAACTACATTTACTTCCTTTATCATACTAGGACATTGACTTACTAGTTTACCCCATGAAGGTAGGATAACTTATTATCTTATCTCATATGGATAGAATGCCTTATTTTCCCGATCATGTCTAGCCCTATGCTCGGTCTTCATGTGGTCGGTCATGATGGTCATTTGTGCTGAGAATGCTGCTACCGATCTGCTAGTGCTCGGTCATCCGAACCAAAGTGGTCGGTTATCGGATCATAAAGTTCTCGGCCACTCACTCATGTGGTCGGGTCGGTATTAATGATCTTTGACCAAGGAGAAAATTACCCCTTTGCCCCTGTCGTGCTGTCTTAAATACCATAGTGCCTAAAAACACCATCAACAGTCTAAAAAGATATGAGGTTAGACAAAAAGACTCGACCTCATGATATAGAGAAGCTCTCATGAGGCCAGAATTTGTTGGAGATGAAGCTAATGATACCAATTCGATCACATACAAAATAAATAAATAAATTTAAGGTTATTTGAGAATATGTGAAATCCGACCCAATGAGGTATTTGTGTGTGAAACCAACCTAATTGAAGAATTGGGCAGGACTTCGATAAGTATCATCTACCTCGGGATGCCGGCTGAAAAACGAAGATGAGATCACATGCCGACCAGTATTGAGGTATTGTGACGTATGTCCTAAATGAGAAGATGTGCTTCCAAAAGGTTAATGATAATGGAAGGAAAACAGTGGTTCACATTAGTTGTAGGCTCTGCTAGCCGTCATAGGTCATGCAGTGATATGACAGTGGCAGAGCAAAGCAGCCATATGTCGGTGTAGTAGTAGAGGAATAAACATATCTGATTGGCTAGATTGAAGGTGGTCAAGGATGACAAAGATTGTAATGATGATCTAGTGACATCAGTTGATGTCAGAGTCAGTGGAATGATGGATTTGTGAGCCTATATAAAGAGGTTGAAGTCACTGTTATAAAGGTTAGTAAATTTCGCATCTTACAACTTGTAAAATTAAGAACTTAAGAGCTTGAGAGAGAGAGAAAGTCGGTTAGTCACCCAACCATCTAAGAGAGTTAAACATGGCTTGTTCAGGCCTGATGTGTTATATTATTATATGTGTGCCTCCAATTTGTAATATCGGGTCGGTATTCACCCAGAGGCATAATAAATTTCCCCCATTCACATGTGGACGTAAGTTGGAGCCATTCTCCGCCGAACCACATAAATCTATGTGTTTAATCTTCGTCTGCTTATCAAATTTGTGCGGTTCCTAACTAATCAAATAAATTTACTGTTCGATTGAGATTTGTTCAAGGAATTATTTTCATATTTTATCATTTGAACGAAAAATAGTCATACTTAACAAATTTATTAATTAGTTTCACATCCATAACAAGATCAAAATCTAACGGTAGCCTTAATTAGTCAATAAGGATAATACGAGAAGTTGGTACAAGTATGTATCGAATGAAATGAAATGGACCATCTTCTAGATCTAGACTTTAGCCTTATTTTTTTATATGTTTGTATTATATTTTTCCATTGAAATGGTCCAACAATGGCCTTGGCCAAAAACGACAGTTCGCGGGACCGACAATCAATAAATTAAAATCTATTTTATCTATTTTCATCTCGAAGGAAAAAAAAATAGAGGTCTACATATTTGAGAAACTTTTGTGGTTGGGCGTCATCTCAATTTGTTTAGGTAGTGTGTCTGGTAATTCATATTATTTGATTTAGCGGAATAAATAGTGTTGACGGACGATTTTCGTTCCACGAGATAATTTTCTATCAACCTTAAATTTGTTTGGTTATGGGGGAACCAAAGGAAAATTTAGCGGAAAATAAGAAAACAGACAAGAAACCGAAAAGAAAGGATTTAACGTGGTTCGGTGGAGCTTGTCCAACCTACGTCCACGGTCACAAAGTGGGGTGGGGGTTCTTTTATTACTGAACCGAGCTCGGCCGACCTGTTTTAAAGAAGGTCTAACAAAAAACCGAGCAGATTGATTTTTTTTCTCTATTTCTTACCGGTTGCATTTAAGTGAAAAATTTGATAACCCCTACAAAATGTGATTGAACTTCCTTTATATAATACTCAATATGTGGCACTGTTTTCGCCTCTTCATGAAGTATGCCTCGAAGATTTGTAGATATGCAGATTTCCGGCGATTTGACATGTTCTCATCATCATTCTTCCATCGCCGAAAGTAATACATTCCCTATGAATTCCTGTCACATCACGCAGTCAAAGTACACTGTCATCCCCTTTTCATATAATGATGATAGCCTGTTTGAATTTTGGATGTGAGAGTTTTGGGAGGGAAAATTCCGGCAGCCCTAATCCCACGTCGGTCGTCATGAGGTCGGCCAGATAATCTACCGAACAACCCGAACTACTCCCGACCTGATCCGAAATATCTGAGCCATTTTCTGTGGTACTGGATGTAAAAAAGGAAACTGAGCTACCGGGCTTCTGACATGGCCGGTCTCTACTCTGTTGTAGTCGGTCTGAGTTGTCCTGAACTGTAGGGCCTATCTTCCGTGGTCGGTCTCTACTCTGACACGGTCGACCTCTAAGAGTTGATCCACGCTGTGTTTTCTGGGTAAGCGGATCTTCCCTATTTGCACTTACTGAACTGTACAAAAGACTTAGCCGCAGAAATCCCCATCAACAAATAGATTTGTCTTTAAGGAATGTGTTTTAGTGGTGTATGCTTCATGATATAACCTTCAGATCATGAGTTCGAATTTAGCGGGTGCGTTTCTTGTAAGAGTATAGGACAATTGCGAGTTTTACCTTCTATGCTTAAGTACGAGTCGGGTGGTTTGACGACGAAGTTTCCTACATTTAAAAAAAATAAAATAAATAGATTTAATAAATTTTAATGGTATCTAAATTGAAATTTAAAATAAAAAAATTCCAATTAAAATTTACTGTGGAACCCATTGATCTATCCTGCTCAAGCAATAGCCGCCCACCACGGCACCACCCGAAACCAATTCGGTCATTAATTTTGACAAATTAGCAGTGTTCAATGCAAAATCCATTTAATTTAACCAATGGACAGCACGTTTGGCGGAAATTATATTTATTGATGGTGATTTTTTGTGACCAAGTACTCTGAACAGCTCGGTAAGGGCAGATAGTGAAGTTCTTCTTTTGGGAAGATGCATAGTCTGAAGATATTGACCGTTCGTTGACCATGCATAGTATTCAGACATGGTCTCCTGATTTTGACCGACCTGAGGATATAGCATGGTGCAAATATCAGAGACCGACAACATCAGAGCCGACCTCGACCACTATAGCTCGGTAGCTCGGTTCAATCCTATCCTTCCTCACGGATCGGAAGAATGAGCTTGGATATTATGGGTCAGGTCGGAAGCAGTTGTATTAGTTCGGCACAATAGTTTGCAGTCCCCTTGAAGCCTGACATGTAACCGGGACCGTTTGGACATTTCCCATTGACATGTGCCACAATTTGAAGGAATCTTTACATGTTGTCTTCATGATGGTTATGTGTGGCAGCGCCCAAAACAAAGTGATTTAATGAAGAGTCATATGACATGCTTACTTTCGGCGAGGCAGTTGGGGCAGAAAGCCCATCAATCGGCAGGAAATTCCCGTGGCTGACGTCATAAAGATAAGGGAATAATGTTATTTTTTAGTATATAAAGGGATGTTAAACACATTTGTAAGGGTTAACAAAATTTCACTCAAGAATTATTTGTAAGAAAACACTACACAAACAGCTCGGTACCACGCGACCACCCTTGAGAAGAGGTCGGCCGAGCTCGGTTCAGTTATAAAACCACTACTCTACTTTGTTCATGTGGACGTAGGTTTGATCCATTCCGCCGGACTACATAAATCATCTGTCTTTTTTGTGTTTGTTCTTATTTCCTGTCAAGTTTGTTTTTGGCCCCCCTATAACCAAACAAATTCACGGTTGAAGGAGGATTTTTCTACAAATTCACGGTTGGAGGTGAATTTTTCTAGGAGCGGTATTCCGAACCTGTCCCTGAAACGAAAATCACATGTTCCGATAATTCACAACTGGTCGGTGACATGTTGGTTGTATTAATATGGACTTTTAATGTAACAATCGTTTTTATGAAACCAATTTTCTTTGTTATTATTATTGAAGTTGAGGTAAGGGCCTACCAATATTAATTTTTTCAATGATGGAAGTAAATTTGGAACTCCTGATCAAGACGCAAGCTATCCTCGTAAAATCAAATATTTGGGTCTGTGGCGATAATGTTATTTAAAATTATCTTGTAGGGATTGTGTAAAAAATTAAAAAATTGATGCATGATCTGACACACTGAAGAGAGGAGCAAAATCCAAATACATTCGATCGGTTTTCGAGTGTGTTCAAATTGGTATTTGGTAAAATATTAAATATGGCATTAGTTAGGGAATGGGTTGATGCCAGATGGTCTGGGCTTCTTAGGCTTTGATCCATTAGCTCCAACTTTGTTGAAATGCTATGGCCTATTTCATGGGCCCAATTCATACTATAAAGTTTTTGTGAAGAATTGAAACAAAAGCAAAATCAAAGGCTATATGACATGGCTGAATCTGACATGGATGATTTTGTGATAGATATTAAATGTAATGAAAAGGATTTTGCCATGAAAATGATTTATGGTTTTTATAATCGGAGAAGCATAAACTTCATCTTTTGTCCTAAATTTAGGGTCCAATTGACAATCTGTGTGGATTTTCCTCGCAATAGATTTGGTAGCACAAACCAGATAAAATAGATTTACGTTAAAATGAAAAACCAATCAGAGGGAGTTGAAGTTGTGGGCTGGTGATCAAAATGACAAGACTATGATGGATGAAGTGTGACACCACAAATGTCTCCGAAGAAGACAAGCTGCCATTAATCTCTTTCTGTTAGAAACACACACAGATACCATACTTTTTGCATTTATGTCGTGTTGCAGAGACAAACTTTTTTTTTCGGCTTCATAAATTAATAAAAAATTTGGCAAGAGAGTCCATCCCAAAATTGGATCAGTTCACTTCATCAAAACCACTGAAACCCTCACCATCGAAGCCCCTCATTCATCGATCAGTTCATCATCGAAACCCTCACCACTCCTATTTTTCGGCTTCAACTCATCCCCTCATAGTCAATTTTTTCCACGGTTGTACAAGTATTCCTTGACTTTTTTCCATCCTATTTTCATCCTAATACGCCCACATTCACTTTGTTCAAAACCACCGTCTTTCGCATCGAAGAACCACAAAATTCAGCGAACAAGTCAATTCCAAATTTACTTTCATTAATCCATTTTCATCAAATCTCATAACTAATCACGACCGTACTTGATCTAAAAATTTATTGACGTAAATTTCCATTTAAGTGCAAGTCGGTTTTATGCTAGGTTTTTGCTAGTTTCTTTGATTTTGAACCGGATTGAGATTCTCAAGCTTCTCGTGGACCAGTTCAGGGACTTGGTTGATGATTGCAAGGCCAATTTTCGGGTAAATTCAATATAAATTTTTTTAATTTTTGTACACTTTTAGAATGTTATATATGAAAATTAAAAAGTGAAATAAAACATAGTTTTATATTGATTTTGTTAGATTGTTGTTGAAGACAAGTTTGAGTTTTTTTTTTTTGGTGGATTTTGTTTTGTAGCTATGGAAATTATATACCAATTGCATATGTTTAAAGAAGATAATATATATATCAGATACAATGATCATTTAAGCATTTTGTCTGGGTGTGTAGATGCACACAAATTGGGTTTTGGAATTGTGTGCATTAATATTGCATAGTGTAATTTGAAGATGAATTGTTTGTTTCCTTGAGAATACTTTATAGTCTTATTGACAGATGACTACGTTAATTATTTGGAAAATGAAGATTTTTAGGATGCATAAGGAATACGACTCGCTGCTCACTCAATTTTCTAATACATATCAGAAACTTAATATGGGAGATGTTTGTTGTTTGAGATGGTTTAGGCAATCGTACTAAGAGTATTCCATTGGCTTGTTCATTTATTAGTTAGCATCATTGTTAGTTGTTAGTCTTTATGTATTTAGATTTTGACAAGTAAATGTGTTCAGCTAATCTTTGCATGTTCATTAGGATTCAATGGGTTACAAAGACTCGTGAAGAGAGATTTTTGATGTAGTGATTGCTCAAGCTAATAAGCCAGATTTTTACAAATCTAACCATCTGTTCCGATTTGTATAGTCAACTTGTTAATTTCATTATTTGTATATTACTACTGCACCTTTAGCACATTCTTTATTGTTTTATGTCTTATTCTACTTTGATGTTAAATGAAAGTCATAATAAGAAAAATTTATGGTTGGACTGTCGTGGATCTATCTGCATGCTTTCTAATTTAGAAAATAAACACAATTGTGGTTGGACTGTTATAATGTGTATTTGTGCTGAGGTTTAACAGTGCAGCTATTTCAGAGAGAATAATATTGGATATAAGAAGGATAATGTTGTTTCAAAAATATAATTAGAATTTAATATATAACAAGTTGTTGGCTTTGATGTTTTGTTTATGCTAAGGGAGTAGATTAATTGCATTTTCAAATTAGTCTTATGTTTTCAAAATTATGAAAATTAAAGGATGCTTTAAAACATTCCTTCAAATTACTAAGTGGAATGGCCTACAGGTAGGCACTGTATTAATTTTCTTTGCTTGCTAGTTGAACAATTTGAAGTTCGAATGTGTTAAGTCACTTTGAAATCTCTTATTCTTAGCATTTGCTGGTTTCCTAACTGTTCGAACACTTGGTATTTGATAATCCCTCTGACTTTGTTAGGTGATATACTTTGGTGATCACTTATTTATTGTTAACTTTTTTGCCACTTTCAATCAATCGTAAGTATTAATTTTATCATTGCTTAACTTTAATATTGATGTGCTAAATTGCAATGAACAAAATCATTTATTACTTAATATTAATTGATAGATTCCATTGGATGTTAGTCATTTTGGATCATGATAATAACATTGCATATTTCTTGGATCCAATTCGAGAAGAAGATCGTCGTGGATATTGTCAATAAGTAAGTCTTGTAATTTATTTTCTGTTTTTATTTTTATTTTATTTTTTTTTTAAAATAAGGGACATATTTGTGTTATATTTCATTGGCATATTTCTTGTAGGGCATTAAAAATGTTTGCAACTCAGAAGTAAAGAATGTTACGGAAATCTATAGCTTGGAAGAGTGTTATGGTATACATATTTTAACTAAACTAATTAATTTATTTTTTTCATAAAATTATTAATATGTTGAATTGGTTATAGTGTCCAAAACAACCTACAAGGAATATGGATATTATGTATTAAAGTATATGAGAGACATCATTACAGATCCACTTATATTTGTTATGCAAAATGTAAGAGTTTAATACTAATTTCACTATTAAATATATTGTTGTTTGGTGACTGAACTTGTGCCATGTGGAGCTACAAATAGTGAATCCATCATATAAGTGAATGTTAGTGAAACTTGAAAAATCACTTATGAAAAATTGATGATTAATTAATATTTTTTTATGCATTATTATTGCAGTTTCAAGGAATGAATACATACACTCAAGAAGAAAATGATGGGATGCGAAGTGAATGAGCATAATTTGTAGCATCAAAGATATGAAATTTAAATTTGCTAATTTATTTTATTTTATTTTTTAAAAACTTTAACTACTTTGTTCAAGTGATTTTTTTAGGCTTGGGGTTTCGATGAGGATGAAAAGAAAAAAACTGTATGGACAAATTCAAATTCATAAATATTTTTATTGAATGGATTTTATGTTTTATCATATTGTGTTCTAATGATTTTTATGATGAATCATTTAAATTTGCAATTAAAAAAAAAACATAAGAATTTTAAAACATCAGTTGATAAAACATTAAAAAACGGTTATGATATAATAAAAACTGTTTTGTTTTTTTTTTTTTTTTTGTTTTGTTTTTTTTTACTTAAAACATCATTTTGTGTAAGCGATTTCTATTCAAATAGATATGAAGTCGGTTTTAATCAAACCAATTTCATTTCACAAATATAAAGACATCGGAAATTAATAAAAATACTGATTTCTATGACAAT
This sequence comes from Zanthoxylum bungeanum, assembly GCA_019454045.1. NCBI lineage: Eukaryota > Viridiplantae > Streptophyta > Magnoliopsida > Sapindales > Rutaceae > Zanthoxylum > Zanthoxylum bungeanum. The sequence goes on along the minus strand of SKCR01024899.1, from coordinate 1,864,774 downwards.
TCGAAAGACATCGCTTTTACGAATAACCGATGTGTTTCGAAACATTGATAACATCAGTTATTAAATGATCTAAAAAGAAGAAAGTTTTAACAACACTTGAATAGAAAACGCTTTTGAATCTTAGTTATAGTTTTAACACATGATAACTTAATAATTTTATGCGCAAATTCATTACTTGTTCTATAACGAAACTGAATTCATACAAGACTCAAAGCATTAACCGCATTTTGAATCTTAGTTATAGTCCAAGAGATCACCTTAAGACTGACAATCTTTCCCCATATAAGAAAAGATTAACGATATTTTGGGTCGTCCAATTCAATTATAACTGAGATTATTCCACTTTATACCAAACAACATTGCTTCAGCCTCTGCCATCTCCACATCACTAAAAAAATTGATCACCCGAGCTGCCACCGCTCTAACTTCTCGCCTGTGATTTTGGAACACGACTCCCAAACCCGCTCATGTCTAAGCCATGTCGTTCTGTGATATGAGATTCAGTTTCATTTTAAAAACTCAATAGAATATTATAAAATTTAATAAAAGTCATGTCGTTTTGTTAATATGGGCTGGGCCAAAAATTGTACGTGTTCTAGTGAGCTTTAGTTTGGGACATTTTAACCAACGGCCATACGAAACTATAAGATCATCGAGCACCTTTTTGGACTTGTTGAGTATAATTTACATGTCTGAATAAATACAAATCAAGTTAAAACATCCCGTGACCAAGCAGGTCCCATGCGGGTTTCTCTTCCACTTAAATTCAATGACCTTTTGCTTCTCAAGACTTTGAAGGGTAATGTTTTCATAATTTAAGATTTCAAAGCACGAAAACTTTTTTCTCTTAGGGCAAGATCGGCTTTATAGTACACTGCGAATGTCAAAAATAACAAAATAATAATTTTTAAGTATATTATATACTTTATTACTCTCAGAAAAGTTTTCACTTTAGATGAAACTGCATTCGACATAAATTATGGTTACATTTTCATACTATAATTTTACAACTTGTCAATTGTCATCCCAAAACAGTCCCCACTCTTTTTCCAGTTACTTTTTTTCCCTATCTTTTTGTGCCATGACACCTTTATTAGCTAGCCAAATGATAAAAATAACATACTTGCACTTATTTCCTCAATTACTAACCTTATATAATCTCACCACCATTCTTAAACACAACTATATTCAGAAGTCAGAACCCATTTCTCAAAACATGGCAACAACAAAAACAACCCATCTTCTCTACTTAGCGCTCTTCACATTCACTCTTCAATCTCTCACAATTCCTTCACTTTCTTCCTCGACAGATTCTTTTGTTTTCTGTGGCTGCTCCCAGCCGAAGTACACACCAGACTCACCCTACGAGTCAAACCTCAACTCACTATTAACATCCCTAGTCAACTCAGCCACGTACTCCTCCTACAACAACTTCACCATCCTGGGCTCCAGCCCCCAAGACGTAGTCTACGGACTCTACCAATGCCGAGGCGACCTCTCCATGCCCGACTGCGCCACCTGCGTCGCACGTGCCGTCAGCCAAGTTGGCTCCATTTGCTCCCAAACCTGCGGGGGCGCGCTTCAGCTCCAAGGCTGCTACGTTAAATATGACAACGCAACGTTCCTTGGAGTCGAGGATAAGACTGTTGTGTTAAAGAAATGTGGGCCGTCCGTTGGGTATGAGCCGGATGCTATGGGCCGTCGAGATGCTGTGTTGCAAGGCCTGGTGACGGCTGGTGGGCCCTACAGGGTTGGTGGAGCCGGGGACGTTCAGGGTCAGGCTCAGTGCGTGGGAGATCTGAGCGTGGGAGAGTGTCAGGATTGTTTGGTGCAGGCCATCGGACGGCTGAGAAGTGATTGTGGGACCGCTGATTATGGTGATATGTTTCTAGGCAAGTGTTATGCGAGGTACTCTACGGGTAAAGCTCAAGTTTCTTACAAGGCTCATAGCGGTAAGTCCATTCTCTCCACTCACACGTGAGTCATCAAAATCTCTGAGTTGGCTCATTTTGTTTGATTCAAAATGTGATCAATTCAGTTCAGACTTGATTATGAACAAATAATTAGACTCAATTTGATTAAGCAATTTTACTTTCTTTGGAATGAAATTTAACAAAAAATAATTAAGCAGTTGCGGAATCAGAATTTTAGTTTGAAAGTTCAATAGAAATACACCATTCACCATTGTTCTTGTTCTTTGCAAAGACAATGATAATACATGTGAAATATATTCGTGATTAGTTAATTATTAGTAATAATGGACTCAATTGTGATGGCAGATAAATCAAGCAATGAGGGAGAGAAGACTTTTGCAATTATCATTGGATTATTAGCAGGTGTAGCTTTAATCATCATATTTCTTACTTTCGTAAGAAAAGTGTTCGGAGACCATGGTACCATCTCTCTCCCTTTTTTTTTCTCACTTCTCAGAGTTCTTTGCATTGTGGTTACAAGAAACACAAAGAATCGATTCACTGATCAATATGTTGACATGATACCTTTTGCAGGTAAATGAAGATAAATCCCTCAAACCTTAACCTGCACAAAGTGATCATCATCTACTTTAAATTGGATCTTCTTCTTCTTCTTCATTTTTTTTTACCTTCATGATATCAACTTTCATATTTCTTTGCTGCCCTTTTTATGAATTTTATTTATATAAATCTTTCAAATCGGGATTTGATGAAAGATGGATTGATGGGGGCATGTACCTATAAAAGTTAAAATGAGGACAAAATTAAAGAAAAAGGAGGCTTTAAGATTCCACTCTCCTCTCCACTTGTTGTATTGTTGTCTAATGTGAAGAAATGGCCATATTCTTTTTGTAAAGTGCATGCAGATGCTGCTTCCTTTTCCCTATTTAAATTGATGTTAATTATCTTCATTTTTTTTCTTGAATTTGCAAAAGTTTTCATTATTTAAGCTATAAATATAATCATCTATTATTTTGCAACTCCATTATTCTTATCGACGATTATAATAAATCTAGTGTATGCATGTCATGATAACACTTGGTGATTGTACGTAGTGCCAATTATTATAAATTTCCTGAAAACTGAAAAAATAGACGAATTACAATCGAAGTTGAGAGAATTCTTCCACCAATAAAGAAAAAATAATAATTTAATAATGACGAAAAGAAAGCAGAAATGGCTTCATGGTTCAGAAATTTAAAGTAGGGTAGTAACTGATGTATATCACATTTCAAAACATTTATGTATCTTGATGGTACAACCAATTAAAATATGATCTAAAGGGTTGATGCTGGATATCATTTTATTTCCCTCCATCTGAAAACAATCAGTTGACTTTAAATACATATGGCAAAAAAATCCTACAATTTCATAAACGAAAATTATCAAGATTGTGAATTAGCAGTGGTTCTAGTTAGTTGCAAGACATCATGTCTGCATCATACTTGCCTAGATTTCATGTTCAAGTTATGAATCTTTGCTTTTATTATAAATTTCCTTTATACTATCATGTAAAGAAGATTCTTTGAGATTTGAGAAAATTGGATCTCGAGAAAAATCTCATATTGTTCTTCAAACCAAAGTTAGCCACTTTTTTCTCTCTGTTGTTTTGTGTGTTATTTAAGCATTTTAAAAGAAATTATATAAGAAAAAATTAATCTAAATTTTTCATTCATTTGTCAGTTTTTATGGGCTATAATTGATATTAAAATATTGTAAGTTTGTAACTTCAAAAGTTACAATTGTTGCGAACTAAAAACTGTGCCTAGTTGTGAAGTGAGAGATGAGTTTATAAGTATTTGAGCATATTTTATGAAAGTTCGATTTTACACAAAGTTCTGACCCTATGCGGAATTACAGACAATAAGCAGGACAAGCCTTGTTACTGCTACTATGGAATTGCAACAGACAATTTAACAAATCAACCAACTAAAATAATAAGCTGCAAATGTAAAAACAATAACAATAATTAAAGCAGCAAATATAATCAAACCACACAAAATCAACACAAGTAATTTTGGTGACGAAGTGGAAAACTCTTCAGAGTAAAAAACCACTCCGGGTATAGGCTACCACCCGAATCCATTAAATAGAGAAAAACTTACAGCGATGGTCAAGACATATGGTGGCAACTCCACCGACTCAAGTGTAAGTACAATGTATTACAATTATTACACGGTAATTGGGAAATCCAAATATGACAAATATTACAATAATCTTCGGATCAGACCCTAACGGCGGGCCCTGACAGTAGAGGCTAAGAGCAGAGGCAGAGGCAGAAGCAGATGCTGGGCAGAGGCAGATGGCAGAGGCAGAGGCTGAAGGCAGAGGCTGACGGTAGAGGCTGACGGCAGAGGCTGAGACTGAGGCAGAGGCAGATGCTGAGGCAGAGGCAGAGGCAGATGCTGAGGCAGAGGCAGACGGCAGAGGCAGAGGCTGAAGGCAGAGGCAGAGGCAGAGGCAGAGGCAGAAACGAACCACTGCTTCTTCACTTTCCCGAGGCTTGTTGAAAACAACAATATCCTTAAAACAAATTCGTCCCCTACCGTAGGTGCAGTAGAACGTGAGATGATTGTTTCCCAGGATACAATGGTAAACGTACGAGTAAGGGCACCACCAAACTCGTATCCAACGAACCACAAAGTGTATGAACTCTCATTTTTTAAAAAACAAAGAAACCGAGCTGGTGTGTGTGCTTTGTCTTTCTCTATATCATATTTCATCTATATTCGAAAAAAAAAACTGATGTTGTTTATATAGGAAAAGAAAACACATCTCAATTAATAGAAATTAACTAGCCAATTAAATTTCATAATGGGAGATGTTACACATTGTTGTAACCACTAAGCTAATTAAATTAGCACTAATGGAAATTAAACTATGTAACCACCAAGCTAATTAAATTAGCACTTATGGAGATTAATCTTTGTAACCACCAAGCTAATTAAATTAGCTGTTATGGAATTACAAAAGGCTTGGAAAAATTGTAGAGAAAATTAAAAATTCGGTTGGGCCGGGCCTGCACATTTTGTTCCGGCATTCGTGTACGCAGGACACGCGGGTGCACACGAGCCAAGCTTGGTTCGGATTTGATTTGCACCCCCCCTGCGCACGTAGAGAGAGCCTCTATCCTTACAACTCTTACCCATCTACATATGAGCAATCATATATAAGCTTAATATTCTCTCTATAGCTTTCCCATGTGGGACAAGCTCACTTATCTTTATTTTCCAACACCAATGAGTGATCTTTGAACAACAATTTCTCACTCACCCAAGCACCATTTTAAGCATATGAATATACCATTTCGAAGTACTCACGGAGGAGTATCCGAATCATTCAATAACAACCACTAACACGAAGTGGACCATGCTTGAAATTGTGCCTCAAAATACTTATGAATAAGCATTTTCCAACATCAAGTACCTCAATACTGCAAGAACTCAAGGCAACTCCTCAAGCCCGCGACCCACGGTTTTCTTCAGAACCTCTGAAGTCTCTGAGTAGATTATATCACCAATGACGCCGAAACTCCGACTACCAAACTTCCTCCTAAAGAACTCTAAAGGATTAGGGAATTTGGGTTAAGTTGTGTTGAAGGTTTATCAAAGAATGGATTTCACCATTAACAAAGAAGACATAAGATTCAAAGAGTCTTCAAGGTGAAATCAAAGAGAGTTGAAAGCTTTGAAAGTATTTGGCTCAAGAGAAATATGCTTCAACTAATGAGAATGGCGGCTAAGGGTTATATTTATAGGTAGGGTGAAAAACTAGGGTTTTGCAGACCAAAAACGCGTTCAGATCGCAGTCGTGTTCGAACGCTTACTAGAACGCTACACGAACGCGCCCTTTCTGTGAAGACTCGTTCGAACGCCAATCGAACGCACAACGAATGTGAGCTCTCTGGAATGCTCCCGTTCGAACCCCACAAGAACGTGCCTCGAACGTTTGTTCTCTGGAATGCGCCCGTTCGAACCCAATAGAGAGCGTGACACTAACGCCAACCGTTCGAACACTGCAACGAACGCACCACGAACGTATGTCTGATGCACAGCAGCCAGAAAACAGTCCAATTGCACAAAGATCTTCAAGAAATATTACAACTCAATTGAACTTGTTTTGTCACGGACACATGCCAATAAAAAAAGGTGCTAACAATCTCCACCTTTGGAATTCCGTGACAAAACACTACCTAATACAAAGACTACGGTAATAGACCCAAAAAGCAAAGTAGTCAACTGTCAACCATCAAAACAGTGACTTATTACAAATGGACTCGATCTAACACCTAACAAAGTAGTCTTGAAAATAATGCCACCGCAGCAACATACATGCTACCTGAAACATCCACAAACAACAATATACCGTGAAAAGCATTGGGATAATCAAATAGAACATAAAGCAGGTAAAAATCTCATGCATGTACAAGTAGAAATTCCTCTCCCCCTTAATCTTAACTCCCCTTAAAACGGAGATATCCAAAGGGTATTCTACGGCTCTCTCATATATATTAAGGCTCTCCCCTTAATATATTACTCTCCCCCTTTTTGTCACGAAATGACAAAGGGTAAAAGAAATAGGAAAAATAACAGGAGAACATGAGACAACTCATGCAAGAGCATAAACAAACAGGAATTACTCCCCCTCACTAACAGGTACATACAGTTAGTAAAATAACACACAGGAAGCAAACCAAAACTCAGAAAGGTGCACAGTAAAGAACAAAAAAAAATGGTATGCAATAACATGAAGCACACACAGGCACATACTGAGATAAATAAAAATCCTGTCAAAAACTGACTGAAACAGCATTTCAAGCTGATACAATGATACCAAGTCAGTATTCAGCTGTTTATGACATGAAACAATATGCATCATTTAAAAAACTGCTAAATACAACACTTATGCATATGACATAAACATCAAAGCATATAAAGCACTCACGTGAAAAATAAAGTGCATAACGAATCAAGGCTTAAGACCTTATTTTATGAGCTGGACACAGCCAAAGAAATCCATCTCTAAACAAACCAAGTCCACAAAATAGGTGTTCAAACCCAGCACCACTAGGACCTGAAAATAAGCAACATTGGTTGCATGCTATATTATTTAACACAGAAATATCATGAGCTCATATTTAACAACTCTTTCGAGTGAAGGGTTTTTGCCCTCATCTTTTGAATTTGGCCATTTTGGCTCATTTGCACTTGAGTCTCATATATTTTTTGTTTAATTCTTTTTGCTTTTACAATGGGATAGCAAGGTCATCTAGTCAAAGGTCACACTATTGAGTAAACAAGATATGATAGAAATTAGATTGCTAGTCCAAAAACTCATACATGCGACCAAGCCTTGACAAAATAAAAACGTGTATGTGAGGTGCAATCACATGATATACCAAAGGTTTTTATCACACACACTCATGTATATAGAGCATCAAGAAAAATAAAAGCATATCATACATGCATAATCATATATCCTACATACCAGGATCACATGCATAAGTTTTCCATGCTCTAACAAGCCATAAAAAAATATTTTGGTCTTTTTCAAATTTTTTTTTAATTTTTCAGATTTTAACAAATAAAAATAAAGACACAAACAGGCTTGTAAAACATCCAATGATACGTGGAGTTGTATCCCGAGTGCAGATCATACTACCGTCCATTCTGAATCGGCTATGAAATTTATGTCCGGGTTTCCATCCTATATACCAAGGGATATATAACAAAAACAAGACACACACACACCCATTTGCTGTAAAAAAAAAATAAACGTGCAAAAAAATATAAAACACACACACACACACATGCAATGGGAAAATACAAATGCATCTTTTAAGCAGAGTTACACCGAAGTGCACTCTCATTATGTCCATCAGGACACGCAGAAGAAGATGGGAATTCATCTTGCTTCTTCACCCAAACCTTTCTAGGAACCTCATCCACTTGAGAAGTCCTAGTCAACAAATTAAGTTTCTCACTAAGAAATTTTGTCTGTTTAGTTAGTGCAGAAACTTGAGAAGTTAGATTTGAAGAGTCAAATCTAGGTGACACACTCTTAGGCCTTTTCTGTTGCTTGTGCAACATGAAGCACTTAGGCCTAATATGTCCAGCCTTGCCACAGTGGTGGCACACATGCACAAACCTCGGACGAGAGCGAGGTTTACCCACAACACCTCTAGATCGAGGTTGGGTCACAGGACGAGGAATAAATGGAGGAATCAGATGACTACACTCAACATGCCTCTTACCTAAGTCATGTTTAGCTGCAACAGGCACAGCTTTGGAAGAAGACGCCTTATTACAGTTAGGCTCAGAAATAATACCTAACATACGGTCCACCTTTTTATTACCACTAGAAAATGCGGACAATTGGGTTTTAGCATTTTCAAGTTCGGTCTCTAATATTTGGACTCTATTAACTAGGCCTCTGTTCCTCTCCTCTAGGTCATCAACCATCAAAAGGCTTTGCTCAAGATTGGCTTGAGCCTCATTCTTTTCTAGCTCTACAGCTTTCAGCCTTTTATTGACCTCTATATTATTCTTCTTAATAGTTAAACTCTCATTAAACAATTCAACATAAGCTACTTGAAGACTTTCCTCATCAACTGACTCATCAAGAGAGACTTCTGAATCGGCATCATTAACAACAATCTCTCTCTCGTCAGTCACACTAGCAGTAAAAGAAATATAATTGCCTTTAGGAGAGTCATCACCTTCAGAATCACTAAGAGAGGTTGTCATGACTTTCTTGTCTTTAGCCCTAAGGTATGTGGGACACTCAAATCTAACATGCCCATATCCTTCACATTCATGGCACTGGACACCTCGGGATCTATTATCCCTATCCCCTCTAGACTCTCTCATGCTATGCCTATTCTCTCTAGGTTTTTTCTCCATATCTCTATCACTGCTATGGCCACTCTTCTTAAGTTTAAGAAATTTCTTAAACTTCTTTGTAAACAAGGCCAAATCACGATATGTGAGTGTATCACAATTTAAGGGTTGACTACGCTCCATAGCTAAAGGGTCAAGGATCGAGTTCAGGCTCTGATACCAATTGAAAATTCGGGGTTATCCAAAGTTCTGACCCTATGCGGAATTACAGACAATAAGCAGGACAAGTCTTGTTACTGCTACTATGGAATTGCAACAGACAATTTAACAAATCAACCAACTAAAATAATAAGCTGCAAATGTAAAAATAATAATAATAATTAAAGCAGCAAATATAATCAAACCACACAAAATCAACACAAGTAATTTTGGTGACGAAGTGGAAAACTCTTCCGAGTAAAAAACCACTCCGGGTATAGGCTACCACCCAAATCCACTATATAGAGAAAAACTTACAGCTATGGTCAAGACCTATGGTGACAACTCCACCGACTCAAGTACCTCAATACTGCAAGAACTCAAGGCAACTCCTCAAGCCCGCGACCCACGGTTTTCTTCAGAACCTCTGAAGTCTCTGAGTAGATTATATCACCAATGACGCCGGAACTCCGACTACCAAACTTCATCCTAAAGAACTCTAAAGGATTATGGAATTTGGGTTAAGTTGTGTTGAAGGTTTATCAAAGAATGGATTTCACCATTAACAAAGAAGACATAAGATTCAAAGAGTCTCCAAGGTGAAATCAAAGAGAGTTGAAAGCTTTGAAAGTATTTGGCTCAAGAGAAATATGTTTCAACTAATGAGAATGGCGGCTAAGGGTTATATTTATAGGTAGGGTGAAAAACTAGGGTTTTGCAGGCCAAAAACGCGTTCAGATCGCAGTCGCGTTCGAACGCTTACTAGAACGCTACACGAACGCGCCCTTTCTGTGAAGACTCGTTCGAACGCACAACGAACGTGAGCTCTCTGGAATGCTCCAGTTCGAACCCCACAAGAACGTGCCTCGAACGTTTGCTCTCTGGAATGCGCCCGTTCGAACCCAATAGAGAACGTGACACTAATGCCAACCGTTCGAACATTGCAACGAACGCACCACGAACGTATGTCTGATGCACAGCAGCCAGAAAACAGTCCAATTGCACAAAGATCTTCAAGAAAGATTACAACTCAATTGAACTTGTTTTGTCACGGACACATGCCAATAAAAAAATGTGCTAACATTTTATACTACTCTACTTTTAAATTTTATTTCAATTTCCTAGTCATTTTCAGTCTTATGTCTTGATCTTTCTGAATCTATTATTATACTTTATACGCGTATATAAGACCAAGGTATAACATTAATAAGTATAATTAAAAATAAGTCATAACAGTTTTATTCAATTAAGTTGTGTTTTATATATACAAGTACGTACTATTGAAAGTAAAATCCAATGTAATAAACAAAAATTAGGTCGACCAACAGTGAGTTTATGCAATAATTTGACAATATGTTTTCTTAGCACTTTATGAAAGAGACCAACATTGTAGTGGTCCAGTGGATCACATGTTAGCATGGTATATATATATGAAGACAAAACAAAAAGTTGCCTTCTCTTTTCTTTTTCTTTTTTTGCTTTCATTTTTTTTATTTTTTTAATTTTTGAAATTAAAAAAGGTATCTTTAATTACAAGCAAATGCCAATTTATTTATTGCATGAAATAAAAGCAAGAATCATCCAGTATATCCTATATAATCAGATCACAATGCTTAATCTTATGATTTGAAAGTTGATTACTTTTTCCATATTGTAAAGCATCAATTACACTAATTATTACACTTGTTATAGATTAGGGACATTGTCTTTATGCAATTATGCAAGAGTGGAAGACTATCCGAAAGAAGCAACTACTCATATTTTGTACGTGACACGGGCAGCTTAAAGGTTAAGTAATGGGGAATTTTTTTTTTTATTTAAAAAAAAAAAAAAATGAAGCATGAAAGCTTTTAAACAGAAATTTAATTGTAAAGGTGATAAAGCAGAAAATGAAATTTGCTGTAGAAGAATTATTGCCTTAGATAGACAAACCAGAAAAGTTAAGATATATTGATTATATGAATATGCAATGGGTGGATATGAATCATTTCATGCATGCAGATAGAACCGGATTCTTTATATTTTAAATTGATTTCATTTTGTTTATTCTCAATCAGATTAATTAGCATAAATTCGAAAAAATAAATCATATTAAAAAATATCATCTTTTTTTATGTGAGACTTTATTTCGTTTTTTTAATGAAACTCGAAGCATCAATACAAAAAGATATATGAGAGTGATGTGAAGTATCAAAGGCAAGAGATTGCAATAGCAAGGTACTGGGTTTTTTTTTTTTTTTTAAAAAAAATAAAATTGTACGGATATATTATAAGAAGGAATCTAATATAAGTTTAAATACATACACAGTATATTATAGCCTGAATCTGAATGAACCATTAATGAACCATACGTGACTACATCCACTAGCCGGTACTAGTTAAGACATTTTAAATGAACCATTTCATGATTTTATTAATATTTTATTAAGCCTAAAAGGGTGTATAGTTGGTTTAATTTATAAATTTTTACGTAATAAATCAGCTTTTAATTACTTGTACGAAACCTCACATTAATCCAAATAGTAAAACATTTTCTTCACACTCAAGTGGGCAAAGGGGTTCTTTCCCTTACATGCATTGTGGAGATTGATTTTTATTACATATTTGAAGGCGTATTCAATTTATTATGAACCCAAACATCGAAATTACGTTATAACAAAGCTATCTATCCAGCATTTTGGTAAATTTTTTATTCTAAACATTGCTATACTGCAGTTCTTTTTTCTTTTTTAAATGTCTCATTTGAAAAATTTGCAGATGAGAATTATGGAATACAAATTTAGATTTTGTATCACATTGTGTTGTGTTTTTGGGCCTATTGACTAAGTACAGCCCACAATGTAAACACATCATGCTTGGGCCGGACCAGCCCATTTACAAATCTAGAACTCACTACTCATCTTCTCCAAAATTCTTGAAATTAAAAAAAAAAATAAAAATAAAAATCATTAGGATAAGACTTGCAGAATATTCTGGACATTCAACAAACAATCACTCCAACACCACTCATATAAGCAAACAAGCCTTGATCAAAATCACAGCTCTTAACCAAATGATGGCTGGTGACATTTTTGGTTACCCTTTCAGGCGTTTTTTCCTGAGCCCTCCCGTCTTCCGCGAATGGTCCGGATCAACGGCCCTGATGGATTGGCTCGAATCCCCCAGTGCCCACATCTTCAAAATCAACGTCCCAGGTACCCCCTGAAGTCCAATTGTAATTAAATTTTTTTAATGGGTTTTATTTACTTATTTCTATATATTTTTTTATTGAATAGGATTTAGCAGGGAGAACATAAAGGTGCAGATTGAAGATGGGAACGTGTTGCGCATAAAAGGAGAGGGTGCGAATAAAGAGGAGGCTAATACTAAAGAGACAGTTTGGCACGTGGCCGAAAGAGGCACAGGAAAAGGCGACTTTTCTCGAGAAATTGAATTGCCGGAAAATTTGAAATTGGATCAAATTAAGGCCCATGTGGAAAATGGGGTTCTTACTGTCGTGGTGCCCAAAGATCCGAATCCAAAGAAAAATAATGTTAGAAGTATCAACATCACTAGCAAGCTCTAGAGCCTAGGCAGTTAGGCGCCAGGCTCAGCTCAGCTATCCCAAATGGACTAAGATGTAAGAATCTGTATTGCGGAAATATGTTGTGTAATAAAATTGACTCTATGGTACATGGAACTTTAAACTCGTGTGTCTGGAAAATTTGGTTGAAATAAATTTGATTGTTCTGAGTTATTTTGAATTGGGATGTTAATTATGAATCATATGGATTAAAGAATCAGTATTATACATATTGCGCATATGATTCATAATGAAATCATATGGGTTCTTTTCGGGTATGTAATATTACCATCATTTTCTAAAAGTGGCATATTACTATCATCGCTATATCTTAAATCTAAGGGTGGCAACGGGTCGGGTCTGATCCGGGCTTTGAGGGTCGGATTTTTCCCGGGTCTAGGCCAAATCCGGCCCGATTTTTCAAAATTTTTAAAAAAAATCTCACATTGTTTTGAACCAAAAAATAATAAAACATCATTTTCTCATTTAAATGTTATTTCCAAAAGCACACCAAATTCTTCAACTTCACCAAATTGATTAGCTTTCTACCAAAAGCATGTTTGGATATCTTCAATTTGTCAAAAAAAGTTACTTCTTTTGATTTCTTCAATTTTACTGCACTAATAGAAGAGTAGAGAAAGTGTTTTGAGTTTTGTTTTTATAATTTTTTGTTTTTTGTTTTTTGTTTTTTTTTGCCCGGGCCGAGCCGAGCCCGAGCTAAAAACGTTGAGCCCAGTTTGGATCCGAACTCGAACCGAACTTATGTCTCTCGAACCGGACCCGACTCGGCCCGTTTGAACCCGGACTTTTCTGCCATCCTTACTTCTTTTTCTTTTTCTTTTTCAATTTTTTTTTTTTTTGTTCTGCCACCCTTACTTAAATCTTCTTAATATGAGCTAGGGTGAGTCCAACTAAGGGACAGAGCATATGGGTTGCCTTAAGCATAAACCAACAAAAGAATGCAAAGAGCTTTAAGCTTTCATGGTTCCTTCTATTATTTTCTCTATCTTGACACTCTTATATCGTATATTTGAGAAGGATCTTTAGCTTACAAAATCAAATTATAAATGATGCGATTTTATTATAAACAAATCTCTTGATATAATAGCTAATGAATAATTGGCTTAATTGACTAATTAATTAAATTAAATAAGATAAAATGTTATTTATCCTTAGTCGATTAAATACGTAAAGATACCTAAACAGGCTATTTAATATTGTTTTAATAATCGGATCGATGATTTAAAATGTTTAATGGGTTATTGATTCGAACAGTTAAATCATTCCGGTTGATGCTTGTCGATCAATTGAATTGGCGGAACCGACCGACATCATCAAAAAATGTGTTTAATTAAAATTTTGAAAAATTATATAAAAATATAAAAATTTCACATTACATATAAAAAAATATAATGGTATTTTTTTTGGAAAATGTTGGAAACCCTAATGCCAACACCACCCGACACTAGGGGTGGGCGCGATTCGGTTTGGTTCGGTTTTTGCTAAAAACCGAACCAAATCATATTTTACGGTTCAGATTTTTTACCTCTCAAACCAAACCATTAAATAACGGTTTGGTTCGGATTGAATATTTTTTAAACCAACGGTATACGGATTGGTTCGGTTCGGTTTACAGATTATTATATTTAAAACAAATTTTCATCCACTTAAGTGAAGAAAATAAAATTAGTCTATCCAACAAATAGTATGAAGTGCTACGGTGTAAGCTGTGACTTCAGGGAACACATGCACTCCATTAAGGATTGAAAAATGAGGCACAATTAATTCTTGTATTTTTAAAAAATTACCTTGAATAATGATGCTACCATCATTCTAATTAAGAGACAAATCCAACATTTTACTTTCAAGAATAATGATGCTACCATAAAACAAAAAAATTAAGAATAAAAGTATTAACAAATAAATTGAAGAATAAAAGTATTAACAAATAAATATATTAACAAAAAATTTAAGAATAAAAATATTAACATACTAATAAAAAAGAAAACATAGAATAAAATTAAAATACAAATACAAATACAAATTTTTTTATAAAAATATATAATTTTTTTTAATTATAACGGTTCGGTTCGGTTTAACAGGTGCGGTTCGGATTAGCTCCTGAACCGAACCGTAAATCGTTTGGGGTGGGCCAATCCGAACCGCAAACCGAACCGTTAGAAAAAAAACCGTAAATTCGGTCCGGTTTGGTTCGGTTTGGTTCGGTTCGGTCGGTTTTTTTGCACACCCCTACCCGACACGACCTTAAGCAGAATTAGTAAAACCTCCAGTGCAACATACTCTTACAATAAATGTACTATATGAACTCGAATTCAATACTTGACAATCAAGTCATAAGCTATTTGCCACCAAGCCACACACATTGGGACATAATTATTAATTCTAATAATTTATAACATCAGAACAAATTGATTTAGACTAAAAAATTATTTGAACCCTCTTAATTTTAAAAAAGTCCAAAACTGGGTTGGTTCATCAGTTTTTTGCATGGTTAATTTTTAGGGGGTTTTGGAAGAGACTTATTATCGGTTATCGATTCGATCGATCGATCCGGTCAGATTTTTAAAACATTGCTATTTAGTTCATCTCTCGTTCTCAACTCGATCGGGGATAAAATAAAATATGGACTTTTTTTTCCCTTTTTACATGATGTATGATTTTATAATGACAGTTACTTATGATTTTATTACTAGTCTTTCGTTTTGATGGCAAGGTCTAAATATCAATTTTATATACATTGGATTCTCATTCTACCTAAATCCTAAGTTAAATGCATCCTCTTCCAACTTAAGAATTAATAGAATTAATTAGACTATCCTTTATTATTAATAAATGACAAATTATTTGACAACTAACATTTTAATTTAATCCCTTCTTATAGTCTCCCTTCTTTCTCTCTTGGAAGAGAAAAAAAAAAAAAGGAAACAAGCATACCAATTATTATAGTACTACAAAACATATCGTACAACTTTAAAATCAAAATATAACGTGAAAGCAATAAATCCTTTGCCGGCTTCCAGCTAAACTCGACACTCTAAAACAGCTAATTTCTGGTTATTTTTAAAAAGGTTGTTGGCATTTGGCACTGGCAGACTTATTTTTCACACTCTTAAGGAGTTGAGATATTTATTATTATTATATTTACCTAAAATTAATATTTTGGTTTCTTTTATTTTAAGCCTGTTACAAATTTGTTGAGCTCTTCAAACATTGCAATCACTTGAAAGCTTGAAGATGAATCTAATAATTACTTTGGTTAAGCAAATGTTAGGTAAAGAAGGCCCAGACCAATAACAGTTTGGTGGTGTCATTTATGATTAGATCGGGGTATCAAATTATTCAGATTTGTATAATCACAATATAGATATGGTTATGGTGTAAGGTTCATGATCTGACCTTTAAATTCTGAGTTCGAATTCATGGAGTACGTTTATTGTAATAACCTAGGAGAGTCAGCGATTTTACTTGTTCTGCTTAGGCCCGAAAAGAGGGTTTGGCCGCGAGATTCTCAACGATTACAAAAAAAAAAAAAAAAAAATGCAGATATGATCATGTAAAATTAATATAATATTATTCTAGGTGCAATTACAAGGTCCTTGATTTGTATTTTCCTGTTTTTTTTGAAAATGTTATTGCATCATTCAAGTAACTGGCCAACAAGTCAAAAAAAGTAAGAAAAAAAAAAGAAGCTGTTATTACTTGGACGATAAAAAAAAAATAATAATAATGAATGGGTATGAAAAGTATTAGTCTTAAATATTTTATTGTATGTTTTTACAAAATCATACACTAAATGATAAAAAATTAACACTTTATTAATATAAAAATAATAAAATGTAAACAACAGCTATTGTGAATTATTTTTATTCCATCCACTTTGTTCACCGTCTCCATCTTACTTTTTATGACCGACTGATCATCCCTTGTTTATCAAGGGACCCGCTTCAGAATCCAAGGAAACGGTACCCACATAATATGTTCCCTTGGTGGATAAACGTCTCCACTTATTTTTTTTTACTTTTATTTTATGTTGAGCAAAATACAAATAATCAGTTTTTATTATATAAAAATGTGGAAAAAAAATTAACTCAAAATTGATCCATAAACCATAATTTTGGAGGGGTAAAAGCTAAACATCTTAAATTTTGGGCTAAAATTTTATCCCATATAAATATAATATGTATTATGCGAAATTTTATTACTTAATTAATAAACGATTTTTTGAGTCATTTTATGCTTAATAATACTCATTTTGATTTTGATTAATGTTTAAATATATTAGTAAAATATTATATTTTTCAGTATATAAAATATAACAGTACACAATTGTTATAATAATATTGTAAAATGTGAATCCATTGTCATCCGTTGGATAAGGGACACGTGGCGCAATCATTGTCGTTGTCCCAATTACATCATTTTGCTCATCATATATAAAGGGTGCTTAGGTTGAGAATTAGTTAAGTTTTTCATTAATTGTTTTACTCATATTTGTCTCCTATTATTGGCTAAGTGTTAAGCATTGTTCATAATCCAAGTTAGTGTGATTTTTCAATTGGGAATTTGAGAGATAGACACTTTTAGAGATTATGGTTCATTGAGTGATTTGGGGGAAATTATTTGTAAAACGGATTCAAGATTCTTTAGTAATCTTGAAAGTGATTAGTGCAGCGAGCTCCTTGTTCCGGAGTTCAACGTGGATGTAGTCGGGAAAATTTCCGGCGAACCACGGTAAAAATCTTGCATTCTTGATTGTTGATTGTTTTGTTTGACGAACGAATCTGCGGAAAAACTTCACAGTGGTATCAGAGCTATTGGAAAAAGTCCAGTGGGCCGAGAGGAGTGATCAGACACTGAAGATCAAAGCCCAAGTTTTGGGGTCCACCATTCGACGATTCAAAGAACACAGCAAAGACTCGACGACGCGAAGAGCATCAAGACTCCGTCAATTGAAAAGCACAGAGCCATCGACAAAATCAAGATTATCATAACACGGCTTTGAAGACCGACGGCAAAACCAGATCAGAAAGCAAGAAACAAAATTAGTCACAAAACATATTCAAGACTCGAAGAAACACCAAGACTGCTCCAAAGCACCGACCAAGATCAGAAGTTTACTGAACTCCCCTGAAGAGCCGATCAATCCTGCTAAACACCATCAAAGGCCGTTGAAAGCCAAAAGATCAAAATCTGCAAGGACCGAATTGAAGTCGGTGGACCAAGATACAAGCCGAATCCAGTCTTTAACTTGGCCAAACCCTAAAGTCGTCGAACGGAGATCACTGCCAAGTGCCAAATTAAAAGTAAGCACTGCCGATTCGAGACCAAGACTGGACGATCAGAATACAAGCAAAGATTGGCAGATCAAGACCCTGTTCTGAGTGACCGATCAATTTCCTGAATAGCCGTGACCTAGAAACTGGCAAATTGAAGATCAGTGTTACTGTTTATTGGTATTTGGGAAATTGTAGTTCTGGATTACTGAGAGTATCCTGGTTGCTGCTTAATGTCCTGTGTAATTGGATGATTAGGGCTTAGTTGTTGGGAGATTAGGTTCTGTCTTGCTTAGGTGAGAAATAATGAAGGCAGTAAATTGCCAAGAGTGTTCAGGCATATTGGTTGTGTAGTGCCGACTGTGCTAGGGCAGTTTAGAATAAAAAAATATCGACGATGAGACTCGACATTGGAATATTTTATGGAAAATGGGATTTCACCACTTGGAAGAAGAAAATGAGGGTATTGCTATCTCACCACAAGGTGGCTTTGGCGCTGGAACCGGACCCAAAAAAGTGGCCAAAGATGGAAAAGGAAGCGAATGCCGAAATCCTGGAAGAGGCTTACAACCTGATTTTCCTTCACCTTGGAGATTCGGTCATCAGAAATGTTGATGGAATGGACACTGCCATTCAACTTTGGGGTAAACTCGAATCTCTATACTATGTTATTTCTGCACCAAATTTAGTGTTCTTAAAAGGAAATTTGTTTAATTACAAGATGGACACAAATAAGTCTATAGATGATAATTTGGATGAATTCACGAAAATGACTCAAATCCTTAAAGGAACTGACCAAGCCCTAGGAGACTCTAGCGAAGCTATGATTCTATTAAATGCACTGCCTGAAGAATATAATGTCGTTAAGAACTCTCTTCACTACACATGAGCTGTACCTAGGCTAGACTTGGTGATATCTGGTATAAGGGCTAGAGAGCTAGAACTTAGAACCAGTATGAGAGGAGGAGCGAACTTATTCGTGAAAGGAAAAAATGAAAGGAAATATAATGGTCCGAATAATCATCAGACTAATAACCAATAACCTAAAGGGAAGAAAAAGAATAAACATAATAAGAATAAGAATAGTGACAATAAGTGCTATCATTGTGGGAAGATGTGACACTTTAAAAGGAATTGTTATAAGTTCATTAGGGAACAGAAAAATTAAAGCAGCGCTACTGTGGCTGCCAAAAATGGGTCGATGTGCCTATCTGAGGCATTGACTGTGTCTAGTGATCACATTAGTAGAGAATGAATTCTGGAGTCCGGGTGTTCCTTTCACATGAGTCCGTATAGGGACTGGTTTGTCAACTTTAGAAATTCTCACCAAGGCACTTTGTATATGGGTACTGACAATACTTGTAGGATACAGGGAGTTGGGGACATAACTCTTAAACTTCATGATGGTAAAGTTAGGATACTTACTGACGTTAGATATGTACCTGACTTGAAACGGAACCTGATATCACTAAGAACACTAAATGAATTAGGTTTCACATATAAAGCACACAAAGGAAATATGCACATATCTAAGGGTAATAAACTAATCCTAACTGGTATAAAAAGAAACGAATTGAATGTTCTAAATGGCCAACATGTATTCTCGGAAAACTCATTTCTGCTTTAACTTCTAATGTTGATATGACTAATTTATGGCACTTGAGACTTGGCCATATAGGCCAGAATGGAATGCAGATACTCAGCAAGCAGTGACAATTTGGAAAAGACCAGTTGAAGCCACTTGAGTTTTGTGACATATGTGTGTTGGGCAAACAGCACAGACAGAGCTTCCCAACTGAAATTCACTTGTCAAAGGCGAGTCTGGAGTATCTACATTGTGATCTATGGGGACCAGCAAAGGTCCAGACTCATGGGGGTAAGAAATACTTTCTCTCTATTGTTGATGACTACAGTAGGAAGGTATGGACATTCTTACTAAAATCAAAGGATGAAACTTTGACTACATTTAAAGAATGAAAAGTGTTAGTAGAAAATCAAACTAGTAACAAAGTGAAAGTCTTGAGAACTGATAATGACTTAGAATTTTGTAATACTGAGTTTGATCAATACTGTACCAGTGAGGGTATCCTGAGACATAGGACTGTGAGACACACCCCTCAACAGAATGGAGTTGCGGAAAGAATGAATAGAACCCTATTAGAAAAGATCAGATGTCTTTTATTTTCTTCCGAACTTCCGAGGCCTTTTTGGGGTGAGGCCCTCAATACTGCTACTCATTTAGTTAACATGAGCCTCAATAGTTCCTTGCAGTTTAAGACACCAGACGAAATCTGGTCTGATAGGGCTCAGAAGCTTGCCCACCTTAGAGTATTTGGCTGTGAAGCCTATGCTCACCAGTCCATAGGTAAACTTGAACTGAGGTCAATTAAGTGTATTTTCCTATGATATCAATAAGGGACAAAAGGGTATAGGTTATGGGAAAGGGAATCACCTGGAGTCAAAATCATAGTTAGTCGGGATGTTATATTCAATGAACTTTGTTTTCCTTGTAAATCTACTAACAAGAATGCATGTGCCTTAGAAAATGATCTAGCAGATTTTGATCTTGCAGGTGGAGCTCAGATGCAGGTGGAGCCAGAGACATCAAGGACCGCTGATCAAGTAGGTGACATGTCAGGCACAGAGACATCTGAGGACACCCAGCCCAGGAGAAATAACCAGGAGGAAAACAGAAATGAAGTAGCAGATATACAAGAACAAAGTGAAGAGGACACAGTAGATCAACTGGATCAAACTGAGCAGCACGATGAAACACCACAAGACACATTGGCCAACTATCAGCTAGCAAGAGACAGAAGTATGAGGCATGTAAGGCCTCCTACCAGGTATGATTACTCAACCAATGATTTGTATTTCTGTGCATTAATATCAAGTTATGAAATAAATGGAATTGAGCCTGCTAACTTATGAGAGACATTAAAGTCTACCCATAAACTTGAATGGGAAGCGGCCATGAAAGACCTAGGTAGTGCAAAGAGAATCCTAGGTATGACCATTGATAGAGATAGAAGTAAAAAATGCATTAAAATACATCAGTCCACATATTTGCAAAATGTAGCATCTATATTTGGGGTAAGTGGTTGTAAGCCTGTTAGTCAGCCGCTTGCGAGTCATTTTATTTTGTCTAAATCACAAAGTCCTGCTAATAGGTTTGAGATGATTAAAATGGAGGATGTACCTTATGCAAATGCTATAGGTTATGTGATGTATGCCATGATTAGTACTAGATCTGACTTGTCATACGCTGTATCTTTATTGAGTAGGTTTATGTCTAATCCAGGTGGAGCACACTGGAGTGCTTTGCAGTGGTTGTTAAGATACATAAATACTATTGTTGATTATGGCTTATGTTTTAACAAATCTAACGCTTTAGATTTGGTAGGGTATGTTGATTCTGATTTTGCAGGCGACAGAGACTCGAGAAAGTCAACCACAACTTACTATTTCACACTTGGTGGAAATTGCATCAGCTGGAAATCAAGCCTGCAACCGTTGGTTACACTCTCAACTACCGAAGCGGAATATATAGGCATAACTGATGTGTTCAAGGAAGCGATCTGGCTTCATGGTATCTTAACCGAAATACAACAGCTGCAGGGTAAGACAGTTGTGTATTCTGACAGTCAGAGTGCGATACATCTGAGCAAGAATCCAGTATATCATGAGAGAACCAAGCATGTGGATGTGAAGTATCATTTTATGCGGGAAATTATCTCAAGTGGTAAGATTGAGATTAAGAAGGTTCCAACTGAAGACAACCCATCTGACATGGGGACAAAAATTGTGACTGCAATCAAACTCTCCCACTGCATGAAGCTGTTGCATGTGGGGGTTGGCTGACCTTGCAGCCGACATGAACGATGATGGAAGTAGGTGAGTTTGTTGTGCTATCTTGGCCTTAATGTGTCCTTGTGTATGATTGGGAGTGATGGATGTTTTTGCTTCAAGGTGAAGATTGTAAAATGTGAAGCCCTTGTCATCTGTTTGATAAGGGACACGTGGCGCAATCCTTGTCGTTGTCCCAATTACATCACTTTGCTCATCATATATAAAGGGTGCTTAGGTTGAGAATTAGTTAAGTTTTTCATTAATTGTTTCTCTCATATTTGTCTCCTAATTTTGGCTAAGTGTTAAGCCTTGTTCATGGTCCAAGTTAGTGTGATTTTTCAATTGGGAATTTGAGAAATATACACTTTTAGAGATTAGGGTTCATTGAGTGATTTGGGGAAAATTATTTGTAAAACGGATTCAAGATTCTTTAGTAATCTTGAAAGTGATTAGTGCAGCGAGTTCCTTGTTCCGGAGTTCAACGTGGATGTAGTCGGGAATATTTCCGGCGAACCACGGTAAAAATCTTGCATTCTTGATTGTTGATTGTTTTGTTTGACGAACGAATCTGCGGAAAAACTTCACAAATATAAATAACCATATTTGAGAATTTTATTTAAAATAAATTATAATATTATATCATTTTTGTTAAAACTATTTAATTACCAAAATTTTCATTTTTATGATAAATTTAATTAAATTTTAAATTATATCATAAAAAATACTAAAAGATCACTATATTGTATCTGTCTCTATAATCCCGATGTTGGTGCTTTTTCATTTTTTTCCACCCGTCCAAACCCAATTCCACCCCACACAAATTCAAATTAAGAATGTATTTATGTTGGATTTGATTCCGCACTGAATTAAACATTTCATAAATTATGAGTCAGTAATTGTTAAATAATAATTTTAATATTAATAAAACATGCGTAAAAATATGAAAAAAAACAATATAACTGCAGGAAACAAATTCTGTATGTTATTCTTCAATGAATTTTGAGATTTTATTTTATTTTATTTGTTTTTTAATTTAAGATAGCGTGATCATTTTTTATTACATTACAAATTTATAGATATACAATATGAAATCTATTAGAATATTGAATATAAATATTTATAATACACTTAAAATTATATATTTACCCAAATAAAATTATCTACTCTCACTTAAATATGACAACAATTTACTTTCAAAACTAAGAGAATTGAATCCCTATCCCCACATAAACTCGAACTAATGCTCTCATTCCACAAGTAATTTTTTGGTGCAATGGAGATATGAGTGATGTGATATTACCAAACAATTAATAAATGATATATAAGATTTAAAATCTAATTTTCTAATTATTTTTTAATATTTTAACACGCATGAGAATAATTGATTGATTATTATACGGATGACGTGATAACTCAGTTGTATAGTAGATTTTCTATTAATTCCACGCACCAATGTGGTGGTAATAGAAGGAAATGACCCCTTCTCAGTCTGACATCTAACCAACCAGATGTTGACACGTTACGTCTCCAATTTCTTATCTGGTAAGGAATTCCTCAGTGCTCCTCACGAGTATGTGTTCCAGGTAGGGCCCATGGTAAAGATGCATTGTATAATATCATGATTGTTGCATTTCTGCGAATTTCTGAACAGCTAAGATTTGCCCGCATATCTTCTACTATTATATACAAAGCACTTCTTAATTTTTCCAACTTGTAAAAACAATCTATTCATTATTTATACCATTTTGAAAAGAATCTTTGATCGCTGGTAGTTCCATCCTATTCATTTCAAGATTTTTATTTTCCAAGGAAATGATAATAAATTAATAATATGGACGGATATTATACTACATGTTTATTTCATATTGAACCCACGAAAATCATATAATTTCTCGTTAAATCTCATTTTATCATTCAGAAATTTCGTTCCGCTTTTCATCTCATTCATTTAAAAATTTCGATACATTTTTTAATCTAATTTTCAAATCGAGATGTAACTATATGTATTAAATTCTGCATTTTGATGGGATGGGAAATTGGCAACTACTCAAATATATGAATTTCTATCAGAATATCGTAACAATATTTTTTGAAATATTTTATATACCTATGGTATGGCAAAACCTTTTATTTTAAGAAAAATTAGTAATAACGTTTGCTGTTGGGCTGTTCCAATATTCACATAAGTCAGCAAGTGAATATATGATATATTTCTAGGGTATTTTTTAAACAACATTTTAATAATATTTATATTTCAAAAAAGTAAAATATTTTGATATTTGAAAAAAAAAATATCACTAAAATATCATAAAAAAATACTCCTCTAAAATTACTGGGGAATTTAGGAGGGAAAAGATACAAATGTTTATTTTGCGCAGACCTTGAAGCTAAAAAATTGGGATGATTGAGCGAACATCATAAAAGAAAAAAGACAACTAAGGAAATTGCATATGCTGTTGCCTTTGCAAAAATGATTCAGTACACAGCTTCTGTACATTTCGAGGAGAACTGAAGGCAAATGATGCTGTGTCAGTAAATAATTAATTATAATAACCGTATAAAATATTTAATAAATTATATTGATTATGTATTAAAAACTCTATACATTAAAGATTTTTAAACTGGGGAAATATTTATTGAAAAATCTAGCATTAAAATGGCTCTAAATAACCTTTGACCAGGGTAAATAGAATTTTCAATTAATGTCCAGATATGTTATGTTTTATGTGTTTTTTAATAGCCTATATATTATATATGGTTAAAATTAAATTATATTTAAATTATTATTCAATAATTATAAATTATTTATAAAAAATAGTCATTGTAACTTAAATCAATTACTCGCAATTCGAGAGTTTACAAAAATATATTTTAAACAACAAAAATACAAATAGCCATATTAATCGGCATCTTAATAAGCCATGTTAAGAAATAAAAGTTGCGGGCGTAAAATACTAAAATATAATCTTACAGTCGTTCTTACACGATAAATTGACATTCGTTACTTTGTAAAATTACAAATGTACCCAAACAAAAACCGAGTGTACATTGACTTAACCAACACGTGAAAACACTGTATCACTTCCTCCCCTAGACACAACACGACGCAGTACACCAAAACAGAACATAAACATAACAACACAAAATCACTAGCCAACTCAGCTGAAGCTTTTCAATTTCATAGTGCAAACCCTACACAGCCTATAGCCTTTCATTGTTTTATTACAGGAGCCTTGAGCCTCTGCAGCTCTGTCTCCCTCTCTATCTTTTGTCTCTAGCAATTCGGAAAATTTTCATTACGATACTGGGGATAAAGGTTCCATTTTGATGTTAAAAATGAAACAATTATTACAATGGGTGGTTACATGTTTTGTTATATCAACTGTTACAATTTTCTCCACTGTGGATTCAGATCTGGCGTCCGACAGGGCGGTTTTGCTCACTGTACGTAAAGCAATTGGCGGCCGGACTCTGTTATGGAATATTTCGGACAGTCCATGCAAATGGGTTGGTGTTTTTTGTATGGATGAACGAGTCACCATGTTGAGATTCCCAGGTATGGGCTTATCCGGTCAGCTGCCCGCCGCCATTGGCAATCTCACTCAGCTTCACACTTTGTCTCTCCGTTTCAACGCTCTTTCTGGCTCCATCCCTTCAGATTTTGGCAAGCTTTCAAATCTGAGGAACTTGTACTTACAAGGGAACTTGTTTAATGGTGAGATTCCGGTGTTCTTGTTCAGTTTAGGGAACTTGATTCGTCTCAACTTGGCAAAGAACAATTTTTCTGGTACGATTTCTTCTGATTTTAACAAATTGACAAGACTAGGGACTCTTTATTTGCAAGAGAATCAGTTAACTGGGTCTATTCCTGACTTGGGAGCTTTGTCATCACTTGTGCAATTTAATGTTTCGTTTAATAAATTAAATGGGTCGATCCCTAAGCCGTTTGCTCGCTTGCCTCAAAGTGCTTTTGAAGGAAATTCACTTTGTGGGAAGCCATTAGTGGCTTGTAATGGTACTGATGATGACGGTGGGAGTAAATTGTCTGGTGGAGCAATTGCTGGGATTGTTATTGGATCTGTGGTTGGACTTTTGATTATTTTAGTTTTATTAATCTGTTTGTGTAGAAGGAAGGGTGATAAGCAAAGGAGTTTGAAAGATGTTGCCCCAGCAACAGCTAAGCAAACTGAGATTGAGATTCCCCGAGAGAAGGCGGTAGGAGATAGTGCGAATACAAGTTCTAGTTTATCTGGGGTAGTGACGGGGGATTCTAAGGGTATTGGGGCGAAGAGTTTGGTGTTTCTGGGGAAGGGAGAGAGGGCATTTGATTTGGAAGATTTGTTAAGGGCATCGGCTGAGGTTTTGGGGAAGGGTACTTTTGGGACAGCTTATAAGGCCACGTTGGATATGGGGATTGTGGTGGCTGTGAAGAGGTTGAAAGATGTGACAGTGACAGAGAAGGAATTTAGGGAGAAGATGGAGGTGGTGGGATCTATGGATCATGAGAATTTGGTCCCATTGCAGGCCTATTATTACAGCAGAGATGAAAAGCTTCTTGTTTATGATTACATGCCAATGGGAAGCTTATCTGCACTTTTACATGGTGAGCACCTTTATTTCTCTTTGCTTTCCATTTTTTTGTATTATGTTTTGCCTTTTTGTTTGTTGCTATGATTGCTGGTTTGTTCTTTGTTGCTCATGTTGATTGCTGGAGACTTAGTATTCTGCATTTTATTATCTTTCTAGAGCGGGCTTGCCGACATAAAATTTCCAAATAAATTTCTGAAATTCATCAGGAATTGGGTTTAACTGAAAAAGTTAAAAGGTTGCTAACAGCTAAGTTATGTGTATTTTTGTGGCCAGAGCCTGAAGTTTGTAGTTGTTCCATTTTCTTGTTATGTGTGCCATGATCATGAATATAGCCAAGGTTTTAAGAAAAATAATGTGGATATTAAATTACATTTTACCATATGAATATCTTAAATTAATTTGCAACAACTATTGAGCATACCTGCATTCAGAATCTGCATGGAAATTAAAAAATTAATTTATAAGGGGATTTGAGTTCCAAGGATCAAGCCAGTAGATATGTTGAAACATATTGAGACTTGAGGGTTCTGAGTTTCTATATTTTTTATTTTGTTTTGTTAAATAGTAATTTAGAGGAAATCAGTTTTGTCTTTTTTAGAAGATGACCGCATTATGGATTATGGTGACGAAAATATATGAAACCAAGGTTTAATATATTTTTGATGTTGGTCGAAAAATTTTGGTCAAAAGTTTAGCATGTTTATTTGTTGTTGGTTCTGAAGTTAGTCAACAATGTCCGGCTCCATTATGTTGTTGGCATTTTAATTTGACATTTTCTAACTACAGGAAACAGAGGAGCTGGTAGGACTCCATTAATTTGGGAAACCAGGTCTGGCCTTGCTCTTGGAGCATCACGAGCGATTGCATACCTCCATTCAAAGGGACCTGCAAACTCCCATGGAAACATCAAGTCATCAAATATCCTTCTATCTAAATCCTATGAAGCCCGTGTTTCGGACTTTGGCCTTGCTCATCTTGCTAGCCCCTCATCCACTCCCAACAGAATTGATGGTTATCGTGCTCCAGAGGTGACAGATGCTCGCAAGGTATCCCAAAAAGCAGATGTCTACAGCTTTGGCGTTTTGCTTTTGGAATTGCTTACTGGGAAGGCTCCTACACAAGCCTTGTTGACTGAGGAAGGAGTGGACCTCCCAAGATGGGTCCAATCTGTGGTTAAAGAAGAGTGGACCGCTGAGGTGTTTGATCTTGAGCTTCTCAGATACCAAAATGTAGAAGAGGAGATGGTTCAGCTCTTACAGCTTGCAATTAATTGCACCGCTCAGTATCCCGACAACCGCCCTTCAATGGCAGAGGTGACAAGCCAAATTGAAGAAATCTGCCGATCTAGCTTGCAACGTGGTCAAGCCCACGATTTGGAAAACGGGTCTTCTTAGTAAGCTCATTCAATTGATTCCGGTGCAACCTCAACTTAAGTAATGGACCGAAGAAGATCAACAATCTTTTATTCGTTATCCCATTTTTATCATGCTTAATCTAGTTCTTTTGATTGTTTGTTTGTTAATTCTTGGTTTCCTCCTCTTTAAAGACCAATGTTCTTCTACCTTTATTTCTCCTTGTTCTTTATCAAAGCAGCATTTTTCTTTTCCCCAGTAACTTTACTTTCTATGTTGTATGCGGTAGGGGGGATATTGATACTAATATTTTTACTTCGCCGTGTGAAAGTGTGTATATCCAATCCATTTACTTCTGTGGTTGAACTTTAATGTGCTGATTTGAGATACTTGAATTCGTCTTGAAGTAGAAGTTTGCCTTCTCTTTCAGCATCGCTTTCATTTCAGTTGCTTTCTTCCTGTGAACATATATTGATGCATTTTTTTTCTTTATGTAATGAATTTATGATCGAGGTCTTGTCTATTTATTATTGTTTTATTTATTAAGGTTTTATGTTTGACAATGAATTGGAAGTTGAAATTCTTATGCAGTGGTATAACAAGATAAGAATATAAAGATGTGAACAAGTGTTTTTGCGATAAATTTTTGACTGGGAAACCTTTTTATTTTTCATTTTTTGAATTCCCAGAATGACTTGTTGAGCTTAGTGTGCAAGCTAACAAGAATCTAATGACAGTCCTTTCTTGGTTCCTGGGGTTCTTCATTTTTTCATAAAAGTATACATTTCTGCTTTGTTCATTTTCCTTTTCCTTTTCCTTTAATAATTTTACAGAATAGTTTCATCTTTAATGTGCATTTTTGACTTAATTGTACTGAACAAATAAATTGCAGGATCCCATTGATTTATTTAATATTGCAGACCATCTGCCTATAAACAGTAGCTGTTGGATGGTCAGATCAGAAAGCACTTAATTACATCTTGGCTTTGATTTGTTGAAATTGAGTTGTAAATTACGTTGCTTTATGAAGAATATATATTTCTTTTTTGCTTTTGATTTTGCTTGTAGTGCAAAATTTAACTAATTTGTTGGAAGACAAGTTTTAAGTTGGTATTAAAAGTAGGGGCACATATGACTTTTGCATTTAAATCCAAGGCTTTTGTAAAACAGGTCCAATACAGTTGGGTATGAGTCCCTTTCTCAATTGTTACAGCAGATTTAAAGTTTAAAAATTAGTGTACTTTTATACATTAATGATTAATTTTCAACATATTGTTAGTTAATATGTCATATTTTTCTTGAGCGTTGATATAAAAACTAAAGAAGGATAAAATCATTTTTATTTTTGATTTGATTTGATTTGATTTTTATTTATCATCAAAACGACTAGTTTTATAGACAATTATATATTCTTTAATCATACTATTTAGTCTCGTTATTATTTTTTAGTGGAAGGGGCATTTTAAAAAAAAAAAAAAGAGAAAATGACAAATAACCTTCACATTTGCTCACACGGTCATAAAGATCATTCATTTAGAAAATGATCATAAAAACTCCCTTCGATAATTTTGCTCTTTAATTATTTACACAACATTTTTTTTTTTTTTGAAAATAATCAATAAAAATATATATTATATTGAAATAAACATATATAAAAAAAAATTACAAATAAAAGATAACATAAATTTATAAATATATTTATATTAGAATGAATATATGTTTTTATTTAAATAACATATTTCTATTGAAATAAATATAACGTAAATCTATAAATAATTTTTTATTGTGCTTTAACGCTTTCTTATTGTAATTATAAATTTATTGATAGAAATATTATTTATGAAACTTATGTTATATTTTATTTAATATATCTATCTATAAAATAACATTTATAAAACTATTGATAGGAACATTATTAGTAAATAATTTAAGGACAAGATTGTCAAAAAGATGTCTTGGTGACCACTTAAAAATGAAAGGATCTTGAAGAGGAAACATTGTGGGATTTATTTGTCATTTTCCCTCAAAAATTTATTATTGATTTTGTCTCATCCTTACATTGAATTAATCTAGTGTTTCAAAACACGGCTCCCTAGCCCCACTTGTATTGAGAAAGATGTATTTTTTTTTTTTTTTTTTAAATTATTGGAAACCTAATTACCAAATCATCCTTTTTGGACTAAAATAAAATAGGTAAAATTTTCGACTGTCTCTAGTTCTTACAAGAAATAAACTCATTAGATTCGAACGCAGCATCTTAAGGTGAGATCTCAAACCCTACATACATCAACCTTTATCCATTCCTTGGGGAAGTATCGGATCCCTTATACTAACAGCTTCTTCGTTAGGGTACAAGTTGTTGCTGTTGGAAGATAAAGCTATTCCTAAACAGCCCACATGGTTGCAACTTGCAACCACATTGATGATCATTTGTTAAGCTTGGAGAAAGTCAGAGCCTAAGACAAGTTACTGACTAGTGACAAGTTCAAATTCAGAGCCTTGCTAGTAATTACGAATTTGACAACTTACAGTGGAAAAGAGCCATAAAAGATTCAGGAGTTGTAATTGTAAGACATCTCGGGCCTTGAAGCAAAACCCTCTTCATCTTCAAATTAGAGACCATTGATGATTAACAAGCTCTAAAAACTCATCTTATCTTAAAGGAGCCTCTCTCTTTTGGTAGTGCCCTGCCAGCTTTGAGTTTCTAGGGACAGTATTTCATTTCCAAAAAAATGCTTCCTCATCAAATTATTCATCCCAAGCGTTTTCCTCTTCATCAAAGTAATTGAAAAACATGAAGATGAAACTTATTAAATCACTCACCCTTTTTTTTTTAAGTCGCATATTCTTAACACGTTGTCAAAAATGTGTGATTTTGTTACATAAAATTTATGATTTAGTTGTTCAAGTCCTAAATTCGAATTTGAGGATGTACTTTTTAAAAAATCCTCAGACAATCTGTGATTTTATATGTTCCACTTAAGTTCGAATCTGATGATTTGACGATGAAATTTCATTCCTTCTTAAAAACGAAAAAAAAAAAAAGAAGATATTCTTAACACTGATTTAAAAGTAGGAAGGAGCTCTATTGTAAGTAAATATCTAATCACATACTCTATATATGCCAGCTAGTAAATGATAAAAAAAATGATGGAGCTATTTCAACTTGAATTTTTAATTTAAAATTTAAATATCAAAATCACGAGAATTGATGTTATGTAATTTAATAGTTATAGGTGGGCACCGTTCGTTTTGGTATAATTATAAAAAAAAATAAAAATTATAATTACACTTATTCGGTTTTTTAAAATAACTATTCATTTTTTCTCTTTTAAAAAATATTATAATTATTTTTAATTATCGTTTAGAATCGGTTCAATTATGTTTTTTTATTTTTTTAAACAATAACAATACAAAATTAAAATTAGAAATTGATAACGTTGAATATAACATTTATTCAAAAAAATATATACACTATACCTCTAATAATCATCACCAACTACATACATAAAAGTTTTTAATTAGGAATACAATCACATTTACATTATTTAAAGTGTAAGCAAATAAAAAATCATAACTAAAATAAAGATTTATAAATATTTCATAAAATTAATCATAAATAAACACCAAATAAATTTAATAATGTAACAAATATAATATATAAACTAACAACATAACAAAACAAGATTTAAAAATTCAATAAACTAAATTATTCAATTAATTCGATTCAATTTGAGTTTTTAGTTAAAAATTATTATAATTCGATTCAGTTCAATTTTTTAGCTATAAAATTGAACAGTTATTTTTAAATTTAAAAAATTATCAATTCGGCTTGATTTTTTTAGTTTAGTTCGATGTTTTTAATTTCAGTTATTTTTTTATCTATCCCTATCAATAATGGATGATTGACATCATTAACATACTATTTTTGAGTTTAAATATATAAATATTGGAATGATTTAAATAAATATATAGAATCTGATATTTAAATTTAACTTAAAAATTAAATTAAAATTGCTCATGCTAATCAAATCTGTAACAACGTTCCAAACATAAACAACAACAGTGTCAACTAAATAAACTTCTTAAATGTTGATAAACGTTGGTGGGTGGAGAGACATAAATGTGGACATGGCTTGAAAGATGGGAAATTATCAAAAGAAAACAAAAAAGAGTGTCTCATTTCCTAAGTAACTATTTGTTGTGTGTGTTTTTTTTAATCAATATTAACTAATTAAATCAAATCATCCTTCAAAATCAAACACAACCGTATCATTTTCTAACTATCTCGGATTCATATTAATTTATCTCCACCTTTATTTTTTGAGAAAATCTTAGGTGGATGGGTTCTTATATAACTATTCAATCAGTAAATAATATGTGTTTCAGTTATTTTTCTTTTTTTGTTTTGATTAATTTTTTTCAAAATTATTAAAATACGTTTCATTTACTGATTAGACGATTCTAAAAATACCGTACTATATAAGTTTTTCTCCTATTTTTCGTTCGCACTATTTTCTCTCTCAACAATATATGTATGATTTTTCACCCCTCTCTCTTCATAAGATTTTGTTTTTGGTTTTGATAACAGTATTCTGTCGGTATATATATATATATATATATATTTTAATATGCATACGGTTGGTGTCTTAGCAATATGGAAATAATATATACTTTGGGAATTTAACTTGTTATATAAATATAAAAGAAAATGGAACACACAAGATATTTGATAAAATTATCGTAAGAACAATAATACTTACATTTATCTCACCCCATCTCATATCTTATCAGTAGGCAGTGATAAAACCAATTATTGATGGTTTGATTTAAAAATAAAAATATAAATGAGAGGGAGTTATTTGGCCCGAGGTTAAATTTCAAGGGCTTGGGCCGGGAATAGATAAAAAAGTTTGAGCCTTAGACATAAAAAGTCTAAACCCGAGCCTGACACAAGTCCATATTCTAATTTTTTTTTAATTATATAAAATAATTTTTAATTCTAAAAAATATATATATATATTTATAACTACAAATTTACGGTACAATATAAACAAAAATTCAAAATACAGAAATTCTTAAATTTTTTTATTTTCATTTTAAGTATAAAAAAATTAGAAGAATTAGTTATTTAAAAAAAATATATTAAAAATAAAGTATGGCTCGGGCTTGGCGCAGCCTGTTGCCACTCCTAATTTTGTGTTAGCGACACAGTCACATGATGGATTTTGATGACGTCAACACTTGAAGTAGTCGACGGGAATTAGCGAGACATTACAAAAAGATTTCGAAGTAATTGTTGATGAAGAGCTAAAATGTGATATAAGATGATTAAGAAAACAAAGATGATAAAGAGGCAAGAAGATGATGAAAAAGTCAAAGGAGCCAATCAATATGAAGATCAAAATAATAATTAAGAGCTAAAACTAATTATAAGTTAGTTTATTTAAATGTTTTAAAGCTTTTAGAAATCATACATTTTGCATCATTTGCATTTAAAATGACTTAGAATGCTTAATGAATCATTTGCACTTTATTTGCACAAAAATGAATTTCAATGGACAAGTGCATCGGAAAATATTTTTGAAAAATTAGCAAACAGTTGAATTAAATTTCAAATGATATACCTTTAGATATATATGTGTCTCTAGTTTTCTACGGTTCAAACGGAACACAATTCCGATATATAGAACTTTTGCTAGAGCCAATTTACAACAACATGTTCAAATGTGCGTTTTCTGCATACATGTCACATTAGAAAAATTCTATAAAATTCATCTTAATGTTTTTTAAGCTGAAACTTTTACAGAAGATAGATATATGTGTTTAGTTTATGTATAAATTTACGAATCATGATTTGAAATTTTATAAAGAAAGTTATGGCCAAAATACCTAGTGATGTCATGATTGATTGGTCATCAGATACTTACTGAGACAGATATACCGGTCTAGACAGGTATACTGGTAACATACCGATCATCATACCGGTCAGAGCTGAATTTTTCATACATTCTGGAATCGGGCCAAACCATACTGGTATTAATACCGGTGTACATACCGGTAATCTTATCGGTTCCCATACCGGTCTAACGGTTAGTTCTTCAAACGGTAATAAATCCGTTGGAGACCGGCATACCGGTCTCAGAAAGATTTGTTTGGGCTTGTCTTGCATTTTACTATAAATTGAATCCTCAATTCGTTTTTGCCATACATGAGACATTACACACAACCTTCATACATCTCATAGAGCAAAAACAAGAGTGTTTATTAAACATTCATAATCATATACACTCATACATCAAGCTCACACACACTACACCTTCTTATACACTTGTAGTGAGCTTAGATCACTTGAGTAACCAACTCACACAATTTTATTTATCATTGTGGGTGCCCAAGTGTGTTTTACAACTTCTTTATACAAAACACTTGCGGTTTGTGAAATCTCATTGTTTGGGTAATTGTAAAGGTTTGTGAGTGAGCTTACGTATAAAACTAAAAGTGTAAAGGTTCGGAGTGCACCTTGCGTAAAACTCTTGGTTGGGAGTGAGTCGGGAAACTCGTTATTAGTGAAAATCTTCAAGCGCGATTTGGGGGAGTGGACGTAGGCATTGTTGGTCGAAGCACTATAATTATCAGTGTCGTTTTATCTATTCCTTAACTATTTACATATTGCAAGTTTCATTTATTATATGTTTATATATTAGAATCTTGCATATATGTTATTTATTACAATAGAAAAAATTGACCTTAAGCATTAATTGGTAAAAGAGCTTAAAATCGGCAAAGATTTTTAATTCCGCATATTTTAGCCGTAACCCAATTCACCCCCTCTTGGGTAT
Source organism: Zanthoxylum bungeanum (assembly GCA_019454045.1). NCBI lineage: Eukaryota > Viridiplantae > Streptophyta > Magnoliopsida > Sapindales > Rutaceae > Zanthoxylum > Zanthoxylum bungeanum. Next base: position 1,830,275 of record SKCR01024899.1, on the reverse strand, counting down.
AGAGTTTGGTTTATCGCTAGTGTTTGTAGGCAATTTCAATTTGATGTATTTTAGATGAGTTTGGTAATTATTTCAAGTGCCATTATTTGAGAAAATATTAATGTGCTCTCGGTGCCGTGATTAGTATTTTTTTTTAAAGGAAATCATATATAAAAGACTAAAGATTACAAGCAATAAAAGAGGGAATATGATCCCTCCACAGCCCCTCAATTCGAGCACTGCAAGTATATCTTGCTACTCTATGAGCAGCAGAGTTACATAATCTTGGTACGAACTGGAAGTTAACCGAACCCAAAAGATGGACGACACTTTTAATTTCTTCAACAATCCAGCACACTTCTTTTAAGCTAGAGATCTTCCCTAAAACTAAATTCACTACATTTTTGGCATCTGATTCAATAATAACGTTCGAGAGGCCCAATTCATTCGCACACTCTACCCCAAACATAATAGCTTCTGCCTCTGCAATCTCCACATCTCCCTGAAATTTAGAACTTCTTGTCGCAACTGCTACTATCTCATGACAGTGACTTTTAATAACCACGCCCAATCCAACTCTGCCTTCCTCCTTGTTCACAGCAGCGTCCACGTTTATTTTAGCCCAAGGTTCATGAGAAGGGGGCCGAACCGAGCCTATGTATGCCTCACTGACCGCCACAGCACCAGCAGCTTCCTTCGCATAAGCACTCCAGAGTGCATCAGCCCTAAGCGCCAATGACCTACAGTCAGAGACCACACCTTGGAAGATTGCTTCATTTCTAGCTCCTCAAATGGTCCACATTAGCATAACACATTGCTCAAACTCCTTGATGCTTATGTTAGTAAAACACCAATGCAATAGATCCCCAAAGCTACCATTATCAGCCTTCATACATATCAGCTTCTTGGCATGGAGCAGCCAGCAGCCCTTCGAGGCCTTACAAGTGAAGATAACATGTTTCAACGTTTCAATCTCTCTACCACACCTCTGACATTCTCCATCAATCTGAACTTTCTTCCTCTGAAGGTTGTCTGCAGTTGGAAGCCATCCACATAGGCCATTCCGTAGGAATATCTTAACTTTTTCAGGCAACTGTAAACTCCAAATTTCCCCCATAGATTATGCTCCAAGTGCGATGTTGAGCTCGCTTCCGCTGACTTCTCGCAGTTCGTTGCAAGATGGTAAGCCGACTTCACAGAGAACATTCCCCTCTTTTCAAAATGCCAAATCAATTTGTCCTGTTTCGGTTCCTTGGGCAGATGAGTGTTTAAAATTTCCATAACATCATCATCCATAAAATTTTCATTGACTAGCTTTTCATTCCAAGTGTGGTTTCTCAGTAACAGGCAACTGACCTTAGCATTACCAGACAAAAACTTACTCACAATTGGCCTAAAAGAAGTTGGTCTGGCCACCCAATTGCTTTCCATAATTGTCGCACTTTCCCCATTGCCAATCCTCCATCTAAGCCCCTGCTGCAACAAGCCTCTGCCCCAAAGGATGCTCCTCCAAATAAAAGACGGGTTGTAACCAAGTTTAGCATTAAGAAAATTTCCCCTCTTGAAATACCTAGCTCTGAGAACAGCAGCCACAAGGGACTCAGGGCTTTGTAATAATCTCCACCCCTGCTTAGCAAGCAAAGCTTTGTTAAAAAGTTCTAAATCCCTGAACCCCATTCCTCATTTCATCTTGGATTTGCTGAGACGGTCCCAACTGGCCCAATGAATTCTCTTCTTCTCACCCGAGGTTCCCCACCAAAAAGCATTCAACTTCTTTTGTATTTCATCACATAGCCCACTAGGGAGCTTGAACACGCTCATCGCATACGAAGGGATTGCTTGAGCCACATCTTTGATTAGAACTTCTTTGCCACCACTAGAGAACATTCTGCCATGCCAATTCATCACATAGCCAATTGGTAGCCGTGATTAGTATTGGTTGTCCTGAATTGAAAAGAAAAAAGAATGACCAGGGTTAGTATTTAAAAAAATAATAATAATAATAATAAAACTTAATTAATAATGATTTCTTAAGAAAGGTGTCAATAATTTTTGCTTAGTTTTGATAATTTATCTGGAAACACAGTGGTATTAGTAATCTACTTATTTGTTTAACACGCATTGCCCGAATAAACATGCCATCACTAAATTGCATTGGAAAAATAGAAATAACTTTTTAGTTAATATATATATATATACACCGTTTTGATTGGAGATGTAGAATACAAATTATATTATTTGTATTAAATTTTCCCATGTTTATTCAAGACTTATGCCCCACTTTCTATTTTGTACTGCTATTTTTATTTAATTCTTGGAAAAATTATTATTTAAAAATTATATTTACTAAATACTATCATTTTTTTTTAATCTTACAACTAAAATTTTATTTTTACCGCAGCTGGGGCTTTTAATTCCAAACAAGCCTTAGTTGAACCACTAATGAGAATAAGAGTTTCAGATTCAACTTACAGGCATAGCTAGGAAAAAATATATATCATAATTTAATAGTATTTATTGTGAATTTGAATAAGCGATCTTTTAAGACCGTATTTATTATTATTACATCTAATATATAAATTCAACTTCACTCGTAATAAAATTTAAAATGATAATTGGAAGAGTAACGAACATTACTCAAATATATATTTTAAATAAATGTTAATACATTTTTTTAGTGGATTAAAAGAAGGCTTTAATTTTAAAAATAAATAAATAAGAAAAAGAATCTAATTCCCTTCTAATTTTGGGCCAATTTTGGACTAGTCCTGCCAAAAGGATGGCTTCTACTTTGTGGCCCAAGTTATTTAAATGTCAATTTCACTATAGTTTGTTTTGAACACTCTTAGTTTCATGAGGGGTGAAATTTACCGTCTCAATTTATCTCACCAACCCACACTTCTCAATTAATCCTATTATAAAATTTTAAAATAAATTATCTCTATATAAACCTCTTATAATTCCCATATTACCCTTATTATCATTTTTATATACCCCATATTTAAATCTTGTATTTATGACCATCTTACCCTTGATTGTATTATGAAAATCTTTTATTTATTTTGTCCTTAATATTTCCTTCAGTTTTATACTATTACTGGATTATTTGTTTGAATCTTTATTCACATATACATTTAAGAAATGCATAAAAACAAATGCTATGCCGCCGAAAATCATAAAAATAATGGATCATGTACAATGTAATAGAAACCAACATTGTCCATTAGATATTGCAACTTGCTTAAATACTTATTACAAATTAATAAGTCCAAAACTAAAAACAATAAATATTGTAGTAATTATTTGCATACAATTATTAATCATCTGCCTCCAAATGGTGTAGTTCGGTGACAAGAGATTATGACTTGATTGTCAAGTCATGAGTTTGAGTTTGAGTTCGGAAGATACATTTCTTATAAGGATATGAAGCAGTCGGAAATTTTATTTATTCTATTTGACGGTGAAATTTCTAATATTTTCAAAAAAAAAATTATCAATCATCCAAGTCAATTGCATATTTGACAGCAATCTATCGCAAGATTTGCTTTTAAAGTGTTAGTACCCAATGCTGCTGTCAAAATGTGAAAATGACTGTAGAATCTCGCCTGATCTACCTGCGTATCGGGTATAGTCATCAAAGTGGTTTTGTAATTCATCAATTAAGTCTTTCCTAACTCTGAATCCACAATAAACCAAAAACCAACTTCAAATTTGTCATAACAAGCACTATAAAATTACATCTTTATGAGTTTCAGGGTATCTTAAAGTTGTATTCGAATTATTATGACCGTGTAATTATATATTTATGATATCTTTATATATGAATGATTTTTTTTAAAAAAAAAAACAAACACTAAAAAATTCAATAAAAATATCCAAAAATAGAAAAAAAAAATCCACATAACTGTAGAGTCCAGCTTGCATGAAGCTGTTTTGCATGCTTGAAGCTGCCAAGAAGGTGCTGAGAAGTTTCCCACTATGATTCCAGCTGCAAGCAGAAGCCATGAGGAAGTGGCCAAACCAACTTTCGGTGGTTGGTTGTGATTTCCAGAAATGCCAAGAAAACAGGAGCCAATGGTGCCACAAAATCAGGGAGTAAAATGTGGAAATCACTGTAGCTTTGTTGAAAATTTGTGCAAGCTTTGCACTATAAATACTGAGTATTGCAGTATGTTTAAGCACCCCAAAAGTGTGTGTAAGCTTCAGTAGAAAGCTTAGAGAGTGTGTGAGGTTTTTGAAATTTGTAAAGTTTAAACACTTTGTATATATTCTTGTAAGTAATAGAGTGATTCAGTTTTTCCTCAAACATATTCTAAAGTGATCAGAGAATCACAACAAGTGGTATCAGTGACAGTAGCTATGGTTCTACTTTGGGGTCGTAAAACCGAAAAACAGAGTTTTGGTTCAGAAAATCGGTTTCGACGAAATTGTCAAAAATTTAATTTGAAGGTACCATCAGCTAGTTCACGTCGAGACGAGTTCGATGGTATTTTCTGACGATCAAACGGATATCGGAGGAGGCCGCACCCGCACGCGCCTGCGAGTGGAAACCACTCGCATTCACGCGCTCCACGCGCGGCTAGAGGAAGAAGACGATACACGTGGCGCCACGTCAGCGGTCCAGTCAGCGCCACGCAATCTGACACGTCAGCATCTCGGCTACGCCAGCCGCCACGTCACCCGACACGTGGCGTCCACGTCAGCAAGCCGGTCCCAATTTGCCACGTCAGCACTGTCACGTCAGTATCCTGGTAAATTTCATTTAGCTCCCTGAAGTATTTGAAATTGTAGGCATTGCATTTTCGCATGTGAAACCCGATGATGAGTCTCATTTGGAGGCACTACCTTTTGAGTCATGAAAGCCGCGGGAAACGGATATCGGAAGGGGGAATTCAGAATAAACAAGCTCACTGTCTTCGTTGGTGCTGCGTTCGTTACTTCGTTCGAACGGAAAACAGATTGCGGGCGTTCGTGCAGCGTTCGAGGGAGCGTTCGAACGGTATCGGTAATTCTGGTTTTGCTGCTAGCCTCACACCCAGCCCATTTAGCTCCCCAAAGCCCATAAAACACATCCCAAATTAAATAAATAAATATTAATTTAAATATTAAACATTAAATAAAATATTTAAACCATTTACCAATTAAATAAAATATTTACCTAAACTAAAAAGAAGATATGCCTAATTAAAATCAATCTTAACCAATTAAAGCCAATCATATATTTGACTTCCTAATCTAATAAGATATTTACCAATATAAAATATTTGTATTCCTAAACCAACACAAATTAAATATTACAACTTCCTAATTTAAAATATCTTGTCCCCCCTCAATCTTGTGTATGCCTTTCTCACCTCTCATAATTTGGAAACAAGATCCCTTCCCTTGTCAACCCTAGCCATTCTCTATATAAACAACCCCTAACCAAGGCCATTCCTCTCATTGACACAACACAATTCACACCCAAGCTCTCTCGAAATCTCTCTAAACTCTCTCTACACACCCAAAACAGAAAAAAGAGAAAACACTTCATACACACACGAAAAGAGAACAAAAGAACCTCAACCATCTCCTCCATAGCCGAATCTACCACAAGTAACCACCCTCATATCACCGAAACTACAAGCACCAAAACAACCCCTAATCACCACCGAAAACCAGGCCCTCTAAACCTCCATATATCACCGAAAATCATACAAACACAGCAGCCCAAATCCTAAAAAAAAACAGTAACTTAGAAAACTACATAGATAATCTTAAAAATAATCACTTTTAATTGCACTAAGAACCCACACAACTTGGAATAGTTCTTTGAAAACATTGAAACAGGTAGCCCCTGCAGTGAGCAGCAAAACAAGAGCCGAATAGGAGCAGAACGGAGTTCGAATCGTAAGCAAAGCAGTGGAACAATGAGCTAGGACGTCGAACCAGCGGACCAGAAAAGTTGCGGAGCTTTACCCCCCTTTCGATCTTCGTGGAACGTGAGTCCGAGAGACGGCTTAAAAGGTTAGACCTGAGGGTATCTTTCACACTTATTCTCATTTTACTTTCTGGTCATTTATTTTGATTATATTTTCTGTATTTGTGGTACCTATTGTGTGTATGATGTATGTTGTGGGTATTGGATGAATGAGAGATGTGTCAACTCTCGCGGTATATCGGATGGAAACCCGGACATAAATTTCATAGCCGATTCCGAATGGACGGTAATATGATCTGTACTCGGGCCACAATTCCACGTACCGATTGGGTAAACGGCACCATCTTTCTTTTGTTATGTTGCTCTTGTTCATTTAGTTTGCTTACTTGAATTCAATATGTCGTTAGTTATGCATGATTCAACCAAGTGCATGGGCTTAGTGAGTTAGTCCAAAGGTCCTCCATTTAGGAGACAAAGAGCCGAAAAGGCCACCTTCGTGACACTACTTCGCCGCGCCGGTTGATGTATGTTCGGTTGGACGCGAGATACGTTCAATCGGGCATACTTAGTTTGATATTGTTATCTTTATTTTCGTATGTATAAGTCAATCGAGCGCATGGGCTTAGTAAGTGTGTTGTGAGATCCCCTATGGGGAGGGGCTAAAAGCCCCTTTACCACGATGCTTTGCCGCGCCGGTTGATGTGTGTTCGGATTGGATGTAAGGTGTGTTCAATCGGGCATACTTGGTTGATATGATTGGTTCTATTCTTGTATGTGTGATGTGACGCGCATGGGCTTAACATGTTGGTCTAAAGGTCCTCTCTTTGAGAGATCAAGAGCCCCAAAAGGTCACCTTTACGGCAGTGCTTCGCCGCACCATTTTATTTTCTGTTTATATATTGCATCCTATTTCATGCATCAGGTCCGTGTCCGTTCGAACGCGTTCACGAACGCAACTCGAACGCGCATGTGTTTTTGCCTTATTATGTGTCAGGTCTCGTATTTGTTCGAACGCGTTTACGAACGCTACTCGAACGTGAGTATTCTGTCTCATTTCCGTTCGAACGCGTTTATGAACGCTACTCGAACGTGAGCATTCTGTTTCATTTCCGTTCGAACGCGTTTACGAACGCTACTCGAACGTGAGCATTCTGTTTCATTTCCGTTCGAACGCGTTTATGAACGCTACTCGAACGTGGACATTCTGTTTCATTTCCGTTCGAACGCGTTTACGAACGCTACACGAACGTGCACACACTGAACTGAGTCTGTCTTATTATATTCATGCATAATTGCCTATTGGTTGATCTTTCTTATGAAAATGTGTCACAATTCGTATGCTTATGTCACGATAACATTTGAGTATTATTTCTTGCGGTATATCGGATGGAAACCCAGACGTAAATTTCGTAGCCGATTCCGAATGGACGGTAGTGCGGTCTGTACTTGGGCTACAATTCCACGTACCGCTTGGAAAAGTGCCCATATGTGTGCTTGTAGGGTCAATATGTGTGCTTGTGTTTTCCCGAATGTGATATGTAATTTTGTATGTTCATTGCTATCTTGAGATATATTAAGCATGCAATTTTGAATATGAGATATATGTAAAAATGTACACATAAGTTTTATTTTGCATATGAGAATTTAGAAGCATGATACTCTTGGAAATAAGTGTTACTTAAGCTTAGTTAAATTATTACATGAATCCTTTCATTACAAGTGGCATAAGTAAGGGACCATTCTGAACCCAACGGTTTGAGGTCTCCCTTGCGAGGGGTGAGTGCGGCCTTAAATCTTTGTCCCGGTTCACACCGGGTGGCGACTCCATGTTATGTAATCCTTCCCAACTAGGCCGCGAGCCTAGGAACGGCGTCGCTCAGTGGAGTCGCCAGACTGTAGGACACAGAAACTGAGCGACGCCGTTCCTAGGCTCGCGGCCTAGTTGGGAAGGATTACATAACATGGAGTCGCCACCCGGTGTGAACCGGGACAAAGATTTAAGGCCGCACTCACCCCTCGCAAGGGAAGACCTCAAACCGTTGGGTTCGGAATGGTCCCTTACTTATGCTACTTGTAATGAAAGGATTCATGTAATAATTTAACTAAGCTTAAGTAACACTTATTTCCAAGAGTATCATGCTTCTAAATTCTCATATGCAAAATAAAACTTATGTGTACATTTTTACATATATCTCATATTCAAAATTGCATGCTTAATATATCTCAAGATAGCAATGAACATACAAAATTACATATCACATTCGGGAAAACACAAGCACACATATTGACCCTACAAGCACACATATGGGCACTTTTCCAAGCGGTACGTGGAATTGTAGCCCAAGTACAGACCGCACTACCGTCCATTCGGAATCGGCTACGGAATTTACGTCTGGGTTTCCAATCGATATACCGCAAGAAATAATACTCAAACGTTATCGTGACATAAGCATACGAATTGTGACACATTTGCATAAGAAAGATCAACCAATAGGCAATTATGCATGAATATAATAAGACAGACTCGGTTCAGTGTGTGCACGTTCGTGTAGCGTTCGTAAACGCGTTCGAATGGAAATGAAACAGAATGTCCACGTTCGAGTAGCGTTCATAAACGCGTTCGAACGGAAATGAAACAGAATGCTCACGTTCGAGTAGCGTTCGTAAACGCGTTCGAACGGAAATGAAACAGAATGCTCACGTTCGAGTAGCGTTCGTAAACGCGTTCGAACGAAAATGAGACAGAATACTCACGTTCGAGTAGCGTTCGTAAACGCGTTCGAACGGATACGAGACCTGACACATAATAAGGCAAAAACACATGCGCGTTCGAGTTGCGTTCGTGAATGCGTTCGAACGGACACGGACCTGATGCATGAAATAGGATGCAATATATAAACAGAAAATAAAAGGGCGCGGCGAAGCACTGCCGTAAAGGTGACCTTTTGGGGCTCTTGATCTCTCAAAGAGAGGACCTTTAGACCAACATGCTAAGCCCATGCGCGTCACATCACACATACAAGAATAGAACCAATCATATCAACCAAGTATGCCCGATTGAACACACCTTACATCCAATCCGAACACACATCAACCGGCGCGGCAAAGCATCGTGGTAAAGAGGCTTTTAGCCCCTCCCCATAGGGGATCTCACAACACACTTACTAAGCCCATGCGCTCGATTGACTTATACATACGAAAATAAAGATAACAATATCAAACTAAGTATGCCCGATTGAACGTATCTCGCGTCCAACCGAACATACATCAACCGGCGCGGAGAAGTAGTGTCACGAAGGTGGCCTTTTCGGCTCTTTGTCTCCTAAATGGAGGACCTTTGGACTAACTCACTAAGCCCATGCGCTTGGTTGAATCATGCATAACTAACGACATATTGAATTCAAGTAAGCAAACTAAATGAACAAGAGCAACATAACAAAAGAAAGATGGTGCCGTTTACCCAAGCGGTACGTGGAATTGTGGCCCGAGTACAGATCATATTACCGTCCATTCGGAATCGGCTATGAAATTTATGTCCGGGTTTCCATCCGATATACCGCGAGAGTTGACACATCTCTCATTCATCCAATACCCACAACATACATCATACACACAATAGGTACCACAAATACAGAAAATATAATCAAAATAAATGACCAGAAAGTAAAATGAGAATAAGTGTGAAAGATACCCTCAGGTCTAACCTTTTAAGCCGTCTCTCGGACTCACGTTCCACGAAGATCGAAAGGGGGGTAAAGCTCCGCAACTTTTCTGGTCCGCTGGTTCGACGTCCTAGCTCACTGTTCCGCTGCTTTGCTTACGATTCGAACTCCGTTCTGCTCCTATTCGGCTCTTGTTTTGCTGCTCACTGCACGGGCTACCTGTTTCAATGTTTTCAAAGAACTATTCCAAGTTGTGTGGGTTCTTAGTGCAATTAAAAGTGATTATTTTTAAGATTATCTATGTAGTTTTCTAAGTTACTGTTTTTTTTTAGGATTTGGGCTGCTGTGTTTGTATGATTTTCGGTGATATATGGAGGTTTAGAGGGGCTGGTTTTCGGTGGTGATTAGGGGTTGTTTTGGTGCTTGTAGTTTCGGTGATGTGAGGGTGGTTACTTGTGGTAGATTCGGCTATGGAGGAGATGGTTGAGGTTCTTTTGTTCTCTTTTCGTGTGTGTATGAAGTGTTTTCTCTTTTTTTCTGTTTTGGGTGTGTAGAGAGAGTTTAGAGAGATTTCGAGAGAGCTTGGGTGTGAATTGTGTTGTGTCAAGGAGAGGAATGGCCTGGGTTAGGGGTTGTTTATATAGAGAATGGCTAGGGTTGACAAGGGAAGGGATCTTGTTTCCAAATTAGGAGAGGTGAGAAAGGCATACACAAGATTGAGGGGGGGCAAGATATTTTAAATTAGGAAGTTGTAATATTTAATTTGTGTTGGTTTAGGAATACAAATATTTTATATTGGTAAATATCTTATTAGATTAGGAAGTCAAATATATGATTGGCTTTAATTGGTTAAGATTGATTTTAATTAGGCATATCTTCTTTTTAGTTTAGGTAAATATTTTATTTAATTGGTAAATGGTTTAAATATTTTATTTAATGTTTAATATTTAAATAATATTTATTTATTTAATTTGGGATGTGTTTTATGGGCTTTGGGGAGCTAAATGGGCTGGGTGTGAGGCTAGCAGCAAAACCAGAATTACCGATACCGTTCGAACGCTCCCTCGAACGCTGCACGAACGCCCGCAATCTGTTTTCCGTTCGAACGAAGTAACGAACGCAGCACCAACGAAGACAGTGAGCTTGTTTATTCTGAATTCCCCCTTCCGATATCCGTTTCCCGCGGCTTTCATGACTCAAAAGGTAGTGCCTCCAAATGAGACTCATCATCGGGTTTCACATGCGAAAATGCAATGCCTACAGAAATTTACAATTTTGTCCCATAAATTTTAGGAATTTACAAATCAGCCCCTGTATCGGATTTAGACCAACGAAGTATCTATTCCACCATTTTCGACCGTTCCGGACGCAATAGTGACCTCAGATTTGTGAAATTCAGCCCCGATTTTAACATATTTTCATTTTAAGCTTTAAAACTTAAAATGGAAATGAAAGATTCTCTTTCTGGCTGTAACTAATTACTCCCTCTGGAGACCTCAGATGATAGATTTCTTGCATTGCAAATATCTGTTTGATGTCATCGAGTTGAAGGGAGTGAAACCAGAATCTATTAAAGCCAATGACTGGAACAAACTCAATAATAGAACTCTGGGTCAGATTAGGCAGTGGATCAACCATAATGTCTTTCACCACGTAGCACATGATACAATTCTTATGAAATGTGGTGGAAATTGGAAGACATGTTTCAGGCCAAAACAGCTCGGAATAAAGCCTTAATCATGAGGAGTTTGGTGAACCTGAAGCTACGGAGTGGAACTTCCGTTGCAGAACACACCAACGAGTTCCAAAGCCTGGTGAACCAGTTGTCTGCAGTAGACATGCAACTGGAAGACGAAGTTCAAGCCCTCTTGCTACTCAGTTATCTTCATGATATCTGGGAGACATTGGTGGTTACTCTCAGCAATTCCGCTCCAGGAGGTAAAGTTACCATGCCTATGGTAAAAGATGCCCTGTCGAATGAAGAGTCCAAGAGAAAAGATGTTGGCTCAAAACAGACAGAAGCCTTCGTCACAGAGACTCGAGGAATTCATCAAGGAAGAGAAAAAGAGAGAGGCAGAAGCACAACCAGGGGCAGATCCTCAGATGGAAGGAATCATACCTATAAGTGCCATCACTGTGGTATTGTATGCCACCTAAAGAAGAATTGTCGAAAACTGCAACGAGAGCAGAGACAAGGCAATCACCAGCCGAAGAATGAGAGACACTAGTCGTTGTCCAAGCAGATGTAGCAATATGCTGCATGCAGGAAGAGACATGCCTTCACAACGCAACCCAAGATGTTGAGTGGGTGGTAGATACTGCAGCATCTTACCACGTCACACCTCACATAGATTTCTTCACAACCTACAAAGAAGGAGACTTTGATCAGTGAAGATGAGAAATATCAGTTTCTCTAGGATAGTAGGAATGAGTGATATTCAGTTACGGACAAATATCGGGTGTACATTGACCTTGAAGAATGTCATGCATGTTCCAAAACTTCGGCTGAATGTACTCTCGGGGATAACTTTTGACAAACAGGGCTATGACAATCACTTTTGAAATGACACATGAAGAATGACAAAATGCGTCATGGTTGTCGCCCGAGGACATGCTTGCGGCACATTATACAAGACTCATATGAAGATTTATGCAGACAGCCTCAATGTAGCTGAAAATGAGGCTTCTCAAAATATGTGGAACCAGAGACTCGGACACATGAGTGAGAGAGAGTTGTCTACCCTGAACAAGAAGGAGCTTACCAATAATGCTGCACGAGGTCCTTGCAACCACTACTTGATTGGTAAGCAACACAGAGTCTCGTTTAATTTCTCTTCAGAGAGAAGATCAGAGTTGCTAAGTCTGGTGCACTCTGATGATTGTGGTCGCTTGGAGGTTGATTCATTGGGTGGTAACAAGTTTTCTGACTTTCATTGATGATGCTTCTCGAAAATCTGGGTGTATTTCCTCAAGACGAATGATCAGGTCCTAGATCAGTTCAAGTTGTTCCACGCCATGGTAGAACATGAAACATGGAAGAAGCTGAAGTGCCTTCGCACAGACGATGAAGGCGAGTACAATTCCAGAGAGTTTGAAGCCTACTGCAGGAGACACGACATTCGACATGAGAGAACTGTTCCACACACCCCACAACATAATGGTGTCGCTGTGAGAATGAATCGCACCATTATGGAGAAAGTCAGAGGAATGATCAGTATGGCTAAGCTTTTAAAGCTATTCTGGGGAGAAGATGTTTGTGCCGCCTGTTACCTGATCAACAGATCACCATCTTTACCGTTGAACTTGAAGATTCCAGAGAAAGTATGGTCTGGTAAGAATCCCTCTTACACTCACCCTAGAGTATTCGATTGTTTAGCCGTTGCACATGTATCCAATGAGCTCAGGCAGAAGTTCGATGCAAGGACAACTCCATGTATATTCCTAGGCTATGGAGATGAAGAATTTGGATACAGACTATGGGATCCGAAGGAAAAGATGGTCATCAGAATCCATGAAGTAGAGTTTCGTGAAGACAGAACAATTGAAGACATTGAAATACCCATAATGTCTTCCAATTTCAGTGCCGACAGAAATCCAGACTCAGTACCAGCACAATTGGCCACAGATAGGGTGCACGAGGAAATTCCAGAAGCAGAACCAGATGAGGCAAATGAAGATGTTAAGCAGGGGGAGACACAGCCTGTTCCATCAGAGGTTACAGAATAGAGTGTTGAGCAGGGGGAGCCGCAACCCACTCCACTAGAAGCTACAAGATCATTCACAGAGATGGATGATGACAGACCTCCAAAAACCAGTAGACCTCAGACAAAAAGAACTGAGCGAAACAAGATTCCATCAACCAGATATCCGGGATCCGAATATATTCTGCTTACTGATGAGGGGGAGCCAGATAGTTTCTTACAAGGCAAGACGGCACTGAAGAACAAATGGGTGAAAAAAACACAACAAAAGATTAGTGTGCAGAGACACAATGAATTGTACTATACAGAGACATAGCTGAAGAATACTGTACAGAGATGCAGTGAAGCGGGCTGTGCAGAGACACAACTGACATGTCAACAAAGGAACAATGATCAGGACAAGCTAGAGATGTGCAAAGACATAGTCAGGATAGCTGTTAGATGAAAATCATTTTTGGATGCAGCTGGAGGGGGAGAATTGTAGAGTCCAGCTTGCATGAAGCTGTTTTGCATGCATGAAGCTGCCAAGAAGGTGTTGAGAAGTTTCCCACCATGATTCCAGCTGCAAGCAGAAGCCATGAGGAACTGGCCAAACCAACTTTCAGTGGTTGGTTGTGATTTCCAGAAATGCCAAGAAAACATGAGCCAATGGTGCCACAAAATCAGGGAGTAAAAATGTGTTGTAGCTTTGTTGGAAATTTGTGCAAGTTGTGCACTATAAATACTTAGCATTGCAGTATGTTTAAGCACCCCAAAAGTGTGTGTAAGATTTAGTAGAAAGCTTAGAGAGCGTGTCAGGTTTTTGAAATTTGTAAAGTTTAAACACTTTGTATATATTCTTGTAAGTAATAGAGTGATTCGGTTTTTCCTCAAACACATTCTAAAGTGATCAGAGAATCACAACAATGACAAAAATCAAAAAATCCACATTGCAGTAAACAAATTTCAATAATTCTAGGCAGAAAAACAATGAAATTAAACATTACATATTTTGAGAAAGGATACGACCTATAGGAGCAACAGTAATAGCCATGAATAACAAAGACTCATTATAATCATGCTATTGGGAGGAACATTTAAAAAATAAAAACTCTTAGAACGAACTTGTTCTTCATCAACTAATTGCTCAACTAAGTGCTTGCTTGTTTTCATCCATTTTATGAAAATATGGTTTGTAAAATTAAGGTTGGTAAAATCTTATTTTTAGAAGTATTAGTTACTTAAGTATAATAAAAATAGTCATATGAGGGGTTTGCTTAGAATTTATTTACCCTTTCAGTAATTTCATAAAAAGATAAAATAGAAATTACAATAAAAATTATTAATGGGGATTAGTGAGATAAAATGAGGGGGTCAAATATCACCACTCTATTGGGGCTGGCACAAGAGTGTTTCCTTTTACCGAAGACATAGAAGAGGCAGAAGCTCAGACTATACTGTATGGAATTCAAGGAGCAAAGTCAACGGAATTTTCGGCTTTCATAATCGAATCTGACGTCAAAAATGTCATTGACTTAGTTCTTGGACTTTCTTCAACAACAAAGGAGATTGAGTGGACTGTTCAAGAGATTAAAAAAGTTGAGTCCCAATTACCCTATTGTCTTTTCCAATAGAAGTCTAGATTTTCCAATGTGGTAGCTCATAACATAGCCAAAACGGCTTGTAATTCTGGTATTACTGGTTTTTGGCGGAAGGATTTTCCCTCTCAAATCAGATGTAATTTTTCTCTTTTTTAATGAGCATAATTTCTTTTTTTTTAAAAAAAAAAAAAAATTCATGAGAACACCACCCACTTTAATCACTTGAGACATTCATGAATTAAAAAAAATTGTATAATTTGACTGTATGAAATTGGTAAATAAAAAATAAAAAATTCTTAACACCAGAAACTATAAATGTGGTGACAAATTTCCTGGAATCAGGTACTAAATGGTTCTGCATTTTGGCAGATTGAAGAACAAGCTGGCATTCTATTCATCAGTACTATGATGTTTCTTCAACAGAGCAAGGATGATAAATGTAAAATAGTACTTGTTTTCAGTCAAGAACGGATTCTTCCTTAAGTTCCATTATTTTCTTAAGTCTAGTTCCATTTATGATTAATTAATTTCTTTGAGAAAAACCAACTAATTTTGATTGGCTTGCACTCTCTTTTGTCAAACTCTTATATAAAATATCATTAATTAATTTTCACTTTTATTCCAGGAATCCAAGATGACCCGAGCCGTTACACATTGGTCAAATGTACTCAAATGGCTGGTAGATAATTATTTTGTATGTATATTAACCTAAAGAAACCTGGAAAGTGGAAAGGAAACAATATATAACAAACGCATGAAATATTTTCCTGCTGTTCTAGCTCTGCACAAGACACTCGGAGCACCCCAAAAAAAAAAAAAACCAAGAAGGTGTACAAAACTCAACAGGAATTTTTTTTTTTTTTTTTAATCACCTATTATATAATTCAAGGTTTCGGTCCTTCACCTACAGATCATTCTTGAAGAAAATAAAAGTTGGATTAACATCAAAGCTTGCTCAATTCGCAGTTTTAGAGTGCTTGATAAGCCAATCAATGACAGCATCTATGTTTATGGAATCCTTGCATGATATCATGTAGCACTTGCAGCACACCTCTCTATCGGTTATGGGAGAAGGAAGTGTTGTGATTAAAACACACACAATAGAGGAGATGTGAGAGGAAAACTCTTCTTTTTTACTACCAACAAAAGAATTACAAAGTTTATTATACAAACTTTACAAAAAACCTCTCAACCCTCTTTACTCTCTATTCTCTCAATTCGGGATTTATGGGATACTAACAATGATCTGGGAAGGCTCAATTTATAGTGCCAAAACGTGTTGCCACTCTTCAACACGTTTTGCTTTTGCCAGCTTCTTAACAAGTTTTACTTTTGCCAGCTTCTTCAACAAGTACTTTCGCTGCTTCTTCAACAAGTTACGTTTGTTGCTGACTCCAACAAATCTCCCCCTCGGTGAAGATTGTCCTAAAATCTGAGCCGACCATCAATCATCCAAACCGGATCCTCAAAAGGATCCTCCCCTGGCTGCATCTGTATGACTGCCTACGTACCCTGAGTTGGGATCAAGCCAATCGTAGTTCTCTGAATCTCCCCACTCTGACTATGTGGAGAGTTTTGTCATCCCGGCTATGGCACGACAGATTTCAAGCTTCTCCTTCGGTAAAACCTTCGTGAACATATCGGCACCGTTGTCGTCGGTGTGAATTTTCCTGAGTTCTAACAGCCTTGAGCTCAGGACGTCCCGTATCCAGTGATACCTCACATCGATATGTTTTGACCTCGAATGAAATGTGGAATTTTTACCGAGATAGATAGCACTCTGGCTATCGCAGTACAAAATGTACTTCTCCTGCTTGAAACCCAATTCCTGGACGAATGTCTTCATCCACAGCAATTCCTTGCAAGCTTCTGTAACTGCAATGAATTCTGCCTCTGTTGTAGAAAGTGCAACACCTCTGCAACCTCGACTGCCATGCCACAGCTCCTCCTGAGAGAGTAATCAGATACCCCGAAGTAGACTTTCGGGTATCCACATCTCCTGCCATATCTGAATCGGTGTAGCCTATCAACACTGGTTGTCGCTGCTTCCAAAACATAACCTCATTTGGATGTGCCTCGAAGATACCGCATGATCCATTTGATCGCATTCCAGTGTTCCCGTCCTGGGTTTGACATAAACCGGCTGACCAATCCAACTGCGTGTGCTAAGTCTGGCCTCGTGCACACCATGGCATACATAAGACTTCCCACTGCTGAGGTGTATGGAACCTGTTTCATTTCCTCCTTCTCTGTCTCAGTAGAGGGACTGTTGTGTACTCAATCTAAAGTGGGTAGCAAGAGGAGTGCTAACCGCTTTAGCCTTGTCCATCTGGAATCTCTGAAGTACCTTCTCGATGTACTCCTCCTGTGACAAGTATAACTTCTGGCTTTCCGATCACGACCGATCCTGATGCCAAGAATCTGTTTAGCTGGCCCCAAGTCTTTCATCTCAAAAGACTTACTCAGTTGCTGCTTCAAATTATCAATCCTCGATTGATTCCGGCCAACTATCAACATATCATCTACATATAGCAGTAAGATGATAAAGTCATCGTCAGAAAATTTCTGAACGAAAACACAATGGTCTGAAGTGGTCTTCTTGTATCCCTGCTCCCCCATAACTGACTCAAACTTCACGTACCACTGTCTCGGTGCCTGTTTCAAACCGTAGAGGCTTTTCCTGAGTCTGCACACATAGTCCTCTTTCCCGCTGACTCTGAAGCCTTCTGGTTGCTCCATGTAAATTTCTTCTTCCAGATCCCCGTGAAGAAATGCGGTCTTGACATCCATCTGCTCAACTTCCAGGTCGAGGCTTGCTGCTAAGCTGAGTACCACTCTGATGGATGACATCTTCACAACTGGAGAGAAGATTTCATCGAAGTCAATGCCTTTCCTCTGATTGAATCCCTTGACAACTAGTCTGGCTTTGTACCGGGGTTGTGAAGTGTGCTCTGTTGCTTCACCCTGTACACCCATTTGTTCTTCAAAGCCCGTTTGCCTCTTGGCAATTTCACCAACTCAAAAGTGTGATTGTCATGCAAAGATTTCATCTCATCTTGCATGGCTTCCTCCCACTTTTCTCTGTCCTCTGTTTCCACAGCCTCCTGGTAGCTCTCGGGTTCTCCCCCGTCAGTAAGCAGCACATACTCATATGCAGAGTATTTGGTTGAAGGTCGCCTCTCTCTGTCAGACCTTCTCTGTGGAACTGTTGGTGTAGCTTCTGGTACTGGTGGTTGATCATGATCATCATCTCTGGGAGCTTCATCACCTGTACCCTCCTGTCTGGGAACCTCATCTTCAACTCGTACTGGCACCGGTGTATGAGGTTCTGGATTCACATTTCTGTATTGCTGGGGCATTGTCTTCATATCCTTCCGGATATCTTCTATGGTCTGGTCTTCAACAAAGACAACATCTCGGCTCCTGACGATCTTTTTCTCCACAGGATCATACAGTTTGTAGCCGAAATCATCCTGACCATAGCCAATAAAGACACACTGTCGCGTCTTTGCATCAAGCTTGGATCTCTCGTCCTTTGGGATGTGTACAAATGCTTTGCACCCAAAGACATGCAAGTGTTCGTATGACACTTCTTTACCTGTCCAAGCTTGGTTAGGAACATTACCTTTCAGTGCGCGACTGCTGGGGACATGTTCAAAACATGTACTGCTGTGATGAGTGCCTCCCCCCAGAATGTCTTCGGCAGCTTGGCTTGTGACAGCAAGCTTCTGATCCTCTCGCACAAGGTTCTGTTCATCCTCTCAGCTAGGCCATTCAGCTGAGGTGTCTTCGGAGGTGTCGTTTGATGTCGGATTCCTTGCGTCTTGCAGTACTGATCAAACGGACCTCTGTATTCTCCACCGTTGTCTGTTCTGATGCACTTCAGTTTCTTGCCGGTTTCTCTCTCCACCAAAGCATGAAACTCCTTGAACACTCCCAACACTTGATCTTTTCTCTTCAAGGTGTATGCCCAGTCTTCCTTGAATGATCATCAATAAATGTCACATAATACAGTGACCCACCAAGTGTTCGTGTCTGCATCGGACCGCATACATCTGAATGTATGAGATCTAGTACCTCCGGTTTCCGTTGAGGCGGGGAGCTCTGGAAGGATACTCTGTTCTGCTTTCCAGCCATGCAGTGTTCACACTTCCGTAAGTGTGAGTTCTTCAATTCCGGAAGAACATTCCGCCTGCGTAGTATCTCCATCCCTGTTTGGCTCATGTGACCGAGCTTTTTATGCCATAGCTCGGCTGCCTCATTGCTGTTGACTGTATTTATGCTACTATTTGAAAGCTTAGCATGCATCAAATACAAAGTTGAATCTTTCTTACCTCGTGCCACGACCATTGATCCTTTAGTGAGCTTCCAGCATCCGTCACTAAAGGTGCTGCAGAAACCTTCATCATCCAGCTTGCCTGTTGAGATCAGGTTTAACCGGATGTCTGGGATGTGCTTGACTCCCTTCAACACTAGCCTTGTCCCGTTGTCTGTTTCAAGGCAGATGTCTCCAATACCGACGGCTTTGGACTGTCCGTCATTCCCCATCCTTACAGCACCGTAGTCCCCTGGTGTGTAAGATGAAAAGAAGTCTCTGCGAGATGTGGCGTGTATGGAGGCGCCACTATCTATCACCCAACTGGTCTCGTGGCTGGCAAGATTCACAACATCTTCTTCATATATAATATGAAATTCTTTGGAGGTTTTTCGGTGGTAGTAGCAACTCTTTCTTGATTAGAGTCACCATCTCTCCTGGACTGCTCGTTCTTCAGTTTGTAACAATCCCTCTTCATATGGCCTTTCTTTTTGACAGTGATAGCACTCAATATCTCTAGTTCTTGATTTCCCCCGGTTCTTGTCTGATCTACCTGGGCCTCGGCTTTTACTCCTCCCCCTTCTGGTGTTCTTCTCTGTCACTAGAGCTTCTGAGGTTGAGGCTGATGCTGACTCCTGCATTCTCGTCCTCTTTTCTTCCTCGAAGATCCTGGTCTTTGCCATCTCCATAGTGACTTTCCCATCTGCGGCTGAATTTATCACCGTAGATCTGAACGTTTCCCAAGATTCTGGTAACGTATTAAGGAGTATTAAGCCATTTACCTCATCTCCGAAGTCTATGCCCAATCCAGAACCTTTTCATTGTTCCGAGGAAATCGTTGATATGGTCCGCCACAGCTGTACCTTCCTGGTATTTCAAACCCATCATCTTCTTGATGTAGTACAGCTTGTTGTTTCCAGTCTTTGCTCGGAAAAGCTCCTCCAGCTTTCTCCATAAGACACGTGCATTTATCTCTTCACTGACATGGTTTACGATACTGTCGTCGATCCACTGACGAATAGTACTGCATGTTTTCTGGTGAAGATTAGCCCACTTCTCATCGGTCATTCCTTCTGGTTTCTGCTCCAGAAATACCGATCCATCATAGTCCTTCACATACAGAAGGTCTTTCATCCTTCCTCTCCATGTCAAATAGTTTGTACTGGTTAACAAAACATTTTTCCGTTGCCCCTCCATCATAAAAATTCTAAGCAGAAATTCAAAAAACGGACCTCACCGTTGCGTCCGGAATGGTCGAAAATGGTGGAAATGACACTTCGTTTGTCAAAATCCGACACAGGGACCAAATTGCAAATTTCAGAAATTACAGGGGTCAAAGTGCAATTTCCAAAAGTTCAGGGGCCAAAGTGCAATTACGGAAAAGTTCAGGGACTATTATGCAATTTCCAAAAGTTCAGGGACTAAATTGAAAATTTCTGAAAGTATAGGGGCTAAATTGTAATTTCCAGAAAGTTCAGGGACCTATCTGAAATTTACCAGGCACCGCTGACGTGCAGTTCTGCTGACGTGGCGGACTGAGTGGCGGCTGACTGGGCTGCTGACTGGCGCTGACGTGGCGATGACTGGCTGCTGACGTGGCGTCGTCTTCAACCTCCAAAGCGTGTGCGCGTGGTTACTGCGCGGTGGAAAGCCTCTGTCTGGCGCGTGCGGCGCGTGAAGCTCGCTGGACCTCCGATCGATCGCCGGAAAATACCACCGTGCTCGTCTCGCCGTGAAACGTCTGATGGTATGCTCAAAATCGATTTTCGACAACTTTCGTCGGAACCGACTTTCCAACCGAACCTCTGTTACCGAGTTTCGGGATCCCTCCGAGTAACCTTAGCTCTGATACCACTTGTTGTGATTAAAACACACACAATAGAGGAGATTGAGAGGAAAACTCTTCTTTTATTACTACCAACAAAAGAATTACAAAGTTTATTATACAAACTTTACAAAAAACCTCTCAACCCTCTTTACTCTCTCTTCTCTCAATTTCGGGATTTATGGGATACTAACAATGATCTGGGAAGGCTCAATTTATAGTGCCAAAACCGTGTTGCCAGCTTCTTCAACACGTTTTGCTTTTGCCAGCTTCTTCAACAAGTTTTACTTTTGCCAGCTTCTTCAACAAGTTACTTTCGCTTGCTTCTTCAACAAGTACGTTTGCTTGCTTGCTGACTCCAACAGGAAGGTTCACCCATGCATATATATCTTTCGCTTTTGGCTTTGTTTCCCCACTGTCTAATTTCCCAGGGCGAAGAATCGATGGTCCCCTCCAATGACTTATGTAAGCCCTTTGAGCGACTAGCTTTCAGGTAATATGCATTTCCTGTCCTAAGGTCAGCAAGTAGATAAGCAGAAAGATTTCCCAACCGAGCATTAGAAAAAAAGTTACGAACAAATGGCATTCAACTTCTTGAAAAGTGTCCTAATTCCTAAAACTTACAGCTGAACCACTAAAACTTGCTTGGAAAGTGCTTCCGACTTTGTCGATTTTGTAGCCAAGAGGGATTCCACTCAAGGAAGGTTTCATCAGAAGCTCATGCAATTCACTTCGAGCTATGGGAACATCAGCAGCATCAACGTACTACATATCTGTCTTTGCATCCATCAAAAAGATGCACAATTTGCTCTCTCTCTCTCTCTCTTATTAGCTGAATAAATGAAATCAAAACCTTCTAGTCCCAATCACAGGATTCAGTCTTATCTCTTATCCAATGTAATGATGACATGAATAATGCAAACATGTTCACTTTTCTCTGGGAAATGAACATAAAAAAGAAAAAGCTTCGTAGAATAATTGAGAAAAATAAAGAATAGAACACTTCATTTTGTTTCAGGGAAGCACATTTTCTTATGTTCCAAGAATTAGTTGTGCGTGTTTTTATACAGAACATGATCTTTTGTAGCACCATCAGATTAATGTCTAATTTTAAATGTGATGGAAAAAAGAGTTGGATATTGTGGCACTAGTAAAGTTCTTTAAGAAATTAAAAGAATAATCAAAATTCACAATCATTGCATCAACAGAGGGGCTCACTCAAACTTTATCTTGTTAACACTAGTTCAGTGTGCTTAAGGAGAATATGAATATCATATGTGTATTTTGTTAGTTTTATGAGTATGATGTATTTTAGGATAAAGATATTGTCAGTGGAAAACCAAAGCATTCAAATGAATCAAATAAGTAACCAAGGCAATGAGTTAAATGATATGTAAAGAGATGATTAAGAGACTGAGAGGTATTTACATGATTGCAGACACCCCACGACAATAGTACGTGTTGTGATTAAACACACACGAATAGAGGTGATTGAAGAGAAAACTCTTCTTTTATATTACAAACAAAAGAATTACAAAGCTTTATAACCAAAGCTTTACAAAAAACTCTCACACCACTTTACTCTCTATTATACTCACGTTTGGGATTCTGGGATTTCTGGGATGATAAAGAATGAAGTTTTGGGCTCCTTAAATAGCCACCAAAACGTGTGCACTATTGCAACACGTTTTGGCAAAACGTGTTGCAGCTGGCAACACACCACACACATCACTTCTTGCTTTCGGCGTGTGTGTTGCCAACTTGCATGCATGATGCATGCAAGTTGCTTCTTGCAAGCTGTAACAACAAATCTCCCCTCGATGAAGATTTGCCAAAATCTGAGCCGACCATCAATCATCCAAACCGGATCCTTAAAAGGATCCTCCCCTGGTTGCATCTGTATGACTGCCTAAGTACCCTGAGTTGGGATCAAGCCAATCGTAGTTCTCTGAATCTCCTCACTCTGACTATGTGGAGAGTTTTGTCATCCCGGCTATGGCACGACAGATTTCAAGCTTCTCATTCGGTAAAACCTTCGTGAACATATCGGCACCGTTGTCGTCGGTGTGAATTTTCCTGAGTTCTAACAGCCTTGAGCTCAGGACATCCCGTATCCAGTGATACCTCACATCGATATGTTTTGACCTCGAATGAAATGTGGAATTTTTACCGAGATAGATAGCACTCTGGCTATCGCAGTACAAAATGTACTTATCCTGCTTGAAACCCAATTCCTGGACGAATGTCTTCATCCACATCAATTCCTTGCAAGCTTCTGTCACTGAAATGAATTCTGCCTCTGTTGTAGAAAGTGCAACACATCTGCAACCTAGACTTCCATGCCACAGCTCCTCCTGAGAGAGTAATCAGATATCCCGAAGTAGACTTACGGGTATCCACATCTCCTGCCATATCTGAATCGATGTAGCCTATCAACACTGGTTCGCTGCTTCCAAAACATAACCTCATTTTGGATGTGCCTCGTAGATACCACATGATCCATTTGATCGCATTCCAGTGTTCCCGTCCTGCGTTTGATATAAACCGGCTGACCAATCTGACTGCATGTGCTAAGTCTGACCTCGTGCACACCATGGCATACATAAGACTTCCCACTGCTGAGGTGTATGGAACCTGTTTCATTTCCTCCTTCTCTGTCTCAGTAGAGGGACTCTGTTGTGTACTCAATCTAAAGTGGGTAGCAAGAGGAGTGCTAACCGCTTTAGCCTTGTCCATCTGGAATCTTGAAGTACTTTTCGATGTACTTCTCATGTGACAAGTATAATCTCCTGGCTTTCCGATCACGACAGATCCTAATGCCAAGAATCTGTTAGCTGGCCCCAAGTCTTTCATCTCAAAAGACTTACTCAATTGCTGCTTCAAATTATCAATTCTCGATTGATTCCGGCCAACTATCACAACATATCATCTACGTATAATAGTAAGATGATAAAGTCATCGTCGGAAAACTTCTGAACGAAAACACAATGGTCTGAAGTTGTCTTCTTGTATCCCTGCTCCCCCATAACTGACTCAAACTTCACGTACCACTGTCTCGGTGCCTGTTTCAAACTGTAGAGGCTTTCCTGAGTCTGCACACATAATTTCCTCTTCCCGCTGACTCTGAAGCCTTCTGGTTGCTCCATGTAAATTTCTTCTTCCAGATCTCCGTGAAGAAATGCGGTCTTGACATCCATCTGCTCAACTTCCAGATCGAGGCTTGCTGCTAAGCTGAGTACCACTCTAATGGATGACATCTTCATAACTGGAGAGAAGATTTCATCGAAGTCAATGCATTTCCTCTGATTGAATCCCTTGACAACTAATCTGGCTTTGTACCGGGGTTGTGAAGTGTG
Source organism: Zanthoxylum bungeanum (assembly GCA_019454045.1). Classification (NCBI taxonomy): domain Eukaryota; kingdom Viridiplantae; phylum Streptophyta; class Magnoliopsida; order Sapindales; family Rutaceae; genus Zanthoxylum; species Zanthoxylum bungeanum. The sequence continues at coordinate 1,805,937 of SKCR01024899.1, read as the reverse complement.
CTCTTGTTGCTTCACTCTGTACACCCATTTGTTCTTCAAAGCCCGTTTGCCTCTTGGCAATTTCACCAACTCAAAAGTGTGATTGTCATGCAAAGATTTCATCTCATCTTGCATGGCTTCCTCCCACTTTTCTCTGTTTTCTGTTTCCACAGCCTTCTGGTAGCTCTCGGGTTCTCCCCCGTCAGTAAGCAGCACATACTCATATGCTGAGTATTTGGTTGAAGGTCGTCTCTCTCTGTCAGACCTTCTCTGTGGATCTGTTGGTGTAGTTTCTGGTACTGGTAGTTGATCATGATCATCATCTCTGAGAGCTTCATCACATGTATCCTCCTGTCTAGGAACCTCATCTTCAACTCGTACTGGCACCGGTGTATGAGGTTCTGGATTCACATTTCTGTATTGCTGGGGCATTGTCTTCATCTTCTTTCGAATATCTTCTATGGTCTGGTCTTCAACGAAGACAACATCACGGCTCCTGACGATCTTTTTCTCCACTGGATCATACAGTTTGTAGCCGAAATCATCCTGACCATAGCCAATAAAGACACATTGTCGCGTCTTTGCATCAAGCTTGGATCTCTCGTCCTTTGGGATGTGTACAAATGCTTTGCACCCAAAGACATGCAAGTGCTCGTATGACACTTCTTTACCTGTCCAGGCTTGGTTAGGAACATTACCTTTCAGTGCGACCGCTGGGGACATGTTCAAAACATGTACTGTTGTGTTGAGTGCCTCCCCCCAGAATGTCTTCGGCAGCTTGGCTTGTGACAGCAAGATTCTGACCCTTTCGCACAAGGTTATGTTCATCCTCTCAGCTAGGCCATTCAGCTGAGGTGTATTCGGAGGTGTCGTTTGATGTCGGATTCCTTGCGTCTTGCAGTACTGATCAAACGGACCTATGTATTCTCCACCGTTATCTGTTCTGATGCATTTGAGTTTCTTACCGGTTTCTCTCTCCATCAGGGCGTGAAACTCATTGAACACTCCAAGCACTTGATCTTTTCTCTTCAAGGTGTATGCCCATGTCTTCCTTGAATGATCATCAATGAATGTCACAAAATACAGTGACCCACCAAGTGTTCGTGTCTGCATCGGACCACATACATCTGAATGTATGAGATCTAGTACCTCCGGTTTTCGTTGAGGCGGGGAGCTCTGGAAGGACACTCTGTTCTGTTTTCCAGCCATGCAGTGTTCACACTTCCGTAAGTGTGAGTTCTTCAATTCAGGAAGAACATTCTGCCTGCGTAGTATCTCCATCCCCGTTTGACTCATGTGACCGAGCTTTTTATGCCATAATTCGACTGTCTCGTTACTGTTAACTGTATTTATGCTACTTTTTGAAATGCTTAGCATGCATCAAATACAAAGTTGAATCTTTCTTTCCTCGTGCCACCACCATTGATCCTTTAGTGAGCTTCCAGGTGTCGTCACTAAAGGTGCTGCAGAAACCTTCATCATCCAACTTTCCTGTTGAGATCAGGTTTAACCGGATGTCAGGGATGTGTTTGACTCCCTTCAACACTAGCCTTGTCCCGTTGTCTGTTTCAAGGCAAATGTCTCCAATACCGACGGCTTTGGACTGTCCGTCATTCCACATCCTTACAGCACCGTAGTCCCCTGGTGTGTAAAATGAAAAGAAGTCTCTGCTAGATGTGGCGTGTATGGAGGCGCCACTATCTATTACTCAACTGGTCTCATGGCTGGTAAGATTCACAACATCTTCTTCATATATTATGCAGAAGTCTTTGGAGGTCTTTTCGGTGGTAGTAGCAACTATTTCTTGATTAGAGTCACCATCTTTCCTGGACTGCTCGTTCTTCAGTTTGTAATAGTCTCTCTTCATATGGCATTTCTTTTTACAGTGATAGCACTCAATATCCCTCGTTCTTGATTTCCCTCGATTCTTGTCTGATCTCCCTGGGCCTCGGCTTTTACTCATCCCCCTTCTGGTGTTCTTTTTTGTCACTAGAGCTTCTGAGGTTGATGCTGATGCTGACTCCTGCATTCTCGTCCTCTTTTATTCCTCGAAGATCCTGGTTTTCGCCATCTCCATAGTGACTTTCCCATCTGCGGCTGAATTTATCACCGTAGATCTGAACGTTTCCCAAGATTCTGGTAACGTATTAACGAGTATTAAGCCATTTACCTCATCACCGAAGTCTATGCCCAATCCAGACAATTCTTTCATTGTTCCGAGGAAATCGTTGATGTGGTCCGCCACAGCTGTACCTTCCTGGTATTTCAACCCAATCATCTTCTTGATGTAGTACAGCTTGTTGTTGCCAGTCTTTGCTCGGAAAAGCTCCTACAGCTTTCTCCATAAGATACGTGCATTTGTCTCTTCACTAACATGGTTCACGATACTGTCGTCGATCCATTGACGAATAGTACTGCATGTTTTCTGGTGAAGATTAGCCCACTTCTCATCGGACATTCCTTATGGTTTCTGCTCCAGAAATACCGATCCATCATAGTCCTTCATATACAGAAGGTCTTTCATCCTTCCTCTCCATGTGAAATAGTTTGTACTGGTTAACAAAATCATTTTTCCGTTGCCCCAATCCATCATAAAAATTCAAAGCAGAATTTCAAAAAAACGGACCTCACTGTTGCGTCCGGAATGGTCAAAAATGGTGGAAATGACACTTCGTTTGTCAAAATCTGACACATGGACCAAATTGCAAATTTCAGAAATTACTGAGGTCAAAGTACAATTTCCAAAATTTCAGGGGCCAAAGTGAAATTACGGAAAAGTTCAGTGACTAAATTGTAATTCTCCAAACAGTTCAGAGACTAAATTGAACATTTCTGAAAGTATAGGGGCTAAATTGTAATTTCCAGAAAGTTCAGGAACCTATGTGAAATTTACCAGGCACCGCTGACGTGGCACTGCTGACGTGGAGGATGATGTGGCAGCTGACTGGGTGCTGACTGTGCGCTGACTGGACGCTGACTGTGCGCTGACATGGCGACACGTGGCGGCTGACGTGGTCGTCTTCTTCCTTGAGTAGCGCGTGACGAGCTCTCTGACCTGCGCGTGACGCCGTTCTGGACCTCCGATCAATCGCCGGAAAATACCATGCAACGTGCTCGTCTCGCCGTGAAAAATCTGATGGTATGCTCAAAATAGATTTTCGACAACTTTCGTCGGAACCGACTTTCAAAACCGAAGCTCTGTTCTAAGTTTCGGGATCCCTCCGAGTAACCTTAGCTGCTGATACCACTTGTTGTGATTAAACACACACGAATAGAGGTGATTGGAGAGAAAATTATTCTTTTATATTACAAACAAAAGAATTACAAAGCTTTATAACCCAAGCTTTACAAAAACTCTCACACCACTTTACTCTCTATTATACTCACGTTTGGATTCTGGGATTTCTGGGATGATAAAGAATGAAGTTTTGGGCTCCTTAAATAGCCACCAAAACGTGTGCACTATTGCAACACATTTTGGCAAAATGTGTTGCAGCTGGCAACACACCACACACATCACTTCTACTTCTCTTCGGCGTGTGTGTTGCCACTGCATGCATGATGCATGCAAGTTGCTTCTTGCAAGCTGTAACAACAGTACGAAACCTCCGTTGCCCTCCAAGGTCCCAGAGCTTTATTGTAACTTTTCCCTTTGTAATTTTTCGCATATTAAAACCAACCTGGTTTTAAGAATTTCAAGGATCCATTAAAGATGTCCTCTAATTATCATAAATGGAGAATTTGGAATTTCTTACAAGTAAAAGATACCTACAGTTGGAATCATGTCTTCGCTATAGCCTCCACTCACAGCAATGGCATTTGTTAGATAATGAAAGAAAGTCTTGGATTCACTCTATATGAATTTACAATGGTAAGGGCCTTTATATAGGCTACATAGAAAACCAAAATAGAAAAGGAATCCTATAGTAATGAGTAATAATAATGACTATAGGAAATATGCATCTAATAGGGAAATATAATAAAACTATAAACCCTAATGGTACTAGGAATTCTATTTTGGATATTGATTCTATATTCCTTAACACCCCCCCTCAAACTCAAGCTGGTAACGAAGGAGTAAGCTTGAGGTTGCATCTTGAAATCGGAGAGCGGGGTTCCGAAACTGAAAATATTGAAATTTGGAGGCTGAAAACCTTGAGATAATGGATGAGCTTTAACCTACGAAGCCCGAAGGGGGAGCCGAAGCCCAAGAGGATGCCGAAGCAGGAGAGCCTTAACCTACGAAGCCCGAAGGGGGAGCCGAAGCCCAAGAGGATGTCGAAGCCGGAGAGCTTTAACCTACGAAGCCCGAAGGGGGAGCCGAAGCCCAAGAGGATGCCGAAGCAGGAGAGCTTTAACCTACGAAGCCCGAAGGGGGAGCCGAAGCCCAGAGGATGCCGAAGCAGGAGAGCTTTAACCTACGAAGCCCGAAGGGGGAGCCGAAGCCCAAGAGGATGCCGAAGCCGGAGAGCTTTAACCTACGAAGCCCGAAGGGGGAGCCGAAGCTCAAGAGGATGCCGAAGCCGGAGAGCTTTAACCTACGAAGCTCGAAGGGGGAGCCGAAGCCCAAGAGGATGCCGAAGCAGGAGAGGGAGCGAAAGCCCGAAATAAAACCGAAGCCGAAAAGGGAGCGAAATCCCAAAAGAGAGTCGAAACTCGAGAGTGTCGAAGCCAAAGAGGGAGCGAAATCCCGAAAAAGACAGAAGCCTGAGAGGGAGAGAAATCCCGAAAAGAGAGTTGAAAACACGAAAGAAAATAAAAAACCAGAAATAAGAGACTTGTGAAGGGGGCACATGGGAAAAGCAATGTGGTGGTTGGAAACGGGGGGCGCGTGGGGGTCACGCAATTATTGTAGCCGTGATCCCCCACGCGCCGATGAGAATCAGAGAGAGTGAAACTAGAAAAAGGAGAACCTGATGTCTGATACCATGTTAGATAATGAAAGAAAGTCTTGGATTCACTCTATATGAATTTACAATGGTAAGAGCCTTTATATAGGCTACATAGAAAACCAAAATAGAAAATGAATCCTATAGTAATGAGTAATAATAATGACTATAGGAAATATGCATCTAATAGGGAAATATAATAAAACTATAAACCCTAATGGTACTAGGAATTCTATTTTGAATATTGATTCTATATTCCTTAACAGCATTAAGAGGGATGTCTTTCCTGCATTTTGAAGGCCTATGAGAGAAGGTTCCAATTCCATTTTAAAGAATAAGCTGATGGGCAGACATATATAGGTAAGAGACAAGAAATGGCTTAAATAATGGAAAATAAGAACATAAATCATTGTTGTTACTAAATTAAACTAAAAGAATTGCATGAGGATAACTAATGACAAGAGGTTATACAGACTCATAACAAATGGACGTAGTTATTGGAATCTAAAAGTTACCATTACAGAGACATCTCAACATATGAGCACGTATTTCTTGAGAATATAGATAGGTGTATATTAACATCACCAGCTCCAACAGAGACAATGTGGTAACGCACGTACTGACACACTATATTAGCACCTTGAATAAATGAGATTTATATTTTGCAAGAGCAACCTCACCAAATAGTTAGAGTATCCCAGAGAGATTTTTATATTCACTTCCCTAAAGATCATAAATTATAAAGTGGTGCAGATTTAAGGCGAGAACATGCTCTCTCAATAACAGGACAATGAAAAAGGTAGCCAGGCAGCATCAACAGAAGACCACACAATTACTAGTACCATGAGTCCAATATCCATGAACTTCCACATATGATTGGGCATCGGATCGGATCGAATCTGGCTCTCGAATCCGATCAAATCGTGTTTGGTTGGTTTGTCGAATTTCGGATCGGATCGGATAAATTTGATAACTATCGGATCGAATCGGATTTTATCCGATTTGATAACAAATCCGAATCCGATAGAGAATCCAATTTGATAATAAATCCGATAGTAGATTCGATTTGATAATAAATCTGATTCAATACCGGATCTGATTCGAAAAATTGATATGAAAATTTGTAAATTCATAACAATTTTATCGAATCAGATCAGATAACTTAAAATTCAAGTCAATTTTATCGAATCGGATCCATTATCAAATCGAATCCACTATCAGATTCATTATCAAATCGGATGCTCTATCAGATTCGAATATATTATCAAATCGAATTTATCCGATTCGTTAAGATATCAAATCGGATTGAATAAATCCGGTTCGATTCGATAGTTATCGGATCAAATCTGATCCGATTCGATAATGACTCAAAATCCAATCGAACCAAACAAATCAACTCTTATCAAATCGAATCGGATTCAGTCTGAATTCGATATTGCCCACCCCTACTAATAATATAAACTAATATTGCAATAATTATAATCGTAATCTTAGATATCGGTTCCATAATAAAATAAAATAAAAAATATTTTTTTTAATATCTAATGATGGCCCGATGGTATCATGGTTGCACTTAAGAGCCTCATATCTCTTTGAGATCTAAGGTTCGAGTCGCAATCAGAACATATATACCACTCAATATTTCTTACGCTCCGCGGAGCCTCCTTGAGAGTTGGACGTAGAGCCCGCTTATAGCCACGTCCACGTAGATGAAGCTCCATGCGATGACAAAATCGTGCGAGATCGGGAGAGCAAAGTTTTCGGCAAAGCCATCGAACAAAGTCCCACATAAAGCCCTTGGACACATCTTCGTCGAGATCCCAAAACGAACAATTGGTCTTGTATGAAGATGATCCCAGACTTGCACCTTTATGAGACTCCCTACGAGGACAAAACAGTATGAGATCGGGACAACAAAGTCATCGGCAAAGCCCTCGTACAAAATTCCATGACAAAGCCCTCAAACACACCTCAGTCGAAATCCCAAAGCGGAGATGATTGCTTGCACCTTTATAGAGTCAATCAATCCCTTCTTTAATTTCTTCACTCCATTAATGTTTTTCGATTATGATACAATTAAAGTCTACTCTCGCTGTCCTCATGCACACGCAAGGATGATCTTAAAATTATATCAAACAAAAATTATGCAATAAAGCATGCGTTTTAAAACTATTTGAAAATTTATAAGACTTTTGAGTATGTAAATTGCATGAGCATGCATGGATAATTTTTAAATTTTTTTTTTTTTTTTGATGGTGCAGCACGAGTTCATTCTAGCATGTCATCTATTTTAATATTGTTCTCGCTCAAATACGTTTAGTTACAGAATTCTAATGGGATCCGTACAATATTAGTGCTTATATGATTAATTAATTGCACCTTGAATGACGAATAATAATTAACTTTTATGAACTCTATATTTGTTTTATTTAAATTTTCATAGAAAATAACATGTCACGCTTACTTTTTTTCCTCTGTAAATCAGAAAAACGAAAATAATAGAAAAGAAAGTTTTCTCCGATCCTCTAGAAACCGTTATTGTTGAAATTTTTAGCGGACTGAAAATCGGTGATGACAAGATAGATTGTACTTCAAATTAAATTGATTCCGAACAGAAAAAAGAGATTTAGTTTTTTTTTTTTTTTAAGTAAAAGGGTCAACAAAACTCAAATTGATTTGTTAACCACATACATCTTACAGACTTGGAACTCGGATGGTTATCTTAAAAAATCTTTAATTCTTGAATGTGTATTTTTTTTTTTGAATATCAGGAAATCTCACGCCATTCAATTGACGCGTTGATGAATCGGTGTTGTCCCAAACTCTTATAAGGGTGCTACTCAGGATTTGAACCTGAGATCTTGTCTTCCCAAACTCAAACCGTTGGGTTGCGCACTTGGGGACTCTTGAATGTGTACTTGATCAAGCACATGAGCAACAAACACAAGATAATTGATTCATGCTGTTTATGAAATTAAAAATTAATTTGATTTATATTTATATACTATTACTTAAAAATATTGAAACAAAATGTTCGATTTTCTCTGACGGCATTTTTAGCACTTGGTTGCTTGCATTTGGGCAATGGCTTTGACGAAAGGGTCAATGGAGCCAAGCCTTTCTTATATTTTAGACTCGGAATCAGTAGTTATATATTAATTAAATATTATTTCATTGAATGAATACTAACTTAGTTTTCTCAATGGCGGCTGTCATATTTAGGCCCAAAAATGGGCCGGCGAAGCCGAATCAGCCCACGCGTAAAGTGACCAATTTGGGCAATTTGAACTGTTTGATTAGTACAAATATTTGTTTGAAACAAAAAAATTAAAAGAGACACCAAAATATCCAGAACTGTCATTCTTGTTAAATTACTACATTAATTTTCAGTCACAATTTTTTTAGCACAAGACTTATGACAATTTTTTTTAAAAAAAAAATTTAACCCAAAAAAAAAATTATCTGTGATTTATAATAAAATAAATTGTAAAAAACTGTGGTATGTAACTTTAGAGCTGATGCAAGATATGACTTCATATGTATGAAATGATTACATGGACAATCCAAGTTTCAATATATATGTCAAGATGTGACAAACAGTATTCATTTTCATTTATTTATTTTTGACTTTGCATTAAGTTGACTTTGAGGTTCAAAAATAGTAGAAGGTGACATTTATGGATAATATTTCACTTTTATTGAAGGGAGTATTAAAATTTGACCCTTCTTATAATTTTTCTTAATACTTATGTTCTTCATAAATTTATAATAAAAAATGATAAAACCATAAATATGTACAAATTGGTATGTTATATAGTATTTTTTTTTTAATCACATGAAAGGTTTCATATGTTATAAATAAACTACACTATCAGTGTGTGTATATACCTAAATTATTAATATAGTTTATAGTCGATTTGGTATATGGAGAAAGATGAAGCAAAACATTCAATATTTCAACCTCACCGTTGAACTTATGCATAGTTTATTAATTGAGAGATAAATGTACTAGATATTAGTAAATGATATGTATGATTTAATATCCATATTTTTTGTTGTTTTTTAATATTTTAACACTCGTGGTAATTGATTATTGAATTGTTGTACGGATGACGTGGTACGTCCGTTGTATCGTAGATTTTCTCTAAGAGAGTGGGTGACAATCATGTGGAAGCGAGATTGGATAGATTCTTGGGAAACAACAAATGGTGGGTTTTGAAGCAAATGTGGGAAGTTCATCATTTGGATAATTGGAGTTCGGATCACAGTCCCATTTTCCTTAAGATCTTGGCTAGCAAGCATATGGGAAGAAGCATCAAGTGAGGGCAAAAAAGATTTCATTTTGAAGATTACTGGAGCAAGTATGAGGAGTGTCGTAAGATAATCAGGAAGTGCTGGAGTAAGGATAGCAGGTGTGGTGTTAATAATCCAGTTTTAAGCTTCAAACAGAAAGTGGACAGATCTAAGTGGAGTCTTAAGAGGTGGAATTGCAGGGAATTTGGAGGGAGAAAGAAAGAGCTTGTTGTTCTTACTGACAGTATCAACACATATGATGAATGAAGGAATCCAATGCAGTATGATAGTAAAAGAAAGTGGAAAAAGGGAAGAATGATCCGATCACTTTTAAGTGTGGATTTGGGATCTTTCATGTGGTTTTGAATATCCCGACTCCAAGGAGATTTGATGGAGTTACACCCGATCAGGGTAAAATATCACGACGTATGCCCTACTTGAAAAATGAGTGCATCTAGTAGACTAATGATGAAAATAGTAAAATAACGATTCACAAGAAGTCATGAGTCCTATCAGCCGCCATAGGCTACCGCTGGCGTTGACAGCCATATGTCGGTGCAGCTGGCTTGAGTGTTGTCTGAAGGGGCGGTGGATGTAATGGATAAGAGGGTAATGATGACTAAGTGATGTAGGGTGATGTCATGGTCGGATGTAAATGGAATTTGAGAACCTATATAAAGTGATTAAAGTCATTGTAGAAAGGGGTTGGTTCTTTTGGCTGGAAAATGAGAAAAAGAAAATTATAATTTGAGAGCGAGAGTGCTAAAAAAAATTAGTTATAGAGAGAGAAAATGAGTCGTGTATCCGATCACGTTGTGAGAAGTAGATCGGGCAATCCTTATCCAATGAGTTTATTTTTGTTGTAACATTGTAACCCCCTTATTATCAGCTCAGATCGATATTAACCATGAGGCTAATAAAATCATATCATCTTTTCTCCCGTGGAAGTAAGTTGGAGTCACTTTTTGTCGAATCACGTTAAATCTTTATTTTTGTGTAATTATTCATCTCTTGTAAATTTGTACGGTACCCACTAAACCCGGCCAAGGTTCTGGTTCCGAAACCGAATATAACTGGTTCGGTTAGGGTTCTTATCCTAACCGAACCGGTAGGAACCGCTGGAACCGAACGGTTCCAGGGATTCCTATTGTTCCAACCGGAACCGTTTGGTTCCGGTTGGAATCCTAGCTAGGGTTCCAACTCCCTAACGGCTACTAGCCGTTGGGGCCAGCCCAACAGCACGGTAAACAAAAACAATGGGGATTTTCCAAATTACCTCTAATAACATTAATAAAACGGCTAATTTTAGGGGCATTTTATGTATCACACAAATATTCTTAAAATGTATAAATATGGGTCATTTTTCATTATTTCAACACACCAATTTCTCAATTCTCAATTCATATAATTCTCTCATTCTCAATTTTCTCATCTACAATTACAATTTATCATTCTCAATTCTCTTATTCTTTAAAATTTCTTAAACAACAAATAACAAGTTCATCTAAGAACACAATGTCAAATGTGCCAACCCAAGAGAGCGGCCCTAGTATCGGTTCACGGATAAGAGAAGTTAAGTATCGTTTCTCGGATGTTTTCAAAATTCATTTTCATTTAATCGATACTGCAAATGAAGGTTCAAGAGTAGTATGCAACCATTGTGAGGTTTCTTACAAATTTACTAGTGAATACAATAATATGATCAAGCACCTGGAAAGATAGCATGTCGTTGAGCTTGGACTTGATACGAGGCAAACACAAATGGCCAGATAAACATCATCTAGTAGAGGTACAAGTTCTTTAGATTTATTTAAATATTCTGATGCTAACAATAGACAAGAATTTACTAAATTAACATGTATGACACATATTTCTTTAAGTTTTGGTGAAAAACTTGCTTTTACTAATTACGTTCAAAATACTTTAAATCTTGCTGCTTGTAGAATGACTCGAAATACAACAAAACTTCAAAATTTTAAATTATATAAATATGGTAAAATTATTTTAAATGAAACATTTAGAGATATTAAAGGTCGTCTTTCTATTTGTTCTGATATTTTGAGTGACAATTGACGAATACACTTATACATGGGTGTGACTTGTCATTGGATTGATGCATCATGTAACATGCAAAAATGACTTATTGTATTTAGAGTTTTTTATGAACAACATACTGTTGGGAAATCTCTAAGTCCCGAGGATCGAATAAAGCATAGAAACAACATGTGAATACATTCAAGGAGGTGCGGAATACTCACAATGATCGGTTGAGGCGATGCGACGAACACAAAAACTTCAAGTCCTCATCCAAGGTGCATTCGACAGTGAGCTGAATTTGGTCTCCACAAATTCTGCCATGGATCATCTTCCAAGCTCCAAGCTTTCGTGATGTGATTCCAAGCTCACGGGTGGATTTCCCTATCACCTTCGCAAGACTCTATTGTGTGCTAGCACTCTTGATTTTGCCACAAAATCATCACCTTTTACTTCTCCTTGCTCTCGGCAGTGAGCCAAAAACAGAAGGAAAAAAACAGCCCACTTTGGGCGTGAATGAGAGGAAGAGAAAAGTGAGAGAGAGTGTTGGTGGTAGGCAAAAAAGTGTATCTAATACATTTATTGATTTTCCAAAAAAATCAATTAATTGATTTACCAAAAATTTGGCTTTCAAAAAGTCAAACAATTAAAGCCTTCAACCACCACATCAACTATTCACATCACTCAATCAATCAAGTGACAAATGATTTGATGCTTGATGTGACTTGCAGGCCGCACTTGAATTCGAAATGCGAGTGCACTCGCAAACACTCCCGGGCTAGGGTTCACTAATTCTAAATTAACGAATTTTTCGTTGCGACGTAATTAAATGATTATACCTAGCGAAATCACTATTCACGTCGCTAACGAATTAATTCTAAATAACTCGTTTGCCCGAATTAAAATCTAATTTTAATTTCGCGTCGAAATCCAATTTCGTATAATATATCGAATATATTATTTTATCAATTAATTCCAAATTAATCATTTTCTCTCTTTAAATGATATTTTATCACAGATAAAATATCTCCGCAATTAATCCCAGATTAATTTTCTCTCTCATCTAATTAATCTCATATTAATTAAAGTGTGAGTCATACGTCATCGGTGAATCTTCGGGAAGCGACCCATGAGATCCCCGAATATATTGGCAGTAAATCCGGTCGTCGGACTATCCGAACACGTAAGTACCTAGTACTACGTTTATACTGATTTACAAGACAAGGTTGGCTTCTAGCAAAGCGTCATGCCTACCCAATTCTCCAGAAATATCCTTACAGGAATATGTGATCTATATCAGGCGTAGTATACATAGTATCGCGTATTTCGATTCAGTATCGGATGTCACATGCTAGGCCTGATGCTGGAATTGTGTCTGCCTCGTACGAAGCACATATCGGATCTCTGGTAACTAGTCTCTATAATCGGATATACATGACCTAGTCATAATATCCCGATAGCTGCAGCAGATAAGAGAACGAGTTACGTATCCTACGTGACCATCATCTCCACTATGACTGGAGTGATACTTCCGTCTTGACATCACACTATGATTCTCAATATACCGAGCAGAGACGTACACAAAACCTGTTAAAGCCCTCGACGACCTAAAACCAAAGCATATTGATTGTCGCAAGCATTAGCGGTGCAAGTCTCAGGTTAAGACCAAATACACCTACCCTGATTTCGGACTTCCATAGACACATAGTCATACTTCCAATGGAATTCCGAGGGGTCTATCCAGAGCGAAGCTGTTTCCCGTACATCGGCAAAACACAACCTCCTACTACACTTGCATGAGTATCATATACCCAAATATATGAGAACTATGCCGTTATGTTATGCCCTCACAACGCGCACAAGTGTAATACTAGTCTTTTACGCATTATCGATGTCCAATCTCGATAATACTCTGACTATGGATACTTAATGATTAAACCTTCGTGGATTGATATTGTCTCATATCATCTCAATCCATGTACTAATCATAAGGACCTCCTATCATTTATACATCTTGCTGATCTAATCACAAATGATAAGAGAACAATTTCCTTTGTCACATAGTTAATTTGTACAACAACACCATGATCTGTACAAATAGTGACGCTATGGGTCATAACTGTCCAACACATACTGCACAAAATATTTATAGAATGATGAAAGTAATTTTGATGAATTTGATTTATTAGGTAAAAATTTTAACAATTGGATTTGATAATGCATCTGCAAATACTGCATCAATCACTGATTTAATAGAAATATGCGAACCAAATTTAGGGGGTCGATTTTTTCATGTTCGTTGCACATGTCATGTATTTAATTTATGTATTCAAGATGGTCTGGAAAAATTATCACATTTCATTGATCATATTAAGAAAATACTTAATTGTATTTGGTCATATTCTCAAGTTATGAGAGAATTGGCCAAGTTTTATAAATTAAATGGTATTAATTCGATAAAATTTTCACGAGATATTCCAACACGTTGGAATTCAACTTGTTTTCTTTTATGTCAAGCTTTACAATACAAAGATGCATTATGTAGTTTTTTCTTAACATGTTCAACATATCACACTTTTTCATAGTTAATGGGAAATTTGTGATAAAATTTTAGAAATTTTAAAAGTTTTTAATGATGCTACAAATATTTTTAGCGGAGTTTATTATCCTACAACATATTTATTTATTCTTGAAAAGTTTGAATATTGTTGGTACTCTCGATGAGCATGTTGAAAGTTCTGATTCTAATGATATTGTTTTGTTTGAAGCTATTAATGTTATGAAACAAAAATGGTTGCATTATTTTATAGACATTCTTTTACTTTATCTTATTGCTGATGTTCTTGATCCTATATTTAAATTAGAAAGTTTGAATAATGCTTTACAAGCTTACTATGGATATTTAGGAATATTAGATGAAATTGATATTACAAGAATAATATCTAAAATAAAAATTGATTCAATAGAGTTATTTAATGATTATATTATAAGATATAACTTGCAATCAGTAAGACAATCTAGTAGTAGCGAATCTGTAATGCAAACAAGACTTAGCGCATGTGATCGTTGGTTATTACAATGAAATAAAAACCATAGGGATAACACGGCTAATAATCCGGAATTAGATAATTATTTATCTACAAATTTCGAGTTTTCAATTGAAAGTTTAGTTAGTAAAAAATTTCAAATATTTGAATGGTGGAACCGAAATCAAAATGTATATCATGTATTATCAATTATTGCTAAAGAGATATTGGTAGCACATGTATCCACTGCTGCGGTTGAGCAAGCCTTCAGGATGAGAGGCAATATATTGAAGTCAGACGGTCTTCATTACATCCAAACACTCTAGAAACAACAACATGTGTGGATGATTGGACCCAAGCTGATCTGAGGCAACTAGAAGATGCCCTTGATGAATCTGAAAACTTGTTCGACAATGCATCTGCAAGTGCAAGCGGAACTAGAGCTGAAGGATCAACAGACACTGATAATGATGATTGATAATTAAATAATTATAAAATTACAATGGGGAAATATCTTCAAAATGTAATGGAACTACGTGAGCTTTGATTTCTCTCACCCCCGGAGGATACGTAGGCAACTTAAGTTTTTAAAAACTTAAGTTCAAGCTATTTAATTTAATAATTTAATTTTTAAATTTTTTAGATAAGAATTTTATTTGTAATTTAATGTAATATGTAAGTTTATTATATAAATTCAAATTCATAATTTTAAATTAAATTAATTTTTCAATTTCAATTTTTTATTTAAAAAAAAAACGAATGGAACCGGAACCGAACCGGTCGGTTCCGGTTTCGGTTCCACTTCCACTTAAGTGTGGAACTGGAACCGAACCGAAATTGACCTGTTCGATCCCGATTCCACACGTTCGGAACCGAATCGGACCGCCTGCCAAGTCTAGTACTCACAATCATAGTTAGAGAAAATTTATTCAAAAGATAATTCTTAATCATGTCATTGAAACGAAAAACAGCTGTCTAACGGTTTCTAATAAATTTTAATAATCCATCACATTTTTAGAGTTAAAACATATACGAAATAATATTCATAAAAAAACGACTTGCTTGAAACATAAGTATGTGGAGCCGTATACAGGATAAGCATCATGTTTTTTCATAGCAAATTATACGTATATTTACTTATTCTTATTTTATATATATTTTATCTTTAGGAACTTGACAAAATGATTATTAAGTGACCATCTGAATTTGAATCCTACAAATAATAAATGGCTAAAAATTCAGTTTGTACAATGCACCTTGCCTCCCATTTCAAGATTTTGATAAAAATCGTATCATTCAATTGACTATGTATGTAATGTAAGCATGAAAGTGCCCTTCAAGTTGTACAAATTGGACCACTTATTTTGGTTTGAGTAAAAAACAAAAACATAAAATCATTTTTGCTTTATACGTACTGCTTTTAATTTCATTGTATTAAATAAATTAATTAATTAATTAAATCACGAAAATGTGAAATGGTATCAATCTTAATGAACAAATACAATATATTAAATTGATTTAAATCCAAATACTTATTACTCACAATCCTTAAATTTTGGGTGTTGTTTTAATTACGTTTACTTTCTCTCAAGTCTTAAAGCCCGCAGCTGTGTTTCTCAAAGTCCCACGCTTCAAACTCAAGCAAAGCAAAGTTTGATGAGGTGGCGCTTTCTGAAAACGACATCGTTCATCACCTTACTGACTTACGCGTGTACACTAACAAAAAAAAAAAAAAAAAAATCAATATTGTGGGCTTGTGGCTACCATATAATATAAATAAATTGAATAAATGGCAACAAGGGCACAACATAATAATAAAAGATAAAAAGTATATTTTTTTTTTTAATTAATTGGGGTAGTCTTTGGCATTCTCTACATGGGGCGTAGATTTACATGAATATATTTTTGTATATATAGAGAGATACATAGAGCTAGTTGCTTGCTATATTCTAATTAAAGTTGTTGCCTGCTTGCTTCTGCTTCTGCTTCTGCTGCTGCTGCTGCTGCATATAGAGTCTTTTGATCACCATTAATATATATAATTGAGTTATTTATATAATAAAGATGGGGAGGCAGCCATGCTGTGACAAAGTTGGATTGAAGAAAGGGCCATGGACAGCTGAAGAAGACAAGAAGCTCATCAACTTCATTCTCACTAATGGCCAATGCTGCTGGAGAGCTGTTCCTAAGCTTGCAGGTCCCCTTTTCAGCCCTTTCACTTTGTAACTTCTTTCATTTGATCATATTTCTTCCATTTTTGAAAATTTTTAAACTAGTTTTTATTTTTATTTTTTTTTGCCTTTTCTCCCTCAATATCCTAAAAGAAAATTACCCACACTAAAAGAAATAAGGCTCCTTGTATTTTAATTTTTTCTTTATATGTTTATTTTGATATTTTGGTTTTGGAAAGTGGACATGAGTGGTGTTGGGACAATGATGAAAGAGGAATTTAATGAATCATTGTTCAAAGAAAGGAAAGGCGTGAGCAACGAAGGCTGACCTCTAAAAATGTTTTCATTGTTTTCTGAAAGTGAAAACAAATTAATTCTCCCTAGTGTAGGACTCAGTCTCGGGATCTGAATTTGAGGTCTTGAGTTCAAATTCAAATAGTACGTTTTTATAAGGGTTTAGAATAATCGAAAATTTTACATGTTCCGCTGAAACCCATGAATATTTTGGCTTCCAAAAAAAAAAATAATAATTTAATATATATCTCAACTGAACAACACAAATATGATTTACGGTTAGTGATATTGCAGGCCTATTAAGGTGTGGAAAAAGCTGCAGGCTTAGATGGACAAATTATCTGAGGCCTGACTTAAAAAGAGGTCTTTTATCAGAATATGAAGAGAAAATGGTCATTGATCTCCATGCTCAACTTGGCAACAGGTTCATTATTAACTTTTTTTCAACATCTCCATTTTTTTAAATCTATTCTGACTCTTTGGTTGATATTTTTTAAAACTTTTTTTTTTTTCCAAAGTTTTTATTTGATGAACTCTTTTTCTTCTACCAAATCAAATGTCAAAAAATGACAGCAAAAATTAAATTATTTCATTGTTCATTATGTAAATTGAATATTTTTATTGAGTTGTTTCATCAAATCGAATTTCGATTGACTTTCTTATCATTTCCTGGGAACCGCACGATTGTCAGAATTGTAGAATGAGTCCCATGCACTAGCTGTCAATCTCCATTACCACTAACCAATGTTTTATTTTTCATTATTCTTTTTTATTTGGCTGAGATTAATTGATTATTTTCTGAAGCAAACATAAGCCAAACTTGTCCTCCAACATAATTTTCATAATTTTTTTTGGTTATTTTGTTGCTTTGAAAAACTTTTCTGACATGAACTTTTCAAGTGGCCATAAGAAACTCTTTTATATATTTATAAAAAATCAAACAGTAAAATCACAACGTGTTTACATTTTTTGGGTTAATTTATTTACAGGTGGTCCAAGATTGCTTCGCATCTTCCTGGAAGAACTGATAATGAGATCAAGAACCATTGGAACACACACATAAAAAAGAAGCTAAGAAAAATGGGCATTGATCCTTTAACTCACAAGCCACTTGCTACTATTGAGCAACCCCATAAGGAAATTAATCAAGAAGAACAAGAGCCACTGATATTGATCAATGCTGAATCAACAGACCAAAACAAGGAGCCTGAGACATCTTTACAATCATCTGTTACTGAAGTTAATACAGAGGAAGCTGACAAAATGAGCATGACAAGTACAATGGAGGAGATTATGAACAACAATTTTTGCACAGATGATGTTCCATTGATTGAGCCCCATGAGATTTTAGTCCCTTGCTTATCATCATCATCATCATCATCAACTTCTAGTGCTTCAACATCTTCATGCTCATATTCTTCTGATAATTCATCCAATAAGTTCCTGGAAGAGTGGCAGTTTCAGGATTTTGAGTGGCCTGCTGCTTGTGATAATTATGAAAATATTTGTAACAATATTAATACGAGCTTATGGGATGATGATTTGAGCAATTGGGATTTGTTAATCAATGATGATGATGCTGCTGCAGCTACTTTCAGTCAGTGTCCAAAAATGGATTTGGATCAAGATTCTTGGAAGTCTGGGCTCGTGTGATTTGAAATTTTTCAGCATATGTGGGTTTTGTCACAGAAGAGGAAAAATAATAAATCAAAATTCTGGGAAAATCCCATCTTTGATTTTATTTTATTTTTGAAAAGAAAATAGTTTTTGTATATGAATTATGGCTTGTCAACTCAGTATTTGTTGTCTTCAATAAAGAAAGAGAATTAGTAAAGTAAATTTAATTGAATATATTACTTGTTTCATATTAATTCTTATGTTTTAAACAATTTAATTACTGCATTATTGTTTGTTATATAATCAACATGAAACAATTCATGCAGATGGATATGTGAAAAACTAATTTATAAATAAATATGTTATATTGATTGGAAAGTGCAATGATATTAGTTAGATAAAAATATAAAATAATTAAAATAAATTGTGTAGGTCACATGGTATTTTTATCTAATATTGTTTTAAAAAAAAATATTCCGATCAATAAATTGTGATTTTATCAACTTAATGAAAAGATTCAAAAATATTGAACGTATATATTAAAATAGAAGATCCCAAGTCAAAATTCAATCCTCAAGGCTGTTGTTTTTTATTCTTGTGAATATTTTTATATTGCTCCGGTCTAAGGAGAATGTTATTTTACTTTTTAGCTAGTTCAAAAGTCCAATCTACATAAGCAAATAATAATTATAAAATTCTTAATTTGTATATTTACTTTTGCAATTGAATCTCCTTTACTTGCCAAGCATGGGACAGATTGCTTTGTCTTGAAAGTTAAAACCGTAGGCAGCGAGTAACAATGACATGAGTCCAACCGTATATTTTGGTATTTTAAATTTTAAATTTTAAATTCATGGAAATTAAATTCAAATTTCACTTAAATATTCTTAACTTTGGTTTTATAACTTCCTTAAATTTTATATTTTTTTAGAAAATTATCTCATTTTTTAAATTATAACTTTTCCAGATGATATTATAAAAATGGATATTTTCCCTTCGAAATAGCAAAAATTAGGGGTGTGTAAATTTTCGGGCCAACCCGTGCGGGTTTCAAAAAAAATTAATGATTTTTCGAGTTAACCCGACCCGACCTGAAATTTGCGGGTTGGGTCACGGGTTTGATATTAAAACCCGACCGACACTATAATATTTTTATTATTTTTCTAAAAATTTTATTATTTTTTAAAGTTTTTACTATTATTTCATTTATTTATTATTTTTGTTGTCTTTAAACTTTATATATATATGGTAATTTTTGAGACATAAATAACTAATATTTATATTTTAAAATAATTAAATCATTAAAAAAATTCTATTTTTTGGCCGACCACGATCGGGTTTCAACTCTCAAATTTCGAATTTGGGTTTCCCGACCCACATGACCCGACCCTATCAAGTCTCGCAAAATTCAAAAAAATCCGACCTGAGAACACCCCTAGCAAAAATATACCATTTTCATCCGAAACTAGGGGTGGGCATCGGATCAGATCAAATTAGATCCGATCTGATTATCAAATCCGATCGAATTGAGTTGGTCCGGTTCGACGGATTTCAGATCGTATCGGATTTTATCCGATCCGATCCGCTTGATTTTTTATTTATTTATTTAATATGCAAAACGACGTCGTTACATATTAAATAAAAAAAATCGAATTATTTCGGATCGGATTTTATCCGATCCGCTCGACTTTTTTGACTCAAAACCAGATTATGCTTGCAATTTGTGGTCATGTTGTTTGTACTGTGTACCGAATTCGGATCGGATCGGAC
Source organism: Zanthoxylum bungeanum (assembly GCA_019454045.1). NCBI lineage: Eukaryota > Viridiplantae > Streptophyta > Magnoliopsida > Sapindales > Rutaceae > Zanthoxylum > Zanthoxylum bungeanum. The sequence goes on along the minus strand of SKCR01024899.1, from coordinate 1,785,864 downwards.
CAATCCGATCCGAAATAATTTGAATCGGATCGGATCGAGTTCGATAAGATGATCCGGTCCGAACGAATCAAACATCTCAGAGCATTTCGGATCGGATCGGATCGGATTCGGTTCGATCCGATCCGAATCCGATAATGCCCAGGGCTATCCGAAACATTGTAAAAAATATCAATTTTCCATCATTACAAAAATGAAATTTATAAACTACTAATGTTTTAGGTGGAACATAATAAAGTATAAATTTTTTTAAATAATTACAGACTTTTGATATCATCAAGATAGAAATGAGATCATTTTTTTAAAAAGAAGAAACTATATATACTCTAAAATCTCGGGCTGTCAAAGACTCTTAAAAAAATTATATCTTGGGATTCGAACCAATAATTTCACAATCAAATCATAAACCTTATATCATGAAACCACACCCCTTACAACATATATATTATATAAGCTTTAAACATGTATGCAAGTTTGTCAATGCATACAAAATTTAAGATATTGATCTTTGGGTCACTTTGATAATAAGAAACGCAATGATGATAAGTGAAGATTTAATGATGAATTGGATTATTATTATTAATTTTTGTCACATTCTAACCATCCATCTAGTGTAAATCGAATCTTAATTATCTCATTTTTGATTTGTGTGTAAGCTTATGATCTTAGATTGGTGACAACTAATGTTATATATTGACTAAACATTTTTATGATGCCCAAAAAAATAATTTTATATTGCTCATTTTAATAACCCTAAAATATAGAATAGCATAAATCCACCACACCGTATGAAATTCAAAAATGATTTAATATGTTTCATGCATCTCGTTGAAAATCAAATTCACATAATATACTCAAAACTCTTCATTTTACACTTCAATTCAAAATTGATTTAAACATTTCATGCATTTTAAAGACGAAATTAACAAAATATGCAAAACTCTTATTTTTCCCTTAAAAAATAAATCATATTGTTGACGGCTGATTTCGGTCTCATGGGCAATAAGGGAAATATTGCTCCCGAGACAATCCTTCCTCAATAGTGAATTTGTTTGGTTATGGGGGGAACCAAAAGCAAATTTGGCAAAAGACAGATAAATGCACCAATCAACAAAGATATTTAATGTGGTTCGGCGGATTAGATCCAACCTACATCCACGGGCACAGAACGGACGATACTTTTATTACTGAGATATGCTTCTCTGGTATCTCTTGTGTGTTACAAGTCTCATAGTAATGATATTAATACTGATATTGATCTTCCTCCCTTCACTTTCTCCTTCTATTTATAATAGTGAAGAAATCAGATTCATTTTCCCATAAGGATTCCTAATTGAAAACTACATTCACTTCCCATATCCTATTAGGATACTGACTCATCAACCTTTCCCCATGAAAGTAGGATAACTTATCTCCTTATCCCATCAGAATAGGATAACTTATCTCCTTACCCTATAAGAATATGACAACTTATCATCTGGATCATATCTCGCCATATTCCCGGTCTTCATGAGGTCGGTCACAATAGTCCTCTGAACTGAGAATGCTGCTATCGATCTGACAATACATGTCCACCCGAACTTAAGTGGTCGGTCACTGATCACCAAGTGCTCGGCCCCTTACCGTTGGCGTATGCAACATCGAATGGTCGGGTCGACATTAGTGGTCTCGATCAATAAGGGAGTTACTCTTTTACCCTTGTCGTACTGCTTAAATATCATAGTGCTTAAAAAACACCATCAACATCTATCCCCTAGTTCTCGGTAACAACGAGTTTGCGAGTTGATGTCGGGAACTATAAAAAAGGATGGTGTGCCGAGGAATCCGTCGGTGGTCACTCCAGGAACCGCAGAGAAAAAATATATTGGCTGCAAATCAGGTCATTCCTGCCACCTTCATGTGCTCAGTCAATGAGGATCCCGATATCTACCCGTGGAGAAAATGCTTTGCCCTTATGCTGATGACGATCGACTCGGTGGGACGTAACCCGACCCCGACCTGAGAAAAACATTTGGCTCTCGGGGAATGTCACCTCCCCAGACCAATAGAGGGCCGACCATGGGGGAGATGCTCCAATCTCATGCCGATGATAAGTCTATCGGTGGGACGTATCCCGACCCCGAGCTGAAGAAAGACTTGGCTCTGTGGGAATATTACATCCTCAGTCCAAATAAGCCGACTCGGTGGGACGTAACCCGACCCGAACTAAAAGAAAGACTTGGCTTTGGGGGAATGTTACATCCTCAGTCCAAAGAAGCCGACTCGGTGGGACGTAACCTGACCCCGAGCTGAAAGAAAGACTTGGCTCTGGGGGAATGTTACATCCCCAGTCCAAAGAAGCTGACTCGGTGGGACGTAACCCGACCCCGAGCTGAAAGAAAGACTTGGCTCTGGGGGATGTTACATCCCCAGTCCAAATAAGCTGACTCGGTGGGACGTAATCCGACCCCGAGCTGAATAAACCATAAGGCCTCGACGGAAAGAAATCCAGCCTTGAGCCGAATAACCAAGCGGCATTGGTGGAACGAAATCCAGCCCCGAGCTGAATAAATAAGTGGCCTCGACGGAACAAAATCCAGCCCCGAGCTGAATAAACAAGTGGCCTCGGCGGAACGAAATCCAGCCCCGAGCCGAATAACCAAACGGCCTTGGCGGAACGAAATCCAGCCCCGAGATGAATAAACAAGTGGCATCGGTGGAACGAAATCCAGCCCCGAACCGAAAAAAACATCGATATCGGCTGTAGAAGAGCAGACCCGAGCCGGAAAGAAACATCGGTCTCGGCGGTACAAGAGCAAACCCGAGTCGGAAAGAAATATCGGTCTCGGCGGTACAAGAGCAGACCCGAGCCGGAAAGAGACATCGGTCTCGGCGGTACAAGAGCAGACCCGAGCCGGAAAGAAACATCGGTCTCGGCGGTACAAGGGCAGACCCGAGCCGGAAAGAAACATCGGTCTCGGAGGTACAAGGGCAGACCCGAGCCGGAAAGAATCATCGGTCTCGGCGGTACAAGAACGGACCAGAGCCGGAAAGAAACATCGGTCTCGGCGGTACAAGAGCAGACCCGAGCCGGAAAGAAACATCGGTCTCGGCGGTACAAGAGCAGACCCGAGCCGGAAAAAACATCGGTCTCGGCGGTACAAGAGCAGACCCGAGCCGTAAAACAAATATCAAAACCATTGTGTGGGTCATAACAAACAAGCATAATCAAATGTCAGCCTAAAACATAAGAGGTCTTACTCACATTTTTGGGATCCGTTGCCTTCCGCTTTTTCGCCTCTTCTCCGACTGGTTGCGGCTTCAAGCCCCTCATTATTCATCTCTTCCATCCTCTCCAGTTTGTCCATCATGGATTTTAGAAGGATTTGATTTTCCTCCCTATCTTTCCTCATATTTTCCTTCATCTTCTCCATCCAATCTGTTGTTGAACTCCCTAACGACCGGTGATTTCCATCTTCTGCCATCGTCTTACTACGCGAGCTGCTTCTTGTTGAGTTCCCCACAGACGGCGCCAACTGTTGACGGCTGATTTCGGTCTCAGGGCAATATTGGAATATTACTCCCGAGACAATCCTCCCTCAATAGTGAATTTTTTCGGTTTATGGGGAACCAAAAGCAAACTTAGCAAAAGACAGATAAATACACCAATTAACAAGGAGATTTAACGTGGTTCGGCGGATCAGATCCAACCTACGTCCACGGGCACAAAACAGATGATATTTTTATTACTGAGATATGCTTCTATGCTCTGTTCTTGTGTTTACAAGTCTGATGGTAATGATATTCATCTTGATCCTGATACTGATCTTGATACCCCTTACTTACAATTTCCCTTTATATTTATAATAGTGAAGAAATCAGATTCCTTTTCCTATAAGGATTCCTAGTTGAAAACTACATTCACTTCCCATATCCTATTAAGATACTGACTCATCAACATTTCCCCATGAAAGTAGGATAATTTATCTCCTTACCCCATAAGAATAGGATAACTTATCTCTTTATCCCATAAGAATAGGATAATTTATCTCTTTATCCCATAAGAATATGATAACTTATCATATGGAGCATATCTCGCTATCTGGTCGGTCTTTATGAGGTCGGTCACAATGGTCATCTGAACTGAGAACGTTGATATCGATCTGATAATGCCCGGTCATCCGATCTTAAATGGTTGGTTTACTGATCGTAAAGTGCTCGTCCTCTTACCGTTGGCGTATGCAACATCGAATGGTTGGGTCGGCATTAGTGGTCTCGATCAAGAAGGGAGTTACCTTTTTACCCTTGCCGTACTGCTTAAATATCATAGTACTTAAAAAATATCATCAACATCTATCCCCTAGTTCTCGGTAACAATGAGTTTGCGAGTTGATGCCGGGAACTATAAAAAAAGATTGTGTGCCGATGAATCCGTCGGTGGTCACTCCAGGAACCGCAGAGAAAAAATGTCTTGGCTGTAAATCTGGTCCTTCCTGCCACATTCATGTGCTCAGTCAACGAGGATCCCGATATCTACCCGTGGAAAAAATACTTTGCCCTTATACTGATGAAGATCGACTCGGTGGGACGTAACCCGACCTCGAGCTGAGAAAAACATTTGGCTCTGGGGGAATGTCACCTCCCCAAACCAATAAAGGGCCGACCATGGGGGAGATGCTCCGATCTCATGCCGATGATAAGTCTCTCGGTGGGACGTATCCTGACCTCGAGCTGAATAAAGACTTGGCTATGGGGGAATATTACATCCCTAGTCCAAAGAAGCTGACTCGGTGGGACGTAACCCGACCCCGAGCTGAAAGAAAAACTTGGCTCATGGGGAATGTTACGTCCTCAGTCCAAAGAAGCCGACTCGGTGGGACGTAACCCGACCCCGAGCTGAAACAAACATCGATCTCGGCGGTACAAGAGCATACCCGAGCCGGAAAGAGACATCGGTCTCGGCGGTACAAGAGTAGACCCGAGCCGGAAAGAAACATCGGTCTCGGCGGTACAAGAGCACACCCGAGCCGGAAAGAAACATCGGTCTCGGCGGTACAAGAGCAGACCCGAGCCGGAAAGAAACATCGGTCTCGGCGCTACAAGAGCAGACCCGAGCCGGAAAAATCTCGGTGATTTTCTCCGACTGGCTCCAGCTTCAAGCCCCTCATTATTCGTCTCTTCCATCCTCTCCAGTTTGTCCATCATGGATTTCAGAAGGATTTGATTTTCCTCCCTATCTTTCCTCATATTTTCCTCCATATTCTCCATCCAATCTGCTGTTGAACTCCCTGACGACCGGTGATTTCCATCTTTTGCCATCGTCTTACCACGCGAGCTGCTTTTTGTTGGAGCTCCCCACAGACGGCGCCAACTGTTGACGGCTGATTTCGGTCTCAGGGGCAATAAGGGAAATATTGCTCCCGAGACAATCCTCCATCAATAGTGAATTTGTTTGGTTATGGGGAACCAAAAGCAAATTTGGCAAAAGACAGATAAATGCACCAATCAACAAAGAGATTTAACGTCGTTCGGCATATTAGATCCAACCTACATCCACGGGCACAGAACGGACGATACTTTTATTACTGAGATATGCTTCTCTGATATCTCTTGTGTTTATAAGTCTCATGGTAATGATATTCATACTGATATTGATCTTCCTCCCTTCACTTTCCCCTTCTATTTATAACAGTGAAGAAATCAGATTCATTTTCCCATAAGGATTCCTAGTTGAAAACTACATTCACTTCCCATATCCTATTAGGATACTAACTCATCAGCATTTCCCCATTAAAGTGAGATAACTTATCTCTTTATCCCATAAGAATATGATAACTTATCTCCTTACCCTATAAGAATAGGACAACTTATCATCTGGAGCATATCTCGCCATATTCTCGGTCTTCATGAGGTCGGTCACAATGGTCCTCTGAACTGAGAATGCTGCTATCGATCTGACAATACATGTCCACCCTAGCTTAAGTGGTCGGTCACTGATCACCAAGTGTTCGGCCCCTTACCGTTGGCGTATGCAACATCGAATGGTCGGGTCGGCATTAGTGGTCTCGATCAATAAGGGAGTTACCCTTTTACTCTTACCATACTGCTTAAATATCATAGTGCTTAAAAAACACCTTCAACACATATAATTATGTACAATTTCCTAAATCATTATCCAAAATAACCTTAAAATATTATTGCATTGTCATGACTATGTTAAAATAAAGACAATATTTTATGACTTAATTAACTTGGAGGTGACCATTTAAAACAGGCTTAGAAAATCTTAAAATGGCATTAAAGTAAAACAATTAACCAATAGTTTTTGAAGAGGGATAGATAATATATAATAAACATTTTGTTAGTGCCATAATCATTCAAAGATAGTGAAATTTGAATTCAAAAAAATATCTAGATGGTGCCCAACGTGTAATGTGAAAACAAGAATGTGATTTGCCAATAACTTTGCTTGGACCATTCATTTTTCTCTGAAAGTATTTTTAGGTTTCAACTTAACTGAATGCATTCACACTCTGTTTGTCTTTTATTTGTTTTAGATTGACAAAAAAAAAATCTCTTAAGTTTTATTTCATGTTTCCCACAAATAAAATAATAATAATAACAGCAACTTTAGGATAAATCAATTTATTTTATTTGCGATGACTTCCACGTGTCATATTCTATCAATATAGTTGAAAATCCATAACCCCAATTGTGATGGAAATTTCATCTAATTAATTGTTTTGTGTAAGTTTGAACAACCTCCCTTAGTCATGTCTTTATTTGATGAGAATCACTATAATTTTGATAAGGACATTCTCACTTAAATCTATGTGCCAATAATAAGGATGTGATTAGTTATGTTTATATATATATATATATTTTGGCATTTTCAACCAATTAAGGTTTGCTGACTATTTAGACTAAATTACATTAAATTGTTGTTGAAAAATACAATTTTGATGTTTTCTTATTCAAACTCTTAAATGTAATTTTGAGGAAAAAATGGCGTACTATAAACATGATGTAGAAATAACAATAGAGATATCCCGTCCTGAACCGGTCTCATCATATTCGTCTTGATTTCTAATTGATTTTTTGAATTAGGACAAAAAATATCCTTAAATCCCGATTCGAATGGTTAGGAATTCAGAGTCTCGATTGAGATTCGATATTTTTATATTGAAATTCAGAATTTTTAAACATGAGAATGATATCATTTAGTTTCATTGAATAATACTGTGGTTTCTCTCATTTTCTCATAATTTTTTTTAACTGTTTCAAAGAAAAAGATTAGATAATAAAAGATAATTATGTTTGAAATTCAGAAAATGAATTTATGTGTAAATTATAGCTAATAAATACGCAAGCTACATGTCACCAAAGTACTCTCGTTACTTCAGATTTCCCCCACAACGTTGGCGCGTGAAAAGTTTCGCGTGGAGATAATACAAAACATTTAGTGAATATTCAAAATATAATACATAAATTTGACTTCGGAGGCTGGAGAGCGTGTCAAGTTAAAGTGCATGGACGTGGGGCCCATCGAGGGAAAGACTTAGTGGGAGCAATTTTGTCCACTCGCCGACAAACGCGTGGAATAGACCCCGCAGAGAGAGTGATTGTAAGGGCCCGACACTTACAGAATCCGCTTTGACTAGTGACAGGTGTCACCATCATGTTATTTTAGTCTGTTAAGGTCAACGCACTTAGTGATTTGATACTTGGAATCACACGGCATAATATCTGTTTCAGTTATCACCTAACCACATCACCATCCTTTCAGGGATTTTTTTTTTTTTTTTTCTGGATTTTTGTGAGTAAATTTAGTTTTTTTTTTTTAAAACAAAAAAAAAAAAGATGAAGATAAAAGATCTATTAATTCTCTCTCTTTACAGGTTTATATGTTTATTTATTTTTAAAATTACATTACTTTTGATTTGTGGAAATTAGCTACTTCAGTAATAAAATCTATTCACATAAGCGAAAAGATAAATCAATTCTCATAAGGCAATGACTAAAAAAAGCACATTGTTGTTCATTACAAATTAAGCAATTGCTGAGACCTCTTGAATTATTGTTGAAGCTCGGTTAGGAAATGTTTAATTAATTGATAAAATTATTTATTATTGATTTTTTGGCACCAATTAGGCAATTACTTCAATTGATAAACTATTCACATGGAGTGAGAGAGAGAGAGAATGCAGTTGGCATCAGACAATTATTAGAAAAAACACATTATAATTAATTACAAATTAAGAAATTACCGAGACTATCCTCTTATATTATTGTTAAACTCAGCCCGACAAATATTATTTTTAAAGCCCTTTAAAAAAAATATCAAATTTAAAATAAAGAAAAAATTTACACCCACAAGACTGAACACACACAGAAACTAGCTGTATAATTATTTTTGAAGCAGATGTAACACATTTTATTGAGTATTGTTATTGGCTGAAATGTTTGGTAGGGAAAATTAATTAAGTTTCCAAAAACATCAACTCATCATCTATTACGTCAGCATTACATGAATAAATCTCAAGACATTTAAAGGCATTATTTATTGCTTACCCTAATTTAGTAGAATTTTGTTACCACTAAGATTTTATGAAAATACTGTTAGGTAAAAAGTACATAAAATCACTAAATTAAACAAAAAATAATGGAAGTTTTTATGTGTAATTCAACATTAAAAGCGTTTATGAGTTGATGGAAAATTTTACCAAACTTTTGACCGTTAATTATAGCAAATTACTAAACCACCATGAACATAGTAGATTTTCCATTGATTTGACTTCTATCCAAATACAGATTAGTATTTGTTATTAGTATTTAATGAACATAAGATTTTAAAAAGTGAACATATAAAATAAAGAAAGCAAAAAAATGAAAGATTTGGTTCCATAGTAAGTTGAGTTTTATATTGAGTTTTATTTATTATGAACGATATATAGTTATTGAGTAATAAATTTAATTAAATATAATTGAATTTTAATCGTGCACTGTTATTAAAATACATGAGAAAGAAATTATAAAAAATTAAATATAACTCGACTTAATACTACTAAATTCAAATTGAAAAAAAGAAAAAACCTATAATAAAATAAAACGATGCTGATGGTAGTCGGGCATAAAGTTTCTATGAAGAATTAAACAAAGTTGAGGCTATAAAGCGCCAATAAAAAAACTTCACATGTAAAAAGTAGGATGCATGTCCCGTTAACAATCATTGCCTCCATAAAAAGGGTTCTGAAGATTTAGACAAATAGAAAGAAACTAAATGAGTGTTAGAAGCATATAGTGAGTACAAAAGCTGGAATTAATATATTATATATATATATATAATATATATATGAAGAATTAAAGAGATGAGGCCATTTGGGTAGCTACCATTATTTTAATTAGTTTGTTGTGAATGGGAAGTAGGGCTAGACAAGAAAGTTGGCAATTTAATTTGAGAGGAAGAAATTAAGGCCACCAACAGATGATTTGTCACCCAACTTCTTTTTTGTTCCTTTTGTTTAATAATTTATCATAAGAACTATAAGATTTAAGAAGATAGAGCAATGTGGCAAGGACCACTATAAAATTTTGTATTTTATTAGGAAAAATAATTAACCACCAGTCTCTTAAGTTTTGTCTTCATTTATAACTTCACCCCTAACGTTTTAAAAATAGACACGTAAGTTAATTTCCTGTTGTTAGTGTTTAATTTGGTTTATTTGGATTAGATGTTTAATATACCGCTGAATTCTATTTTTTGAGATGAACTAGATCGGTTTTATTTGCTAATTTAAGACAATGTGATAACGACTGTCCAAATTGAAATATGGTATATGTTTCCATTCACTCAAAAGTTAGGGCATATATTTATTTTAGGAAAACCTTAAAGCTGTGTTTGAATGCCAATTTTCATAGAGATTGAACATGCTTGATTGTTATTTGTAAGGATGAATAACTAGAAATATTCTCCGGTTTTCACCCTTATTTTCCATCATTTAATCTCTTTTGAAATATAAGAATAGTCAAACTTACATGTGGTAAATCGGGTTCACATATGTAAAATTCAAATTATTTATGATGACAATTTAAATAAAGTGAATATGAACCATTCGATTAACTCTATTACCATTTGTAAATACATGTTAAGCTTCTATAAAACATGCAATATTTACTCCGTATTTGAAATTCCTACGCGAGAACCATTTTAAAATTCCAGTATTTGTTCAACTTTTTGATTTGAAAGGCCTTCATGCTAGAATACATGCCTAATGTAACCTGAAAAATGTTTGAACAATGAAAAATTACTACACTTTTTTTTTTTTTTTTAATCGTTGGAAATCTCGTTGTAAAATCACTCATTTCGGGGTTAAACGGAGCATATAAAACTTCCGGCTATCTCAGACTCTTATAAGAAACACACTCTCCGGATTCGAACTCAGGACTTCAAAGTCAAATCCTGAACCGTACACCATCAAACCACGTCATTTGGGGACGAAAAATTACTACACGTTTCATATAACTTAATTTCCAATATAATTTATTTGTCAAAACTCAAATAGTTTTTAAAATATTTCAATAAGAATCATTAATAGAATTACATGTAATATTGTTATATAAAACTACTCAAACTGACTAATTTAAACTAATTAAGATAACTTATAATCTCAGAATTTGACCCTATTCTTTACCCATATTCAATACGAGACTTACATAATTTCCATTCAATCTGTGTATACTTTGCCCATAATAATTTTATTATTATTATTATTAAACAGTAGTTTAACTTATAAAAATAAAGCATTGGCTTCTTCGAAGTCACTGGGGCGGCCACTCCAGTCGCCCCACGCGAACAAATTCGCCATGGGACAATTTCAGTGGATTTTGGGACCCTCATCATCACTACCGACAACACAAATAGTTCTGGATAACATTTTTTTAAAGGGTTCTGCTGGCAATACCTTCATAATTATGAATCGACTGAATCAATGATCCAATGAGTGCATATTCATATGTCTCTTATGGTTTCAATTTAACCTATCATAACTTGACATGTCATCATATTCTCAATGCCCTTTTGTTCTGGTCGCTGAGGTTTCTTCTATATTGTTCCTTCAGGTCCTACCTTTATTTGTCTCTGATACCCATTACTCAAGCAACCGACTAATCATCCAACGTAATCATGTTCACATTTTTATTAAATATTTTATCCCGCATATTTTAATATTGTATTCTCTTCCTTTTTGCCCTTTTACCATATGAAATTCAATTCGAGTGCTTTAATTGAAACCATCATCATGAGTCATCACCACGGTGATAGATTACTTTAATTTTTATACCATCCTAAATGAATTTTTAAGATATAATTCTTATAAATAAAAGATAAAAAAATAAATAAATCATATTATATAATAAAATAATTAAAAATTTTCTGAATTCGGCTAAAAAAATTTGGCCCGGGCCCGGGAAAAGTCCGGCCAGGGCTGTCCCGGGCCTGATTTTTTAATTATAAAAAATTATAATTTAAAAAAAAATATTATATAAATATATATATTTTATAAATAAAAATATTTATTTATTATTTTAAGCCTGGTCCCGATTTTTTTATTATAAAATTTTATAAATATAAATATATATATTTTATAAATTAAAATATTTAATTTTTTTATTTTAAGCCCGAGCCGGGCCTTCATTTTGAAGTCCGGCCTAGGCTTTTTTCACCCCGGGCCGAACCGAGCCGGAGTTTTTTTGCCATGTATAGATCCTGCCAACCGCCTATGTCGGCTCTCCCAAGGGAGAAAATCTTTGGTGCAACAGTGGTACCACGTCATCCATGCAACAAGCCAATCATCATTTGCCACGCGTGCTAAAAAGTCAAAAAACAACTAAAAAATAGGAAGAAAATTAAACATGTTATATTTTAATTGGTTGGTGGTACCACGTCATCCATACCACTGTTGCACCAAAGATTTACTCCTCCCAAGGGCCAAGGCCATCTAGTCATGGCCTCATATATATATATATATATATATATATATATATATATATATATATATATATATATATTGTCTCTCTTAAATTTTTTTTATATATTTTTAAATGTCCATGTCGCGTTTATAGAGATTATCTTTCGCTCCAAATGAGATGAGAACATGAACCTGAATATTGTGAAACTAGAACAAGACTCGTATGCTAAATATACCATATTCGAAGGTTAATAATTACATTAGTTCTCTATTCACTCATGCCAACGAAAGAACATGAACCCAAAATTTACTTTTGTAGAATAGTGTGTTTTGAACCAAGTTAGCTACCCCTTTTTTTTTAAAAAAAAAAATCCGAATAATAAAGGATAAACCCTATTTTTGTATAATATAATATATTATTAAGGTTAGGGTTCTCAAAATATAAAAACGATTTTGAGTTAAAAGAATATTTCCGGCTAACACTTATGGAATAAAGTGTTAGATGATCACTAACCATTAAGGTCCACTCTGATACGTGCAAGTGTATACGCGGTTTATAGCATATGGATTTGCTAGGGTTTGTTACTGGCCCCAAAAAAATGAAGTGGAATGATAACTGGAGAACAAATGAGAATGGTTTTGAATCAAAATCATAGACAAAGACAAAACGAACTGGAATTTAGGATAAGCTTTGCTAGCTACCATCTTTTTGGTATATCAATTTAAAACATCCATCCATCACTTTCTTTCACGATGATGATGAGATATAGATATCAGAAGGGCTTTTGAATTTGATTCTCTAACTCTAATGCCCTATCAATTTTTATACAAAAACCTTATCTTCTGCAAGCACACTTATGCTTCTACAACATTCCTCTTGTGTGCAAAAGTGTTCCATTTTGGCTTTTGGGGTTATAAAAATTAATATGAAAGAAATATAATATAATGATAGCTAGATATGCTACATTAGGTTTTGGAAACTACATGGAATCGTTCCTAAAAGGCGTGGCTTTGTGGTGTAGGGTTCATGATCTCACATTGAGGTTCTGGATTTGAATCTAATGAGTGCGTTTCTTGTAAGAGCCTGAGACAGTCAGAGATTAATCTACTCTGCTTAAACCCGAAATGAGTGTGGTTTGGCAGTGAGGTTTCCAACGATTTCAAAAAAAAATAAATAAATAAAAATACATGGAATCATGGATTATGATAATTATTTGATTCGCATTAATTAATAATTTTGTGGATCAGTGGCATTAAGACACATAGCCCTAAGCATTTATTTGTTGGTTTTTGTTAAGTCTTTAGTTGATATATAATCAATTAGATTTTGGCGGCAGGGCTACCTGTATCAATCTTTTTTAAACACATCAGCTTTTATAATATCTGTTCTTCTCAATTTTTGCCACTTGGTATATATTTTTAGGATTGTTAAGATTATTAGGCTTAGTTGTGAACCACTAGATCTTTCCAAAATTGAAATTAATGCTTCTTTTTGGTTATATGACGATGCTTATTTGGATACATAATTTTCTTCATTATCATTATTGGCTTATTGCTGGACCAAAAAGGAAAAAATAAATAAATTTAAAAGATTCACCCACACAGATTTTGATGGCAATTGTTTTTAAACTAGAAACCAATATTTCGTGATATCGAGCTTAATACATATACCCTTTCAAATCATGAAATTTAAAAATACACACAGACTCATGAAAAAAAAATTACTGCAAAAAGTTGTTAAAATGATTAAAGTTATGTAGATTTAGGATTTAAGTGTTGAGTATAGATATTTACAGTCATTGATAAATAACCAATTAATTTTTATTGAAGCCTTGGCCAGGTTACTGGTTACATATACATGATGTCAGCAATAACATCATAAACAAAATTAATTTTATTTTTAAAATGAAAAAATGCCCTCGACCCATCATTTGGGAACATGCACTTTTTAATATTCCCCGTAGCTTCTAGGATGCTTTTAATTTAATGGATATTACACTTGGGATGATCTCATGGGCCTCACTTTTTTGAACGAGAAAGCTTATATATTATATATATATTGGAAATTACAAGTTAAATCACCCGATCCGAATTTAAATGGAGTAAGTAAAATCTCTAACTGTCTCATGTTCTTATAATAAATACATCATATGAACTCGAACCTAAGACCTGCCAATCAGGTCTTAAGTCTTTTGCCATCAAGGCACGTATGAAAAAATCCCTATATATATATGCATATATATATACAAAATCATTTTCATGTAAGGGTGTTCGTATTTTTTTTTTAAAATATGTATAAAATCATATTGAAAATTATTAGTTTTTGTCTTTTAATATATTTTATCTGTATTTCCATAGAAAGATTATTGTTGACAGTTGTTTTTCGTTCAAAGAGCAATTTGGGAAACCGACCTCTCGAACAAATCTCCCTCAAGCAGCGGATTTGTTTGGTTAGTAGGGAACCCAAAACAATCTTGATAAGCGGAGAGGAAAACCAGAGACATATATTTACATGGTTCGACAGAGAGTTGTTTCAACCTACGTCCATGTGAAAAATGGATGTATTTTTTATTATCTGCTCAGGGTCAAGACCGACCCGAGCTACAAGTTGTGGAACAGACTTACAAATTATGTGTAACACCTCGGGTCTTACAACGTACCTGTTACAACTAGGGATGACAGTGGGTAGGGTTTGATGCGGGTTTGCATTTACCAAACCCGCACGGTCGCACCCGTATATGTAAATAAATTACCAAACACGCACCATACCCGTTGCAGGTTTTAATTTTCATTACCAAACCCGCACCCGCATATAAAAATAAATTATCAAACCCGCACTGGTACTCAGCGGATTTTTTGCGGGTTTTTAAAATATTGAATTCATTTATGCTCTTAATAATAAAATCTTTTTAATTAAATATTGATATTTTTTCATAACATACAAAAAAAAAATGTACTTGATAGTTTACAAATTAGGACACATAAATAAAAGTTTAAAATATTTATAACATAATGTCAAATTTATATTATTACAATTATATACATTAATCACTAGCTGAATATATTTCATTATGTTAAATTCATATCATCAAAATTTTTGAACCATAACTAAAAGTAATTCAAAAATATTAAGAGAGAGCAATTTAAAAATTGTAAGTTAGGGAGTCCTTTTATATGAGAGATTTTTTTGCCCTGAAGATATAAAATAAAATAAAATAATTAAGTTTACGGGTAGCGAATACCCGCAGTGGGTATCCGCTGATTTTGCTTAATTACCAAACCCGCAGCGGATTTTGTTTTAAATTACCAAACCCGCTAAAGTATTTACCAAATTCTACCCATTGCGGGTGGGTTTTTGCGGGTTTGCAGGTTTGTGGGCAAAATTGTCATCTCTAGTTACAACTCTCTCAAATAGTTGGGTGAAGACCTGTTTTCTCTCTTTATCACTAGTTTGTAAGCTTTTTTTACAAGTGGTGAGATGCAAAAATTATTAACCCCTAAATCGGTGGCTTCAACATCTTTATATAGGTTTTAAATCCACTTTTCCACCAACCCATCACGTCAGCTCATGTCACTTTGTCATAATTGACCCATGATTATTTTCCTCAACTATTTGACAAACAGTCACTCTAACCACCATCTGTAAGCAAAAACCCATCCCTTTAATCTTTTATCAATTGTTGCACACTTTGTTGATGTGATAACCTGCAGTTCAACCACTCCGGCATTGCTCCGTCTGCCAGGATCTCTTCCTAATGAGAGTTGTTGACCCACTTTCATCACATCAACCTTCTAGAAGCTCAAACTTTCAAGTATGTCATACGTCATATGCCTTCAAGTATAAAATATCATGTGGTCTCAGCTCCGTTTCTCAGGTCGGCATACCGAGGTGTAGGGGTGTTCATATGGTCGGGCCAACCCGCGACCCGACCCGATCCGATCCGATCGGGTTTGTAAAATAAAAATGTGCTTTCGGGTCAAATCCGACTTGACCCGACCCGCAAAATCTGGTCGAGTCACGAGTTTAATGTAAAAAAAAATCGGGTTCGACCAGACCCGACCCGTAATTAAGGATTTTTCCATTTTTTTCTCTAGTTATTTTATCATAATTTAGTTTAACTACAAATCCTATAAAATTATATCATAAAAAAAATATATTATGCATTTTTTCGACCCAACCCGTATTTTTTTTTTGACTAAATATTGCTTTGGCCATCACAGAACTCAAGTTTTGTGTCTTGTAAGATTAATGAACAAAGCAACAAACATACAACAGTTGTTAAATGGACCTTTGTCTTTGTTGTGCTAAATAAATTTGTCCAAATATTAATATAATTTCCATAAATAATATGATGTTTCTTAAGCTATCAAATTCTAGTGGTATAAGCGTATAACCAGAACACTAATTTGGTTAATGAGTCGAGCCGCTACAATCTGTTAGTAGCTTATATGAACCAATCAAATTGTAATTAAGGATTTTTCTTTTTTTCTCTCTAGTTATTTTATCATAATTTATTTTAACTACAAATCCTATCAAAATTATATCAGAAAAAAATATATATTATGTGTTTTTTCGACCCGACCTGACCCGCATTTTTTTGACCCGACCCGTAGTGACCTGATTCGCTCGGGTTCCACTTTAAAATTTCGGGTGTCGGGTCATCTGAACCACATGACCTGACTCGATCGGGTCAAAGAAAATTTTAAAAAACCCGACTTGACCCGTGAACACCCATACCGAGGTGAATGATGCTTGGCCATACCTCTTCCAACTTCCTGAATCAGGTTGGGTCGGTACCATAGGTCACCTCGAGTCGGCTTCCTCAAACATTTAAATGCTACCAAAACTGACACTTTACCTTCAGGTCGGGTCGATGTCTCTACTTGCCTAATTATCAACATGTTCTATCATCGAGAGCACTCCTCTGTATCGTGAGGTCGGGTCTTCTGTCTGACTTCAGCCTCTACAAGCCATTGGACACTCATCATTCTTTTTTGGCCAAGTGCAAACTCCATTCTACCTAGGGGTGGCAAAACGAATTAACGATTCAAATTTGTATCGAATCCTAAACGAATCGAATCAAAATATGATGGATTCGTATTCGATTCGTTTATTAAACAAATCGAATACAAATATTCGTTTAGTCATGATATTATTTAATAATATAATTTACCACAATTTATTTACATTAATTCTTCATAAATATATACATATGAAATTTCATATGTAATTAATATATTTACTAAGAATATCTCACCAAATATTTACAATATTATTTTTCCTATGGTAATTAGCCATAATTTTTCGAATCTTAATTGAAAAATAACAATAACTAGTAAATGAAAATAATAAAACGAATCGATGAGCTTAAATTCGTATTCGATTCGTTTAATAAACGAATCAAATCGAATTGACCTATTTATTAAACGAATTTATTTTTTTCAAACCTGTATTCGCTTTAAAGCGAATCGAATCGAACGAATAAACGAATCATAACCCAAATTTTCACTCTTAATTATAACCTTCCTCGGCATTTGGTTTTTTCGGGGTGAAAAATCACCATCAATAATTTTATATACATATATAAATACACACGTGTGTAAAAATATATAACCTTCCCATTGACATTGCATTGATGTCTAGCTCAAACTTGTATCTTTCAAGAAAATGAAACATGGAATTCGAGAAACTTCGGGATCCCAATTACCTTCGACATTGAAAGACAGAGAAGGTTGCCATTTGTGTCGTTAAAAGGGATTTTTTTCCTTTTTTTTTTTTTTTTTTTTTTTTGTTTTTTTTTGGGTGGAAGGATGTGATACTTAATGATGAGATAAATAATACCCCGATATCAATATAAAGAAATGAGTAATGATATATATAATCCATTAATATATAATGAGTATATAATTATAATTTTAAACCTATCAAGACATGTTGTGTATATAAAAAATTATTTAATTAAATTAAAATTTTAATTTAAAATCACAGTTTAATTGTGATTTTACAATACTCAATCAATACATCTATCCTTATCGTAAAGAAATGAGTAAGTGTAAACCAACCTAATTTTTGTTTAAAAATATATATATACTAGATATTGCCCGTGCCTACGGCACGGTGTTACATAATTTACAGAGAGATTAAGATTCTGTTATTTAATCTGTTTGTTAATTTTTAGAGATATTTTATAATGAAATGATTTTATTTTTTAATTAAATGATTTTATTCTTTAATTTATTTGGTAGTTTTCATTTTCCATTAATAAATAATTTTATTCTTTAATTTATTTGGTAGTTTTCAATTTTCATTTTTATAGAGATTCTATAATGGAATGATTATTTATCAGCCATCAGATTATAATGAAATGATCTGAGCTGTCAATTAAGCCACATAAAGATAGCATTTGGATACATTATCTCTCTTAATCATAAATATTGGCGGCCTTCTCTTTCTTCTCACACCATTGTGCTTTATAATATAGATATATTGTAGTAACTAAATATATTCACGTCGATCAAGTGGGCCACTTTCGTGTGTGGTAGATTGGGCTTAATGCAAAATCCATATATGCAGATGCTAGAATTGTACATTTGTAACATGTTGTTGTGCTAAATCCTGGGCCACAGTAGCCCAGTTCAATACAATAGGTCCATGCGGTGTCGTGTCCATTATGCAGATGCATTTTGCAATGATTTTTTAAGACATGTATTATAAATAATTAAAATTCTTTTAGCTCAATTTTTATCCGGGGATGTAGCTCAAATGGTAGAGCGCTCGCTTTGCATGCGAGAGGTACAGGGTTCGATCCCCTGCATCTCCATTTTTGCGATTTTGGCAAAAATATGAATAATTAGCATCTTTTTTGCATTCTCTTTCTATCAACTCCAAAGTCAGCAGCACAAAAACAAACTTCTCCTCTCCTTATACTCGTAAATAAAAAACATGCATTTTTTTTTAATAAACAAAAACCATAAAGTTGCACTAGATATGCATCAACGTACTTACTATCTTGGATAGTAAATGAGCTTTATAAACACTGCCATAGCCTTCCATTCCCAATGCAAATTATTTAATATCAAAATCTTCTGTCGCTTTCATTCTCTCTTCGATTTCAATTCCACCATCATAGTTCCATATGGAGAACAAATCTCATGTGTTAGATTTAGTTAGCTACTGAAGTTGAGATAACTTGGTGAACTCACCTGTTACGGTGCTTTTTATGTTGTTCTATGACATGTATAAACGGGATATGAGATTTTGACCACTAAGAGTCGGTTTGGAAGTTCAACTTAATTATTTTTAATATGATTTTAAACACTCACAAACAGGTACTAAATTTATTTTGATAAAGGTATAATAAAGCCTTCAGGTAGGTTAATTTCCCTTTGTTGAAGGGGATTTGACCTTCAACTTGGTTCGCAGCAAGATTGAGCTCCTCAGGGATGATTCCTGTGATGGGTTTAGTTTGAAGAGATCGATGGTTAGTGAATTTGGTAGTTTATCTGTCTCTTTGCAATTTTTTTTTTTTGAATGCATTGCTTCTCTTTCAAATCGGTCAGTATAAATTGTAAAGCAACAAATTTTTTGTCGCAGGGAAAAATAAAAAAAATAAAGCAAGCATAAAACGAAAGGAAAAAGAACCCAAAAACGAAAAACTTGAAGTTCCAAGCTACAGAATGAAATGAATCCTTTGTACACCGAACAGAAGCTAACTTCATACTGTATAGAATTGTTGCTTTTACACTAAAAGATGCTAGAATTTCAATTCTGAAAACAATCAGTGAAATGGACTATGCAATCATCTGCATATTGTTTGCAGCTTCAAACCTAAAATCGCTGGCATGGCTAATCCATGCCAATATTTACAAAATTCAGTGGCAAAACTGAATTCTAAATATAATCAGAGCTCCAACTTAATTTCAGGACTGTTGCTGTCGGCACCCTTATTTTTGATAACATTGTCTGGAATATTGGTTGAAATAATAGTACCACCATTATAACCATCAACCAGCAACTTACCTATTTTCGATCTCCACTCTGAGGTGTCCTTTTCATTCTTCCTGTCGTGAAAAACTCTATCACGGTAGTTAAGCATCGTTCCCAAGCCCGTATTCGGTACCCAACCAAATTCCATTAGTACCTTAGCCTCACCTTTGGTCAAGTCCTCTCCAACCTTAAACAGAAAGTTCAAAGACAAGTCTCTCATTGAAGTGCCATGCTCATGGATTTCATAGCAACCATCAATCGATAAATAAAATGAAAATAACAACTAACATCATGAAGAATGCATGACAAGAAATGTAATAGCAAATAAAAATAAACACATGCAAAAACATAATGTAATTCAAGGCTGAATGCTATAAAATGATAGACATGCATATATTGGAAAACATTTTCAAGTCCCAAGCATCAGAATGAACAACAATTGACTAGAAAATTTTAAACAAAATAGCTACCCAATAGCATGAGTTCAATTTTTATATGAATTAAATTCTTCTCATTTGAAGAAAACTCTCAGGGCAGGTCATGCACAGCTGATTGCTACATCTATCATTGCAGATTCTCCATGGATATCTAATAGAAAAATCAAAACATTGTAATCTAAGGTCATGTATCCATTTAGCGACTCAAGTGTTCCAGCAGTCATTACCGATAATGATTTGTTCTCAATTAGGTTGACCCTCCCACAGCTAGTAAGTTTCATGGTAGTCACCAAGCGCTTGATCTGCCAGTCAAGTGGTAATAAATCTACCAACTCAAAAAAGTACGTTGCATAGCCATATTCAGGACGTTCCAGCACAATTCTGCATTCAAATGAAAATAAAATTTCACCATCTATCAACACAATTAAGTATACAAAAAGATGTTCTTTACATATATTCTAATTGCAGATCAATCACCTATTATGTCTTTTAAACACAAATATAAATGACTGAAGATCCCTGCACCAGCCCCATTCAACAGGCCATTTCCGGAACTGCAGGTATCTTGCCTATGAAGAGACAACAGCGATGATCAGAGTTATCAGCAACTGACAAAATTACATCAGCAAAACCTAGATATTCAACAACTTATAAATATCAGGTTTTGAGAAACTTGTCACCTGCTCCACAAGCGAGAATAGACAAGCCAAGCAATAACTAGGCTTTGAATCCTTTGTACACCGAACTGAAGCACACTTCAACAAGGAATTACGCTGAAAGAAAAGCTGTCCCAAAAAATAAAGGCACGTGTTAACATCAGAAACAATGAAACCAAAAACACAATATGGATTATCTGAAAAGGGTAAGAGGGAAAAAATTTCATAAAAGTAACAAGAAAATATATTTCAACATGCCAAAAAATGTATATACAACAACGGTGAACCAGTTCATGTCTACAGGATAAAGAAACTAAGTCATGATTGACAATTTGAATTTAATGAGAAGCAAAACCTACAAGGAAAAGGCTGTCTCAATCAGTCATTAACCTCAACTAATCATCCATCAACTGAGTTTTCCGGAAAACAATATCGAACAAGAGATCTATACGCATACTTTTCTTTCTATCCAATCAGCCATTATCCTGAACTAATTATGAATCAATTGCTTTTTGGTAAATAAAACAAGAGATCTCTGTGCATACTTCTCTTTCTATCCAATGTCAAATCAATCATTACCCTTTAACTGACTATCAATCAACTGATTTTTCATTAAAACAATTACCAAACTAGAGATATATGTGCATCATTTTCTTTTAATCTAATCTCATTTTCACTTGGTAGCTCATATCAGATAGACCCCAAATATTTTCTGAGATTAATGATTAATCTCAAGACGGTATCAAACATATCTGTCCGAATGCATTGCAGTTTGTAACATACATGTTTTTCCACTAAAACCACAAAGATCGAAAGAGATCCATTTGAAATAAATATAAAAGGCTAACAACATAATGAACATCATGATCTCAACAGTTTTAGCAAACCTTTGACATCACTGCCTCAAGCTCAGAAAAGCTGTCTTCATTTAGTGCTTCATCTAGGACATCATCACTCTCCATCTCCCCATAAAGCTTAATTTCTTCAACAGACACTCCTTGTTCACGTAATGCCTGCCCTTAAAATTTTAGAGGGAACCTCACCCACATATCACAAAAAAAATCCGCAACAAAACAAATAAAATGAAAAATGTACCCGCAGAAGTCCAGGAGCATCTTCTTCAAGGGCTGTTTCAATAGAATCCCTGCAATTAATTTAGACAAAATATAAGTCCCCATTACATAAAGATTAAGAAATTTCAATATATATTGACGTTAAAGAGACGGATATTACGTGGCAGTCCTCTTCCTTTTGCGTGGCCGTTCTACCCCTACTATTAGTTTAGCATATTCTGGGGCTATATGGGTATCCTGAAGATCTGGATAACCAGTTTTACTCGAGTAGACAACATTGCTGGAACAATTCAATTCAGTTTTTCCCGACAAGGTGCACTTCTTCATCCGAAGTTGCAGTGGCATATGGTCTACCCCATCTCCATGAAGTTCATCAGGAATTTCTTTTTCACTCTTGACTGGTGTTTTAAAGGAAAAATTACTTGAACAATTCTTTTCTGAGTAGTTCAGCTCACTATTTTCTACTGGCTCAACCTTGACTTTCACAGAGGTATTTAGAGTAGATACTTGCATACTGCTTCCAGGGTGTACATCATACTGTGCATCACATGAATTAAAATCCGCAAATGCTCTCTCAGAGGAGCACATCAACAAAGAATTCTTTTCAGAGAGATTTAACTCACTATTTTCCATTGGTTCAACCTTGACTTTGACAGAGGTCTGTAGTGTCGGAACGTGCATACTACTACTTCCAGACTGCACCTCAAACTGCCCATCATATGAATTGAAATCCTCAAATGGTCTCTCAGATGAGAACACTGTTTCACAATTTCCCATATTTTTTCTTGAGTTAGGTGCTTCAGGCACTAGGCTTTTACCAAGCATTTCTGAATACTGATTAGCAACAAACGATGATGCAGGAATAATTGTCTCTGATGAAGCATTTACTGAACTTATGCCAAGATTAGAAGAAACCTTTATTTCAGGAATTTCATTATACTCGCCTCCAGTCACTGAGGATTCCACGTGTGCAGATTGTGTTTCTTCTTTTATTCTTCGAGCACAAGAATCAATCAGTTCTTCTGAGAAACCTGCAGAAGTACCCTGTGGAACATAAACCAGAAATTTTAACCAGTACTTCAAAGATAGAAAATAGGCTAAATATAAATCAATATGGCAACTTAAGGCCGAAAGCCGGCAAGCAGATATAAAGCAAGTACCGACTTTTACGACAAGAATTCCAGGCATAACACTTTAATTAAAGAAAATGTTATTCCCAACAAAGCAGTGCAATAATAATGAACTATGGAGAATGACATACATCAAGCAGCCTTGTTTGTGGCTCCTGTTACTCGTTTAAAAAAAAAAAGAATTAAAACAATGATCCAAGCACATATGAGAGCTGCTACACTCTATCATCTAAGCAACGATATACATATATCTCCTCACTTAAGAACACATGTTGCATTCCGACCTGGACAGTGTGTAAGACACGTCTCTCTCTCTCTCGCTCTGTGTGTGTGTGTGTGTGTGTTGTGACCCATTAAACTGAAAGGCGACAAAATGAAATATAATTTACTCTAAGCTTCTACAAATGCTAGAAAAACAAGGAAAAAGCCTATTTATACCGGTTGCAAAGGAAAATGGGACAAATCAAAAGTACATGTACACTTACAAGCTGATAGATTTTCTTACACGATGTTTAAGATTGAAAATGTCACCACAAATAATAGCATGTTATACATCTATCGATCAAATAATAGGAAAATAAATTACCTCTACAACTTGTTTTTCCAACTCCAAACATCTTCTGCACAATCACAAGGAAAACCAAGACTTAATAGTTTCTAAACTTTGCCAAAGTATCAGGAAAGAAAGGGATGTGAAATTCTGGGAAATAGTAAGTGTTGAAAAACTGACACATCAGTTTAGCGACAGGAAAGTAATTTGGAAGGAACAATAACCAATTAAAGACAGAATGGTACCTTTGAAGCAGCATCCTCCGCCTCTCTTTCAGTACAATATGGTCAAGATCATCATCTGCAAAGTCATCGGGAGTATTAGTATTGACTGTATCTGCTGGTGCATCAACACCAACAAAGTCACTTACACTATCTCCCAGTGCACTCAACAGATTGATGTCAGAATTCTCAACCTTTACTTTACCAGAATCATTTGACAGCGCCATGTTTTTATACAAAGTTGAATCGCTGACTTCAACTCTCTCAAGTCCAGCATCATCAGCCATGCCTACATCTTCTGTAGCATTTTCCGGAAATTCACCATTGGATACTTCAGAAGGAACTCCCGAAGGGACTTCACTGTCAGGTATTTGTTTCAATAACAATTGATGATCAACCCCTCTAACAGAAAGGGATGAGAGAAGGTCCTGCATAATATACATTTTTCTTCAACTAACTGAAATGAGGGGAATGCCATACAGGATTGTAGAAAAATTAGCCAGAGTGTTCGGAATTCTTTCAACAAATAGATAATACACTCTGGCTGCTGACATAACTTCTTACTCTTCAACAAAATTATCTTGCTGGAATCCCGCCAAATGTTGTGCTCTCTCAAAGCCAATAAGTCTAGAACAACATTTTCTTTCTCTTGAAGCCTTCTCAAAAGTTGATAAGAAAACAATTCTTTGTTCTCTTATGTATGATTCAGTTACAGAATAAATTAATAAGAAAGCTCAATAAGACAATAACCGCCTATACTTTAAATGTATTTTAAAAAAAAAACTTTCTCAAGTCTCAACATTCATCTTCTAGTGTCTAGTGTGTCCATAGTCTTACAAATCCCTAGTAACAACTTCAATACTTTAAAAGTCCAATAACATATCAAGGTAACTTATAACCTAAATCTCAGAACACAATGAGCTTTTTGCTAATATTAACACTAATATCAAATGACAAAATCAAAAGGAAATTCAAAAAACTACGCCATAATACAAATCATTCAGCTAAAAGCGGCAAGAAATTATCACCTCATTATCTTCGTCTTCCTTTTTAACAACGGCATCAATGCGAGACCTGCAAAAAGCAAAAACCTAAATTATAACACATGAACACAAAATCATATAAGTTACTAAAAGAACAAAATGAAACAACAAATAATTAAATTCGAAATAGAAGAACTTACGTTGCCGATCCTTTATATGCGAGCAGCGATTTTTGTCTTATGATCAACGGAACGTGATCAAGCTCGTCGAAATCGCCCCTGGATTCGGTGGAAATTACATTGGAACCATGCAACCGAGCCATGTACTATTTCCTCTAGTTTTTTTTTGCAAGTATTCAGCTGATAATTGAACCTTAATTTTCATAGACAGGGTTCTTGGGGTGAGGGTGAGTAAATTTTATTTGCCGCTTGTATGGCGCCAGGAGAATCGATGGCGCTCTCGATTTTCACTGCTGTCCGACGTCGTTTCGATTCTGCTGTAGAAGTAAGAACAATCAATACAGGCCGGTCCGGCCGGGTTTATTGGATGGGCTCAGTAACAAGTTAACATTCCGGCCTGAGTTCTCTTGTGAGGCTTTTCATGGAGTTATTTGAAGGTCCTTTATGCCTATATTCTCTACAAAATCTTGCATACTTTTCTCACTTACGAAGTCTTTTACCCAACGAAAATTCCTCAATCCAATTTATTATAACAGTTTGCGCTCATTGAAACAAATCTATAGTTTTAATGTCAATTGAAAGTTAAAACTCACATTTATCGGATATGTTTCGATCATTTTCCCTATTTACAAAAAAAAAAGTTAGGTGTTGATTTTGATACAAGATATTATTATTATCGCTCGGACAATTAGACATCCAACTCAAAATCGCAAACGGAGTTCTACCAACTCATCTGTTGGAAAAATGCTTATAAGTAAGCATTTTGAGGCTCAATTTTAAGCATGGTCCACTCCGTGTTAGTGGTTGTTATTGAATGATTCAGATACTCCTCCGTGAGTACTTCGAAATGGTATATTCATATGTTTAAAATGGTGCTGGGTGAATGAGAAATTGTTGCTCAAAGTTCACCCAATGGTGTTGGAAAATCAAGAGAAGTTAGTTTGTCCCATATGGGAATCTATAGAGGGAAAACTGTGCTTATATATGATTGCTCATATGTAGATGGGTAAGAGTTATAAGGATAGAGGCTCTCTCTACGTGCGCGGGGGGGTGCAAATCAAATCCGAATCAAGCTTGGCTCGTGTGCACCCGCGTGTCCTGCGTACACGAATGCCAGACCAAATTGTGCGGGCCTGGCCCAGCCAATTTTTGCATGTCTCTTTAATTTTTCCAAGCCTTTTAAAGTTCCATAACAGTTGAATTAATTATATTAATCAACTTGGTTGTTACAAGCAATGGAAGGTCTCTCACTCATGTGATTAATTGACATGTTAATTTCCTTTATTGAGTGTGATTTCCGTTTTTGTGTATGCACAAACAAAAATATAGTTCACAAGACAGTGACACAACATACACTGGTTCCTTTCATTTTATTTGTTTTCGTTTTTTGGGAATGTTTCAAATTTTTGAAGAGTTCAAACGCTTAGTGTTCGTTGGATACGAGTTCGGTGGTGCCCTTACTCGTACGGTTTTCGTTGTATCCTGGGAAACAATCGTCTCGTGTTCTACTGCACCTAAGGTGGGAGGCGAATTTGTTTAAGGAAATTATTGACATCAACAAGCCTCGAAATTTCTCTCTGTTTCGTTCAATACTGCACTACCTCCGTTCTGAATTGTTCATGTCGCTGGTTCATAGCTGCTCAGCTGTGTTCGCTCCTGTAGCTGTGTTATTTTCATTATTGTTGTTTAGTTATTACTGATACTTTATTGTACCATCCTTGTTCTGTTTTACTGTTGTTCATTGCCCTTTGTAAGAAACACAGTAACCAAATATAATTGTAATATCATCTATATGCTAGACATACATAATATACAAGACAAATACATGTATGCAGTAATTTGTTATAAGATAAGATAGAGTGTAAAAAAAAAACTAACTGTTTTAGTAACGACATTTGTGTCTTTTAAAACTAAGTACGAGGGTCTAAAAAATATTATTTTGATAAAGAAAAACTCACCTTAAGGCCCATGTACTCTCAATGTTTTTTACATTATACTTCTACACATTGCACCCCTGTACTCTCAATATTTTTTACATTGCACCCATGTACTAAATTTTCTACACATTGCACCCCTACACTCTCAAAAAATTGACATTACACCCTTATTTTAACGGCAAGTTAACAGAGTTGAGAAATATTCTGACATCACCCACCCTTATTTCGGATTTGACCGAGCAAATTTTTTTACTTTGAAGTTATGCTATGGCGCATAACTATATGTTAGGGCGCATAAATATTATGCTCCTTCTGATACATTCAAAAATCCAACTAATTTATTGCAAAAATTAGATCAAAACTACGATCTTGAAGTGTTATTAATGAACAACAAAAAACAAACAAAGATGCTTCACGGTTATCAGACATCATTCCTAAAGAACGACAACGAGTATTACATGTCATGCGTGCACATTTATATCAAACACTCATTTATTTAGCTCTTCTCTTTTTAGCATAGGTGCTTCTTCCTAAACCATACAGATATGACACAAATAAGGGCGGGTGATGTCATAATATTTCTCAACTCTGTTAACTTGCCGTTAAAATAAGGGTGAAATGTCAATTTTTTAGAGTGTAGGGGTGCAATGTGTAGAAAATTTAATACAATGGTGCAATGTAAAAAACATTGAGAGTACAAGGGCCTCAAGGTGAGTTTTTCCTTTTGATAAATGAATCAAGACTATAAGGAATGAAAAAAGCTATCCCCGTAAATATCACTAATAATAATTCAACCTACTGCACGTTATAAATGGGCAGCAAAGGATATCACCACCTTAACCAAACTACTATCACAATACTTCACCAACTCAACCTAACAAGTATCAACATTATTTGACCAACTAATTTTTTTGTCTTAAATTGTTGTATGGTAATTATCTATATACTCTTACACTAAGTAATTCAAATTAATCTCAATTAATAGTTCTCAAATAGTGTGGCTTGGTGACATAAAACTTATGATTTGGTTGTTAAAGTCATAGGTTCGAATACATAAGGTGTATTTCTTATAAAAGCCTAAGACAGTCGGAGATATTACTTGCTCCGTTTAAGCCTGTGTCGGGTAGTTTAACGGTGAGGTTTCCAACGTTTCCAAAAAAACTCAATTAGTATTAAACAAGTGATAAATTGTGGTTCCCAAAAGATGTAGATTGGTGACAAATGACTTAAAATTCCGTTGACATGTTATGAGTTCGAGTCCATTAGGTGCATTTCCAAAAAAAAGTGATAATTGTGTTTCATATGTATACATATACCTTTTACAAGCTAAATTGATCAAAATACATTCTATTTATTAAGAGTATAAAATCACATCTCAAATTAAAAGAAGCCAAAAAAAAAAAAAAAAATCACTACAATAAATATGATTAATTTCGTATCGTGTCGTCTCATGCTAGGCCTAACCTAATCAATTATACAATAACGCCATGGAAAAACATTTAAAAAAATGTTGAACTTTAACGAAAAAATAGGAAAAATGAAAATTAATGATAATATATGTAAGTGCCAACTGCCAAGGCATCCAAAAGAAAATTATCCCCCCCTCCCCTTGTTTCATTACAAAATGACACTACTATCATTCCATTTTTAAATAATTTATTTTTTGATTTAATTATTTTATTTTATAATTTAATCATTTTATTTTACTTTTTGATTTAAATTTTTTTATTTTTTATCCCATTTATTTTTTCCTTCTATTTATATTATTTTCTCTTGTACTTATTTAATAAATCTTATATATATATTATTGACGGCGGATTTTGGTCTCAGGGTAATTTGGGAATATTACTCCCGAGACAGTTCCTCCCTCAATAGTGAATTTGTTTGGTTATGTGGGAACCAAAAGCAAATTTAGCAGAAGACAGACAAATGCACCAATTAACAATGAGATTTAACGTGGTTCGATGGATCAGGTCCAACCTACGTCCACGGACATAAACAAAATGATACTTTTATTACTGAGATACGCTTCTCTGATATCTCTTATGTTTACAAGTCTGATGATAATGATATTGATACATTTACTTACATTTTCCGCTCCTATTTATAATAGTGAAGAAATCAGATTCTTTTTCCCATAAGGATTCCTAGTTGAAAACTACCTTCACTTCCCATATCCTATTAGGATACTGACTCATCAACATTTCCCTATGAAAGTAGGATAACTTATCTCCTTATCTCATAAGAATATGATAACTTATCTTCTTTATCCCATAAGAATAGGATAACTTATCTCATTACCCCATAAGAATAGGATAACTTATCATCTGTGGCATATCTCGCTATCTGGTCGGTCTTTATGAGGTCGGTCACAATGGTCCACTGAACTGAGAATGCTGCTATCGATCTGACAATACCTATCCATCAGAGCTTAAGTGGCCGGTCACTGATCACCAAGTGCTCAGCCCCTTACCGTTGGCGTATGCAACATAGAATGGTCGGGTCGGCATTAATGGTCTCGATCAAGAAGGGAGTTACCCTTTTATCTCTATTGTACTCCTTAAATATCATAGTGCTTAAAAAACATCATCAACATCTATCCCATAGTTCTCGGTAACAACGAGTTTGCGAGTTGATGCCGGGAACTATAAAAAAAGATGGTGTGTCGATGAGTCTGTCGGTGGTCACTCCAGGAACCGCAAAGAAAAATGCATTGGCTACAAATTTGGTCCTTCCTGCCACCTTCATGTGCTCAGTCAACAAGGATCCCGATATCTACCCGTGGAGAAAATGCTTTGCCCTTATGCTGAGGACGATCGACTCGGTGGGACGTAACCCGACCCCGAGCTGAGAAGAACATTTGGCTCTGGGGGAATGTCCCCTCCCCAGACCAATAGAGGGCCGACCATGGGGGAGATGCTCCGATCCCATGCTGATGATAAGTCTCTCGGTGGGACGTATCTCGACCCCGAGCTGAAGAAAGACTTGGCTCTGAGGGAATATTACATCCCCAGTCCAAAGAAACCGACTCGGTGGGACGTAACCCGACACCGAGCTGACAGAAAGACTTGGCTCTGGGGGTATGTTACATCCCCGTCCAAATAAGCCGACTCGGTGGGACGTAACCAGACCCCGAGCTGAAAGAAAGACTTGGCTCTAGGGGAATGTTACATCCCCAGTCCAAAGAAGCCGACTCTGTGGGACGTAATCCGACCCCGAGCTGAAAGAAATACCTGACTCCTGGGGAATGTTACATCCCCAGTCCAAAGAAGCCGACTCGGTAGGACGTAACCCGACCCCGAGCTGAAAGAAAGACTTGGCTCTGGGGGAATGTTACATCTACAATCCAAAGAAGCCGACTCGGTGGGACGTAACCCGACCCCGAGATGAATAAACCATAAGGCCTCGACGAAACGAAATACAGCCCCGAGCCGAATAACCAAGCGGCCTCGGCGGAACAAAATCCAGCCTCGAGCTGAATAAATAAGTGGTATCGGCGAAACGAAATCCAGCCCCGAGCTGAGACAAACATCGATCTCAGCGGTACAAGAGCAGACCTGAGCCGGAAAGAAACATCGGTCTCGGCGGTACAATAGCACACCCGAGCCGGAAAGAAACATCTGTCTCGGCGGTACAAGAGCAGACCCGAGCCGGAAAGAAACATCGGTCTCGGCGGTACAATAGCAAACCCGAGCCAGAAAGAGACATCGGTCTCGGCGGTATAATAGCAGACCCGAGCCGGAAGAGACATCGGTCTCGGTGGTACAAGAGCAGACCCGAGCCGTAAAGAAACATCGGTCTCGGCGTTACAAGAGCATACCCGAGCCGTAAAACAAATATCAAAACCATTGTGTGGGCCATAACAAACAAGCATAATCAAATGTCAGCGTAAAACAGAAGAGGTCTTACTCAAATTTTTTGGATCTGTTGCCTTCCGCTTTTTCGCCTCTTCTTAGACTGGCTCCGGCTTCAAGCCCCACATTATTCGTTTCTTCCATCCTCTCTAGTTTGTCCATCATGGATTTTAGAAGGATTTGATTTTCCTCCCTATCTTTCCTCATATTTTCCTTCATCTTCTCCATCCAATCTGCTGTTGAACTCCCTGACGACCGATGATTTCCATCTTCTGCCATCGTCTTACCACGCGAGCTGCTTTTTGTTGGAGTTTCTCACAGACAGCGCCAACTGTTGACGGCGGATTTTGGTCTCAGGGTAATTTGGGAATATTACTCCTGAGACAGTTCCTCCCTCAATAGTGAATTTGTTTGGTTATGTGGGAACCAAAGGCAAATTTAGCAGAAGACAGACAAATGCACCAATTAACAAGGAGATTTAACGTGGTTCGGCGGATCAGGTCCAACCTACGTCCACGGACACAAACAGAATGATACTTTTATTACTGAGATACGCTTCTCTGATATCTCTTATGTTTACAAGCTTGATCGTAGTGATCTTGTTCTTGATTCTGATATGGATCTTCCTTCTTCATACCTCTTACTTACACTTTCCCCTTCTATTTATAATAGTGAAGAAATCAGATTCCTTTTCCCATAAGGATTCCAAGTTAAAAATACATTCACTGCCCATATCCTATT
The DNA here is from genome assembly GCA_019454045.1 of Zanthoxylum bungeanum. NCBI lineage: Eukaryota > Viridiplantae > Streptophyta > Magnoliopsida > Sapindales > Rutaceae > Zanthoxylum > Zanthoxylum bungeanum. The sequence continues at coordinate 1,754,174 of SKCR01024899.1, read as the reverse complement.
AGGATACTGACTCATCAACCTTTCCCCATGAAAGTAGGACAACTTATCTCATTACCCCATAAGAATAGGATAACTTATCTTCTTACCCCATAAGAATATGATAAATTATCTCTTTATCCCATAAGAATATGATAACTTATCATCTGGAGCATATCTCGCTATATGGTCGGTCTTTATGAGGTCGGTCACAATGGTCCACTGAACTGAGAATGCTGCTATCGATCTGACAATACCTATCCATCCGAGCTTAAGTGGTCGGTCACTGATCACCAAGTGCTCGACCCCTTACCGTTGGCGTATGCAACATAGAATGGTCGGGTCAGCATTAATGGTCTCGATCAAGAAGGGAGATACTCTTTTACCCCTGCCGTACTCCTTAAATATCATAGTGCTTAAAAAACACCATCAACATCTGTCCCATAGTTCTCGGTAACAACGAGTTTGCGAGTTGATGCCGGGAACTAAAAAAAATGGTGTGCTGATGAATCTGTCGGTGGTCACTCAAGAACCGCAGAGAAAAATGCATTGGCTGCAAATCTGGTCCTTCATGCCACCTTCATGTGCTCAGTCAACGAGAATCCAGATATCTACCCGTGGAAAAAATACTTTGCCCTTATGCTGATGACGATCGACTCGGTGAGACGTAACCCGACCCCGAGCTGAGAAGAACATTTGGCTCTGGGGGAATGTCACCTTCACAGACTATTAGAGGGCCGACCATGGGGGAGATGCTCTGATCCCATGCCGATGATAAGTCTCTCGGTGGGACGTATCCCGACCCCGAGCTGAAAGAAACACTTGGCTCTGGGGGAATGTTACGTCCCCATACCAAAAGGACGAACTCAGTGGGACGTAACCCAACCCCGAGCTGAGAGAAACACTTGGCTATGGGGAATGTTACGTCCCCAGACCAAAAAGCTGGACTCGGTGGGACGTAACCCGACCCCGATCTGAGAGAAACACTTGGATCCGGGGGAATGTTACGTCCCCAGACCAAAAAACTGGCTCGGTGGGACATAACCCGACCCCGAGCTGAGAGAAACCAAGTGGCATTGGCGGAACGAATCCAGCCCCGAGCCGAATAACCAAGTAGCCTTGGCAGAACGAATCCAGCCCCGAGCTGATTAACCAAATGTCCTCGGCGGAACGAATCCAGCCTCGAGCCGATTAACCAAGTGGCATCGGCGGCCGATTAACCAAATGGCATCGGGGGAACGAATCCAGCCCCGAACCGATTAACCAAGTGGCCTCGGCGGAACGAATCCAGCCCCGAGCCGTTTAATCATTGGGACTTATTCAGAAGGGAAGTGAATCAACCTTTTGAAGCCCTACCGAATCTAGCACGGGCGTCTCCTTGCCAGACCGGCGAAAAACAAAAACAAAACTCTGAAAAATAAAATTAAAAGGCGGAGGTGACTTAGCACTTATCCCAAAACAAAATGTTAAAGTGGAAACAACAACACAGATTCCTTAAGACAGCGTTCTGCCCGAGGTTTCCAAAACACAATCCTGAATCTTTCAATTCAGAGTCCCGGCGAACCAGGATTTGGATCAAAGAGTGTTTAAAATGGTAAGGGCACATCCTCCATACTTCAGGTCTACATGAAACATGTGTACTGCTCGAGGGCTCCTCCTTACAATGCTGGAGCAAGCATACGCTACGAGGGCACAATCCCTTCTCGTGCTACACTTCTATTGGATCCAAATGATCAAAGAAATAGGGATAAAAGAGTGTCTGATACATTAAGGGCATATTCCTCCTTATGTTCGGTAACACTGGAGCAAGCAATCGCCACAGGGGTATCGTCCATCCCCGTGTTATGCTTCCTACGGATCCGAATGATCAAGGTAATGATGATCAAAAAGTGTTATAGACATTAAAGGCATTCTCCTCCTTATGTTCGGTAACACTGGAGTAAGCAATCGCCACAGGGGTATCATCCATCCCCGTGTTATGCTTCTCACGGATCCATTAATCAGGTATGAGAGGATCAGAGAGTGTTCGAAACATTAAGGACATTTTCCTCCTTATGTTTGGTAACACTGGAGTAAGCAATCGTCACGGGGGTATCATCCTTCCCCGTGCTACGCTTCTCACAGATCCATTAATAAGGTAGGTGAGGATCAGAGAGTGTCCGAGACATTAAGGGCATTTTCCTCCTTATGTTCGGTAACAATGGAGTAAGCAATCGCCACAGGGGTATCATCCCTCCCCGTGCTACGCTTCTCACAGATCCATTAATCAGGTAGGTGAGGATCAGAGAGTGTTCGAAACATTAAGGGCATTTTCCTCCTTATGTTCGGTAACACTGGAGTAAGCAATCACCACGGGGGTATCATCCATCCCCGTGCTATGCTTCTCTTAGATATATCGGGTAGGCAAAACATATGGTAACGCATTCCTTGCGTTTGTATCTCCCAAACTGGTCAGGCAAGTTATCTTACGGGGGCCCTCCCTCCCCGTGATTACCATCCCGGAATGTCCCCGGTACATATAAGTTGTGGGGTAGTTGTGCTCCGGCTACTGCGAAGGGTTCTTGTGCTCCTTTATACCTTTTCCCCCTTGATGTGGTCTTCACTTGTATCTACAACCTTTTTTCCTTCCGCCGTCTCACCTCTTCTCTGACTGGTTCCGGCTTCAAATCTCTCGTTGTTCCTCCCTTCCACCCTTTCTAGTCGGTCCATCATGGATTTCAGAATGGCTTGGTTTTCCTCCATTTCTTTCCTCATGTTTTCTTCTATCTTCTCTACCCAGTCCGTAGTTGGAATTCCTGATGATCGGTGATTTCCGTCTTCTGCCATTGTCTTACTACGTGTGCTGCTTTTCGTTGGATTCCCCACAGACGGCGCCAACTGTTGACGGCGGATTTTGGTCTCACGGTAATTTGGGAATATTACTCCCGAGACAGTTCCTCCCTCAATAGTGAATTTGTTTGGTTATGTGGGAACCAAAGACAATTTTAGCAGAAGACAGACAAATGCACCAATTAACAATGAGATTTAACGTGGTTCGATGGATCAGGTCCAACCTACGTCCACGGACATAAACAAAATGATACTTTTATTACTGAGATACGCTTCTCTGATATCTCTTATGTTTACAAGTCTGATGATAATGATATTGATACATTTACTTATATTTTCCGCTCCTATTTATAATAGTGAAGAAATCAGATTCATTTTCCCATAAGGATTCCTAGTTGAAAACTACATTCACTTCCCATATCCTATTAGGATACTGACTCATCAACCTTTCCCTATGAAAGTATGATAACTTATCACCTTATCCCATAAGAATATGATAACTTATCTCATTTATCCCATAAGAATAAGATAACTTATCTCATTACCCCATAAGAATATGATAACTTATCATCTGGAGCATATCTCGCTATCTGGTCGGTCTTTATGACGTCTGTCACAATGGTCCTCTGAACTTAGAATGCTGCTATCGATCTGACAATACCTATCCACCCGAGCTTAAGTGGTCGGTCACTGATCACCAAGTGCTCGGCCCCTTACCGTTGGCGTATACAACATAGAATGATCGGGTCGGCATTAGTGGTCTCGATCAAGAAGGGAGTTACCCTTTTACCTCTGCCGTACTGCTTAAATATCATAGTGCTAAAAAACACCATCAATATATATATATATATGTATATATTTCTTTATTTTGTATTTCTTTGTTTATTTAATTTTCTTTTGATTATTTATTAATTTATTTAACACTACTTATGTATAATAAAAAAATGTTATCTTTTATGTTAGTAATAGTTTTTCATTGGTGACTAAAATGATTATATGTATACCTTGCAAACAAACACTTTTTTCAAATAAAAAATCTTTTAAACCAATATTGTTTTAACTATGTTCAGAGAAAAATACATACACAAAATATATAAAAACATAATTTTTTATTGATGTTGCCTATAAAGTATTATCCTAGTGTATTTTATGATATATACATTATTTCGTAATACAAAATGATAAATAAAGTAGAAAAAAAGATAAATGTAATAGATAAAAGATATAAAGAATATCAAATTAAAAAAATTAAAAAAAGATATTAAAAATAATTAAATAAATGAATTTAATTAATAAAATAAAAATAATAAATAAACAAACTAATAATTATAATTATATATATATATGATTTTGCAGGGTGGGGCTTAGGAGTTGGCAAGAGCAGCCCTCCATAAAAAATTATAAGAAATATAAATATGAAAAATGACAATAAATATGACCGTTGAGACCCGCTGTTGGATTCTTTTGAGGATGCTTTTTGTTTTTGCTCTCCAAATTTCATCGTACCCCACAACAAATTGTGCTATTTCTCTCACAAACATACAAATTTACAACAAAACCTCTGTAGTCAAGTAACGGCTAATCAAACAGACGACAAAAACAAAATCACAAAAAGTGTTTTGGCTCTTGAAGCCACGGTGCTTTGGTACTGTGAATTTGTTTGCAGATGAAATTTCAGCCGTCCATCTTCTGACCATCTTTTTACTTGATTTGTGGAAATTACAATCTCTCTCTCTTAATATTTTCTGACACCCTTTTGCCCCACTATATTTTCTTGTTTCTTGTTCAAAATATTTATCTAAGCTTATAGGCTCTCTATATAGTCTTATCTCTTTACTTCACTTTCTTTTCCTGGGTAGCATTTTGACACTCAAGTTCTATAATTCTTTCTTTCTTTCTTTCTTCATTCATATGTTCTTTTGAGATTTTTTTTGAGTGTGTTATTGAAGTTTGAGTCTAATGGCTGTTCATATTTTTCTTCTGCTTTTAGCTGTTTCAGTTGCTACAGCTGATGAAGGTGATATATTCTTTCCTTCTTTTCCATTTTTTTTCTTCTTTATTTGTGTGTGACTAGTGGGTATTTAGTATTTTCCATTGTTGTCTTGGAGATTGCACTTTGCAATAAGTTTAATTTTGTCTGCATGCATTTCTTTGCAGCAATTATTTGTTGGCATGTATAAAATTCCTGTAAAAAAATGGAGGCTTTCTTGTTTTCTAACATTAGTTCATTATTTGTAGTGGTATTTACTTGATCTATCATGTCTAAATGAACACAAAAGTAATGTCTGTTCTTTTTTTCCTTTCTTTTGTGTATTGTCTTCATTTGCTTGTGAAGTTTTGGTAGGTTGGATATTAATTGTGAAATAAAGGACAGATATGAGAGTTGTGTGCATTTAATATTTCACAAAAAAAATGAAAGAAATTTGTATCTGAAAATCTGGGGAAGATTTGCCACAGAGTGTTTGTTTATGATCTCCAGGTCCAGGCTGATCTCTTTCTGTTTCTTTTTCAGAGATCAATAAATAAAAAAAAAAAAAACATAATAGGAATATGGTGCATGGAAGCATGGGCATTGTATTCCAGCTCATAGACCATTTGATTTTTCCCCATTTTTCAATGTTGAGACGAGTAGTCTTTGTCTTGGTAGTGTAAATGGTTAAAGGGGTTGGATAATTTAGGCAATATTGTCTTGATGAAGCAATGGGAACATACCATGCCCCATCCTCACTAAAATTTTCCTTTTATTTTATTCTTAATGGATCAATCTGGATATAAGTTTTATTGCATTTGTCCATAACTAATTGATCAAGAATAATTTAGGATATGAACACTATTTTCCAAGCTTATTACTTTACTGTAAATTTTAATGCCATTCTGTAGACTTTTGTTATCTCAGCAGAATTCCTGGATTATGTATGTTGGCTTAGCTAGTTGATGAAACTACATAATTGGATTTTGATGTTAATGTATGCATGCAAGTGAAAATGGCATGAAATTTTAGTTACCAAGTTTCCTCAAATGAGAATCTCCGAATTTGGTTGGACTTCGACAAATTTTACTCAACAATATGATTCTATAAGCAGTGTTTGTAGGAGCAACATGTAAGTTTATGCACAATCTGTAAAATATCAGGAGTCCTAGGAACTTGATATATCCAGAATCTTGTTTAAGTGGTATCTAGGATTAATTTTTTGGGGCCTGTTACATTTATGAGAAAGCTCTGGTGCAAAAAAAAACTAGACCTGGAAGCCTTTAGCAGCATGTGAAATGCTTAAAATGGCCCATCAATATAAAGCATTATTTTGAATAAGGACATGTCCAAGTTTACTTCATCTTTTTTTTTTATTATTTTTATTTTTATTTTTTTCATGCATCTATTGAATCCCTTGTTACAAGGGATGAATATGTGAAGTTTCTCATAGCCCTTATAAGAAGAATAAGATTATATTGCTCTAAATGATGATGAAGTTTAAACTCTACAGATTATATCTGTTAATCTATGTACCTGTTAACTAATCACAAAAGCTTGGATTTGTCGTTACCATTTAATTTAGTGGTAGAAGCATGACTCAGTTCTTATTCTTTGTGGCTAAATGGTGGCATTTAATGAATATTAATCCCCAAATAAGTTGTGCTTTACCTTCACTATTGATTCATCAGTTTATTCTTTTCATGTGTAGGCATTGTTTGCTTTTTTTCTTTTCTCCTTTACAATCTTTCTAATTGGCTTTCACATTAGCATCTGGCCTTTCCAGAATATAATACTTCTGACTTCTTCCTTGCAGATGGTTTTGTTGGTGTGAATATTGGAACAGACCTCTCAGACATGCCACATCCCACTCAAGTAGTAGCCCTACTAAAAGCCCAGCAAATCCGACATGTCCGGCTATATGATGCTGATCGTGGCATGCTAGTTGCACTAGCAAACACAGGAATTAAGGTTGCAGTCTCTGTCCCGAATGAACAACTCCTTGGAATTGGCCAGTCCAATTCCACTGCAGCTAATTGGGTCTCCCGCAATGTTGTAGCACACTATCCAGCCACCAACATCACGACAATATGTGTAGGTTCTGATGTTCTAACCACTCTCCCAAATGCAGCACCAGTCCTCGTCAATGCCCTCAAGTTCATTCAGTCTGCCCTTGTTGCGTCTAATTTAGACCGTCAAATAAAAGTTTCAACACCTCTTTCTTCCTCGTTAATCCTTGATTCTTTCCCACCTTCCCAAGCCTTCTTCAACCGCTCATTGAATCCAGTTTTGGTCCCGATGCTCAATTTCCTGCAGTCCACGGGTTCCTATCTCATGCTCAATATATATCCATACTATGACTATATGCAATCAAATGGCGTGATTCCACTAGATTATGCACTATTTAAGCCTCTGCCTCCAAACAAAGAAGCTGTTGATTCCAACACGCTTGTCCACTATTCCAATGTTTTTGATGCAACGGTCGATGCAGCATACTTTGCCATGGCATTTTTGAACTTCACGAACATTCCTGTCATGGTTACTGAATCAGGCTGGCCATCAAAAGGTGATTCTAATGAGCCGGATGCAACTCTAGACAATGCCAACACTTATAACAGCAATTTGATAAGGCATGTGCTGAACCAAACTGGAACTCCCAAACACCCTGGAGTTGGTGTTAGTACTTACATTTATGAGCTCTATAATGAGGATTCTAAACCAGGGCCACTCTCTGAGAAGAATTGGGGACTATTTGATGCAAATGGAGACCCAGTTTACATATTACACTTGACAGGGTCCGGATCAGTGTTAGCAAATGATACTACAAATCAAACTTATTGTACTGCTAGGGATGGTGCTGATCCGAAGATGCTGCAAGCCGCTCTAGATTGGGCTTGTGGAGCTGGAAAGGTTGATTGCTCAGCTTTGTTGCAAGGACAGCCATGCTATGAACCCGACAATGTGATAGCACATGCAACTTATGCTTTCGACACTTACTACCATCAAATGGGGAAGGATCCTAATGCCTGTGACTTCAATGGGGTGGCTGCAATCACAACCACAGATCCAAGTAAGAACCAAAAATCTCATTGCATGTATGAACCATCTAAAATTGGATCATGTAACGTAACATTGTTCACTTACTCAATTTGGTTTCACTGACAATGCAGGTCATGGTTCTTGTATATTTCCTGAAAGGTAAACAAACATACTTAACAACTATACCATATGATTGATGATCATTCGCTGCTAGTCATCAAACTTTCTTATCCTTTATCGACTTTTTTCATGCAGTCTCGGCAAGAATGGCACCATGGTGAACATAACAACACCATCTTTGAATTCAACAATTGCAGATTCTTCAGCCTACAAGATTTACAGCAGGGGTTCTTTGACGAGCATGTTAATGGTAATCACACTTCTAGTGTATAATGTTGTTTTTCTCTATAGCTAGAATGTTGTTGTTATGTGTTGAACAAATTTTACCACTCATTTAAAATTTCCAAGAACCAGTTGGTGGTTTGAGGGAGGGAAGGTGATGGTCCATTCAATTTTGTACAAAAGAAGCTTAAGGGCGTTCATCCGCTGGGCTTTCATTAAAATTATTGTTATTTTTTCCTTTTGCCTGACCAAACCATTGCAAGCTTTCTTATTATTAATCATTGTTCTTCTTCCTCTGTGCTGACTAATTCTCACTACTGAACCTTTGGAACCAAACCAAGGCTTTGATTTTATTTTATTTTTTTGCATGATTTTTCAGCAGTATTGAATGATAATAATATACATGAAAATTTGATAAAGTTATATAGTAATGCTGCTTTCAAAGGGAAAAAAAACTTTGAGAAAAGATTTAGATCTCAAAAACTTGTAAAAAATCAGATGAGAAGGGAATCTAATCATACCAGTGTGAGATTAGGTAACAAATTCCAATAATTAAATGATTTTTAAAAAACAATCAATTTTGAAAATTTTAATTTATTTGATATATGCTACATAAACTAAAAGCATTTTTGCTAGCCAACTTTTAATTTTCTTAAAAATCATAGAATAATGATGCGACACATCTAAAATAATATCCTAAAAATTATTTATTAACCAGGCGACATTAATGATTTAGTGTAGTGAAGAATAGAAAGGTGTAACGAATAATAGGGGAAAAAGAGGGCTTATCTTCCCACCTCCCCTTACACATTTTACTTTTTTTGTCTCCCCTGTAATTCCCTATTTACCCTTTTCCTTTTACCAAAATTTCATTTTCAACTTTCAAATAAACTATATAAATCTAATTTTATTTATTTATTGATATATACATATATATATATATATATTATATATAACATATTTTTGATAAATTTAAAAAAAAAAAAAAGATGAGAAGGGCGGGGAATCGCCCTTCTTCCTTCCTCTTTTTTTTTTCTTTTAAAAAATTTTTCAAAAAATATATTTTATAATTTAATTTTATTTGGTTAAATTAAAAATATTAATATATAAATAGTATTAATATTAATTTTCAAAAAAAATAAAAAAAAAATTATATTGTTTAAATTATATTTTTTTATACATAAGTAGTATTAATTAAATTAAAATGAATAAAAAAAATAAATGAATAGATAAAAAATCTGTAATATTTATTAACAAAAATATATTAATTATTAATAAAATGTTATAACTAGTATATAATTATTTTTAAATTAATATATATAAATATATAAATTTTATAATGTGTAACTTTTCAAAAATTAAAAAAAAAGTCATTACAAATATTGATAAGGATTGTTTAATAAATATTACAAATTTCAGATTTATTATTATTTATTTTGTGTTTATTTATTCATTTATTTTTGTGATTCTTTTTTAATTTATTTAACACTACTTATACATTATAAAAATGTTTTCATGTATATTAGAAAAATCAAAAAATCCAAAAAATTTATTTTATGAATTAATCTAATCTATGTTTATTTTATGAATTAATTTTATTAACAAAAATCAAAAAATTATAAAATATTTCTCATAGATTTGAAATAATTAAAAAATAATATATAAAATAATTAAAAAAAAAAAAGTTCGTCCCCTGGACGATCCTATCGTCCAAAGGGATCTTGGACGATATGATCGTCCAGGCCCAAGGGGGTCCCCCTTGGGGACGATCCTTACTTCCTCTTTTTTTTTTCGAAAATAAAAAAAATTATATTGTTTAAATTAAATTTTTTTATACACAAGTAATATTAATTAAATTAAAATGAATCAAAAAAATAAATGAATAGATAAAAAATTTGTAATATTTATTAACAGAAATAAAAAAAATTATAAAATAAAAAAATAATTAAAAAATTAATATATATAAATTGTGTACTGTGTAAATTTTCAAAAATTAAAAAAAAAAAAAAAAAGTCATTGCAAATATTGATAAGGATATTTTAGTAAATAAACAAGGAGACAAGGGGGAGGGGGCTGTCAGTTGGCAGGGAGGGGGGGGAGATCAATTTTCGGGGAAAAAACATTCAGACCGTACAAGGAAAAAGACATAAAATTCCCTATCATTTCAAAAAACACACACATTATATATATATCTATTTGTTAATAAATTTTATTATTTAGAAGGAAAGAATGTAATTTTGTAATTTTATTATGCATTCTCACATGTTAATCTTATGAAAATGAACAATATGTAGATGATAATTATTACAATTATTACACGGTAATTGGGAAATCCGAATATGACAAAATTACAATTATAATTATTATCCTCAAACAGACCCTAACGGCGGACCCTGAGAGTAGACCCTGACGGTAGAGGCTGAGAGCGGAGGCTGAGGGCAGAGGCAGAGGCTGAAGGGCAGAGGCTGACAGCAGAGGCTGACGGCAGAGGCTGACAGCAGAGGCTGACGGCAGAGGCTGACAGCAGAGGCTGATGGCAGAGGCAGAGGCTGACAGCAGAGGCAGAAGCTGAAGCTGAGGCAGAGGCTGTTGGCAGGCAGAGACTGAAGCTGAAGCTGAGGCAGAGGCTGTTGGCAGGCAGAGGCAGAAGCTGAAGCTGATGCAAATCAGAACTTTCCCGAGGCTTGTGTAAAAACAACAATATCCTTAAAACAAAATTCGTCCCCTACCGTAGGTGCAGTAGAACGTGAGACGATTGTTCCCAGGATACAACGGAAACGTACGAGAAAGGGCACCACCAGACTCGTATCCAACGAACCACAAAGTGTTTGAACTCTCCTTTTAACAAAACAAAGAAAATGATCTTTCGTGTGTGTGCTATGTCTTTCTCTATTTTCTATTTCATTCTCTGATGTTGAAAACAAGAACTGATGTTGTTTATATAGGAAAAGAAAACACATCTCAATTAATAGAAATTAACTAGCCAATTAAATTTCATAATGGGAGATGTTACACATTGTTGTAACCACCAAGCTAATTAAATTAGCTGTTATGGAAATTAAACTTTTGTAACACCAAGCTAATTAAATTAGCTGTTATGGAAATACAAAAGGCTTGAAAATTGTGAACTTTGAGCAACAATTTCTCATTCACCCAAGCACCATTTTAAGCATATGAATATACCATTTCGAAGTACTCACGGAGGAGTATCCGAATCATTCAATAACAACCACTAACACGAAGTGGACCATGCTTAAAATTGAGCCTCAAAATGCTTATAAATAAGCATTTTTCCAACAATCCCCCACATGAATGAAATTGGTGAAAAACTTCGAATAAAATTATTTTTATAAAACATTTTATTTTGACCTAGAAGAGTTCAACGGTTCAACACCTGCATAGGATAGGTAGGCCACAGCCTTTGAACCTTCCCTTGTGAAAATATATCTCATTACTGGCTGACAGTTGACGCGATGTCATTGAACTGTACTGCCGTTCATGTAATGGGAGAACACATATCACACAGATATTTTACCTACACACTTGAGTTCTCATTATTATGTTCATTTTGGCCATGAACATCTACCTGGTTCTGCAAGAGTTTCTTAAAAATTGTGCCCCGTACAATTCCCTTTGAAGCGGCCCCACTTCTCTCTCACATAGGTGATTTCTTATTTAAGAGTATCTCGTAATACTCTGCTCGGATTCCCGACGCATAAGAATCATTAAAAGCTTTTGCTTAACCTCTATCCATACGAGCATCACTGTTTCATTTCATCATAGGAATGGACTAGAGGGTAACCCCCACAGTGATCCAATTATGTCTTTTACGAGTAGGTTGTCCCATTGAACCTAGTTCTTGGGATCTCCAGTCAACAAGGTTAGGTTTTCCTTCGTAATAAACATTTATCTAATGGGCTTCAGTCCCATTCCCCTCGATGATTTCACAACTAACTCTCTATTTAACCCTTTGGTTAGGCGGATCCGCAATGTTATCCTTTGACTTTACATAGTCAATCGAAATAACTCCAGTAGAGAGTAATTGTCTAACGGTATTGTGTTACGACGAATATGTCTAGACTTACCATTATACATATGTTATGTGCCCTTCCAATTGCAGATTGACTATCGCAATGAATGCAAATTGCTGGCACTGGCTTAGACCAACTTGGAATATCCTCTAGAAAATTTCGAAGCCATTCTGCTTCTTCAGCACACTTGTCTAATGCAATGAATTCTGACTCCATTGTAGATCTGGCTATCACAGTCTGTTTGGAGGATTTCCATGATATAGCTGCACCTGCTAGTGTAACACATAACCACTAGTAGACTTTGAGTCTTTCATGTCAGATATCCAATTAGCATCACTGTATCCTTCGACTACAGCTGGATATCTATGATAGTGCAACCCATAATTACGAGTAAAACGTAAGTACCTAAGTACTCTCACTATTGCTTTCCAGTGATCAACCCCTGGATTACTCGTATATCTGCTGAGCTTGTTTACTGTACAGCTATATCAGGCCTTGTACAACTCGATAGATACATCATCAACTCCCGATCACTCTAGAGTATTCTACTTGAGATATACCATCTCCCCTATTCTTCGATAGGTGTAGACTCACATCTAAAGGAATTCTAGCCACAGCAGAATCATCATTGTTGAATTTTCGAAGAATCTTGTCCACATAGTGTGACTGATCAAGAATAAGTCCATCTGGACTTCTCGAGATCTTTATTCCCAGAATGACATCTGCAAGACCCATGTCTTTCATGTCAAACTTGGATTTTAGCATATTCTTGGTAGATTTCACCATTTTGACATTACTCCCGACAATCAGTATGTCATCAACGTAGAGACATAAAATGACATAGCCAACTTCTGTCTCTATGACATAAATGTATTTATCACATTCATTGATTTTGAAACCATTTGCCAACATGGTGTCATCAAACTTTTTATGCCACTGTTTCGGGGCTTGTTTCAATCCATACAAGGATTTAACTAACTTACAGACTTTCTTTTCTTGTCCTGGAGCTATAAAACCTTCAGGTTGTTCCATGTAGATTTCTTCATCTAAATCTCCATTCAGAAAAGCTGTTTTCACATCCATCTGATGTACCTCAAGATTGCGCAAAGCTGCAATCGCTAGTATCATCCTTATGGAATTTATTCTCGTTACAGGAGAATAAGTATCAAAGTAATCAAGACCTTCACGTTGTCTATAACCTTTAATTACAAGTCTTGCTTTGTACTTGTCAATTGATCCATCTGCCTTTATTTTCCTTTTGAAAATCCACTTGGACCCTAAAGGTTTACATCCTGGAGGAAGATTCACTAACTCCCAGGTGTGATTTTGTAAGATGGATTCAATTTCACTATTGATGGCATCTTTCCACAAGGCACCATCAGCTGACCTTACAGCTTCGTTATAGCTTTGATGATCATTCTCTAACAATAATGTCAGAAACTGGACCAAATGATTTTTCCGTTCTAGCTCTTTTGCTACGTCTTAGTTCAGGTTCAACAACTTGTTGATCCTCTGGAACATTAATTTGTTCTCGGTCCTGACTATCTTCAATGATAGTCTCATGTGCCATTTTGTGCACATCTGAATTCGAATTAGTTTTACAAGGAAAAACGTATTCGAAAAAGGATGCATTCCTCGATTCCATTATCGTATTCTTGTGAATATCTGGTACATTAGACTCATGCACAAAAATCGATAAGCATTACTGTTATGAGCATATCCTATGAAAATGCAATCAACAGTTTTTGGTCTTATCTTCACCTTTTTAGGTGGAGGAATGACTACCTTGGCAAGACACCCCCACACTCGAAGGAATTTATAGGAAGGTACTCTTCCTTTCCACATTTCATAAGGAGTTTTCCCTGCTTCTTTCCGTTGTACCTTATTTAAAAGGTAATTAGCTGATAAGACAGCTTCTCCCCACATAGTCTGAGGTAAGCCATAGCTGATTAACATAGCGTTTATCATCTCTTTCAAGGTACGATTCTTACGTTCCGCAATCCCATTGGATTGAGGCGAATAAGGAGCTGTGGTTTGATGTATGATTCCATTTTGTTCACAAAGTGATTCAAAAGGGAAAACATACTCACCACCACGATCACTTCTTAACTCCTTAATTCTTTTATTCAGTTGGTTCTCAACTTCATTCTTATAGAGAACAAATTTCTCTATAACTTCGTCCTTGCTTTTCATTAAATACACATAGCAAAATCTTGTGCAATCATCAATAAAGGTAATAAAATATTTATTACCGCCTCTCGATTGTATTGAATTAAAATCACATACATCGGTATGAATTAGATCAAGTGGTTCAGAGTTTCTTTCAATACTATGAAAAATGATCTTGTTAGTGTTGCCTCAACACAAGTATCACACTTATGTTTGTTATCAATTTTAAAATTGGAATATGATTCATGTTAATTAACTTTCGCAATGAATTAAAATTAACATGTCCTAATCTACCATGCCAAGATTAGAATACTCAACAATATAAGCAGAAGAACTAGCTTTATTGATATTTGTGGGTTTAACAACCACTACATTGAGCTTAAAAAGCCCATCAGTTACATACCCTTTTCCCACATACATCCCATTTTTAGTCAAAACTACTTTATCAGACTCGAACACCATCCGGAATCCATGCTTTTTCAGAAGCGATCCAGACACAAGATTCTTCCGTATTTCAGGTACATACAGAACATTGTTCAGAGTCAACTCTTTCCCAGAGGTCATCTTCAGAATCACATTTCCTTGACCTTCTATCTCAGATGTTGCTGAATTTCCCATGTATATCTTTTCCCCATTTTCAGCAGGCTCAAATGAAGAAAACATGCTCTTGTCTGAGCATACATGTCGAGTGGCACCAGTATCAATCCACCACTCTCTTGGGTTAGAACCCACCAGATTCACCTCAGAAACCACAGCAAAAAGGTTAATGTCTGAAACATCTTGAGTCATGTTTTCTAGCACATTAGCTTCTTGTTTCTTTTTCTTATTCGGCAGTCTGCATTCAGAAGACTTGTGACCCATTTTGTCACAGTTGAAGCATTTTCCTTGAAATTTTGATTTCTTGGAAACTCCTCCTTTAGGGCTCATCTTTGACCCTTTGTTCTTGAGGTTCTTGTTCTTATGGCCATGTTCGACAACATTTGCTTTGGCCTCATGAGTCATTCCTCTCTTTTCAGAAACTCGGTTATCTTCCTCAATTCTTAGCTTAAGAATCAAGTCTTCAATGCTCATTTCTTTTCGCTTATGCTTTAAATAATTCTTGAAATCTTTTCCAACCAGGTGGTAGTTTCTCAATTATCGAGGCTACTTGGAAGGTTTCACTTAAACTCATCCCCTCAGCATGAATTTCTGCTAGAATAATCTGCAGTTCTTGTACTTGGCTTATCACAGTTTTGGAATCAATCATTTTAAACTCTAGGAAACGGCCTACGACAAATTTCTTAGTACCGGCATCCTCAGTTTTATATTTTTGATCTAAAGATTCCCAAAGCCCTTTAGCTGTTTTCATTCCAGCGTACACACTGTACAAGGAATCACTTAGCCCATTCAGCACATAATTCCGACATAGGAATTCAGAATGTTTCCAAGCTTCAATGGCACTGATGACTTGGATATCAATCTCACCCTCTTTGGGTACAGGAGCATCTTCCTTTAGAAACCTCGCAAGGTTCAACGTGGTCAGGTAGAAGAACATTTTCTGTTGCCACCTTTTGAAATTCTGACCACTGAATTTTTCAGGTTTTTCTGCAGCAGGATTGACATGGCTCACATGTCCAACAGGTTGTCTAGCCATTGAGGCAGAAATACCTTGGCCAGCCACAACGGCTGCCATATTAAGCCCAGAGGCTGATGCAAGTTGGCCAGCCGAAGGGGCTGCCACTGCACTTTGGTCAGCCACGGGGGCTGCCACAACATTTTGGCCAGCCGAAGAGGCTGCCATATTCGGATCTACTGTGTTTGGACTGATTTCCATATCCACAGAGTACGAATTTTGTTTTAAGACTGTAGATGATAATTATTACAATTATTACACGGTAATTGGGAAATCCGAATATGACAAAATTACAATTATAATTATTATCCTCAAACAGACCCTAACGGCGGACCCTGAGAGTAGACCCTGACGGTAGAGGCTGAGAGCGGAGGCTGAGGGCAGAGGCAGACCCTGAGAGCGGAGGCAGAGGCTGAATGGCAGAGGCAGACCCTGAGAGCGGAGGCAGAGGCTGAAGGGCAGAGGCTGATGGCAGAGGCTGACAGCAGAGGCTGATGGCAGAGGCTGACAGCAGAGGCTGATGGCAGAGGCTGACAGCAGAGGCTGATGGCAGAGGCAAAGGCTGACAGCAGAGGCTGATGGCAGAGGCAAAGGCTGACAGCAGAGGCAGAAGCTGAAGCTGAGGCAGAGGCTGTTGGCAGGCAGAGACTGAAGCTGAAGCTGAGGCAGAGGCTGTTGGCAGGCAGAGGCAGAAGCTGAAGCTGATGCAAATCAGAACTTTCCCGAGGCTTGTTGTAAAACAACAATATCCTTAAAACAAAATTCGTCCCCTACCGTAGGTGCAGTAGAACGTGAGACGATTGTTTCCCAGGATACAACGGAAACGTACGAGAAAGGGCACCACCAGACTCGTATCCAACGAACCACAAAGTGTTTGAACTCTCCTTTTAACAAAACAAAGAAAATGATCTTTCGTGTGTGTGCTATGTCTTTCTCTATTTTTATTTCATTCTCTGATGTTGAAAACAAGAACTGATGTTGTTTATATAGGAAAAGAAAACACATCTCAATTAATAGAAATTAACTAGCCAATTAAATTTCATAATGAGAGATGTTACACATTGTTGTAACCACCAAGCTAATTAAATTAGCTATTATGGAAATTAAACTTTTGTAACCACCAAGCTAATTAAATTAGCTGTTATGGAAATTAAACTTTTGTAACCACCAAGCTAATTAAATTAGCTGTTATGGAAATACAAAAGGCTTGAAAATTGTGAACTTTGAGCAACAATTTCTCATTCACCCAAGCACCATTTTAAGCATATGAATATACCATTTCGAAGTACTCACGGAGGAGTATCCGAATCATTCAATAACAACCACTAACACGAAGTGGACCATGCTTAAAATTGAGCCTCAAAATGCTTATAAATAAGCATTTTTCCAACACAATATTAATATTTAAATGTTAAAATAAATAGATTTTGTTATTATAAAAAAATGATGGATTGTATGTCTTTTTTAAAACATTAGGGGATTTTATTTATTTTTTTCAGGAAGGTTGGAAGTCTAATTGTCTTCTGGTCTAAATAATATTATAGAGAGAGAAAGTTATAAAAAATTACAAAATCATATAAACATTTTAAAAAAAAATGAAAAAAAAAATAGAGATGAGATTAGGAATTTAGGATTAAGAATATAGGATAATGAAAGAGGAAAAATAATTATAAGACAAAGTCAAAATTGGGAATAAATTTATAAGTCATTTTGATGATAAATAATAAAAAAAATTTATTCCCTAATTAGTTATCGTTTAATCTTAATATTATTATTATGAGAAAATCTATCATATAATGAAGGTATCATGTTATATGTGTAATAATCCAATAATCTATTGACACGCGTGCTAAAATATTAAAAAACAACTAAAAAAATAGATATTAAATTATACAAATCATTTACTAATTCATTGATGATAACATGCCTCTGTTGTACTAAATAATTAATCTATTATTATATAGCAGATATATTCAAAGGCTTTGAAAAGTCAGTTTTTTTAATTGTAAATTGATTATATTCTGTGGATAAAGGTGTAATTTTATCTGTCATATTACGAAACCCTAAATTTGACAACCCTTGTATAAATATGGCCTCCGGCCACCATTTTTATTCGCTCATCTTCTTTTGTTGCCTTCTTCCTTCATTCCACCCCTGGTTTTATATTCAATTTGTTTCCAATTTGTTTTTAGATGTAACAAAATAATTTATTTTTACATTTTATGGGTCAAAGATTTGATTTGATTTGATTTGATTTTTTTTATTTTTAATTTTTTGCTTTGCATCTTTCTATGATTCTGATTCTCTGTGTTCATAATTAATAACACAGAGAATACGAACGATGCAAAAAAGCAAACCATAGGAGCCTCTGGACAAGCAATTTCCTTGACAAAAACTTTCCATTGGATTCTTGCTCTTTCTCGTAGGTCCCACAATTTTCCCACTTCCCAAACACTCACAATTACTCGCTTTCATTTCATTATTCAAAATGGGTTTGGTCTATGATGATTGATTTTGCTTTAACCACACCGAACAGAGACTGAAGTTGGGTTTCTTTGATTTAAGCCAGTGAATTGATTTTCCTTCTTGTGCTTGGTGGCTGCTTAATGATTCTTTTTTTCTAATTCAAAGAGATTATTAATTTAATTCTCTTTCTTTTAGAGATAAAGAAGAAAGCTTTGACAAGCGCTTGAAGGTAGTTTTAGTTAAATTGTTGGCTTAAATTTTAGAGGAAAAAAAAATCCCACTTTGTGTTCTCTTTGTGTGGACAACTTTGGCCTTTCAACTGAGACCAACAATGTGTTAATTATCCACAATGCATGTAACAATGGAATTTTAATTCAATGCCCAGAGTTTATGCGAAATCAACATTTATTTTAAAAAATAATATTTTAATTAAATATCACTTGGTCCCAAATCCCAATAGCTTAGTAGTGGAATTATAATGTTAATTGAAAAAATTAACATCATAATTATTTATGTTAGCACTTAAACTAGATAATGAAATTGTCGTTTTAGGAGTGATATTTTTTAGAAAAAAAATGTGTTTGGTATTGTTTTATAAAATGATTTTTAAAAATAAAAACAGCCAATGTATTTTGTATCATTCGGAAAAATTAACAAGTGAAAAAAAGGGAAATTTATAATTCTGACCATTAGTTCATATAAAACTTAATTCATATTCATATTCATAAATTTATGTTTCCGCTGCGGACGACCACCTCCAATATCTTAATGTTAGGGTTTGCAATTTTGTAATTAATTTATAATAGTATACATGTATATAATTTATTTTAAGTTTTTTAAAATTTATACTATATATCACAAGAGAAAAAATAATAAAATATTTCTTAAAATTTTAAAATAATTTCAATTATACATTTAATTAAACACGTAAGTAGTTCTAACACTTTTTAATTTATTGTTAAGTTATCCCAATAAAAAAAACACAGCTTATGAACATTAAGAAATAAAAATATTATTAAAATAGAGTTTCTTACCCAAAATTCGAAATTGACTTCAGAAATATGAAAGTGAATGATAAAGTAAAGAGAAACGTGAATTTAGGGATTAAAAAATTAATTATTTGAATTGAGATTAGTTTTGTATTTAGATCAAGTAAATGGCTCATTTTTGTAAATTTTCAAAAAAAAAGTGGTAAATTTCTACAGCTCAAGATATTAAGTTTCTACCTATTATTATTGAGACTGATTCCCAATAAGTGGTAATTTTTTTTTTTGAATTGTTACGATCTACAAATATTATAATATGCTGTCAATTGTGATTCTAGATACATACAAGTTATGACAATGTCCAGAAATCAACCGAGACGCAGCTCGGAACTCAAATATTATCAATAAGTCAAGACACAACTTGGAAATCAACTCCCATACTACATGAGAAAATCTTCATCCATATCCTCCCTAGTCTATGGAGGAAGATTTTGAGCCCCCACTACTTTTGTGGAGCAAAGCGGAGATTTCTTGGGTATATTAGACAGTCAACATAAGTTGAGAGACCTAGAGAAGGTTGAGGTCAACTATGTTCAAATGACCTATAAATATCATTGCTTATAGATTTAGATGCTTATTCTCATGTTTTATGGTTGGAAAGTTTTCCGGATTACAGATATTTTGATAGTAATTTTTAGTCCCGAAAAACTCTGAAACTCGAAGAAAGATATAATGGGGTTTGTATTTAGGGGTGTTCGCGGTGCGGTTCGGGGCGATTTTTTCGTTTTTTACTTCAAACCGCGCGGATTGGCGGTTTGGGAAATTAGAAAACGAAACCGCAAATTTGATAAGGAAAACCGCGGCGGTTCGGGTTGGCGGTTTAGCGGTTTGGGCGGTTCGGGTTGGCGGTTTAGATTATAAATTTTTTAAAGAAAATTTTGTGTGTTTTCACATTATAATTGAAGAAAAAATTATATAATTTTCATTTATTCATTACATATTGTTATATGATCATTAAATATCTTAATTTTCATAGTTAAAGAAGAAGAAAAATATAAAATAATATTTAATTTGTACGCGGGTCGGCGATTTAGGCGGTTCGGGTCGCGGTTCGAGTCAAAATATGCGGTTTGGGCGGTTTGCAGTTTGACATTGGTCAAAACCGCACACCGACCCGAAATTTGCGGTTCGATTCGGTGCGGTTCAAAATTATTTTTAATATTTTTTCAAACCGCGCGGTTCGGTTCGGTGCGGTGCGGTTCGATGCGGTTCGCGGTTTGACCCGAAATTGTGTTCACCCCTATTTGTACTCATGGTCAAAGGTCCGTGTAAAGATGAAATGTCAGATAAAGGGACACGAGCCTAAGCAGTAGGACTTGAGGAAAGAACCTGTTGGATAGTTCTGTGACTACCAATCCTACCAAATGAAAAGATATCAGATTTGGCAGCACTTGAGTGTTTGCGGAGGCCGACCCAAGATGATCTGTGATTACCGACCCGATCTAGTAAAGAAGCAAGGAAAATGATCATTCACCATTTATCTCGGCATGTTACTCGAGGACCGAGATCGGAGTTGCAGTATCTTGTGTTTATCTATGAATGACGTAAGCCCTATATGAAAGTTTGAGCCTCTATAAGGCTGACGTGACGATGGTAGGTCAAAGGCTTTCCATCTGACACACGGAACAATGTTGGAGTGGTTGAGTTGTGCGTGTCACATGGGCATAACGTATAGCAGATGATAAAAAAAATGGGATGATGGCTTTCTACTAGCAGTGGTTAAGTCAGAAAATCAGAGTTACTGTTCGCATAATGGTTGAATCAGAAGACCATAGAAACTGTTTGTAGAGTTGTTGGGGAAAAGAAGCGTGGGCGATGATGACATGATGACGTGAATTGACGTCATAGATTGGTGGAACAGTAGATTTATAAGCTTATATAAATGGGTTGAAGACTAAAATTTAAGGGTTAACATTTTTTACATTTCACTTGTAAAAAGAGCCCGAAAAACTTAGTAAGAGAGATAGAAAGTTGGTCGGTTTCGATCCGAGCTAGTAATAAAGATTTTCCTCTTTATCCGAGCTAGTAACATCTGTCAATAATATCATTTTTATTTCGAAATCTTATTGAATGAATATGTTTTCCTACATGTAATTGTTGGGGTTGGTGCTCAGAGCGTCAATTCCCGGTTATATTTCTTTATGAATACTACTGTAAAATGTTATTATTATAAATAATATATGCAGTTTCTATAATATAATGTATCTTTTAATATGGTAAAGACGTAATGACCTTAGAATGACTAGTCATGATGCTGTTGCAAAAGCGTTGCAACTGACATTGAGTAGCATCATGACGTTGTCATTCTCAGACAGTTCACGGTCAAAGTTTACACTACTTTGTCAGTAAAGTAAACCCGTTGAGACCGGTACATGTCGTATACTGAAATATATGATTCCAATGGTTTCTCAATGAACCATAAGTCTTGGAGACTTGTATAGACGTGTAGGTGTTTATAGCGGATAAACACTGAACGACTCACCGAATATTCTTAATGAATGATACACCAACGTCAATAAGAATTTTATCAGGTTGAGTAGCGCTTATGATTATTCGACTTGAGATACCACTGTGGGCGCATGAGACATCTTCCACACTTAGATGGCAATCACGTCATCGATCTATTTAGATCAGACCTCCGCATGTTCGTTGGGTGTTGATAGATCCTCAGGGTGTCCTGTGTGTATCGAGATATGATCTGTCGGTTCTGTGTATAAGAGCATAGGTAGTCCATATGATTAGCAATCAGATAAAAACCATGGGCCCATGATACCGTTTAGAAGCTAGTTCTAAATGTTCTTTTTGAGATTGCTAATACAGACGTCGACGGGATAAACCCCATAGAGATTTGACGTTTACATCTATATATCTGGGATATATCCGGATACCTGTGACAGATGAATTATACATTTGTCATGACCTCAACCTATATGATTTAGCGAGTTTATCCGTGTTCATCATAATTTACGGGTGGATAAATTATGGACACGAATTTGGATTTCGTGACGGATATCCCTGAATCTAGAGAGTCTCACTAATGAAATATACCCGTAGAACACTTAGGCAATATTTATAAATAATATTGATTATTTATAAAGTTGTTTAAAGGTTAAACGAAAAATACATGTGTAGGGACCCGATAGTCATTTCCTTAGTTTTTTTGTATTTGCATTTAATGTTGGATTAATTTGAATACACATTAATTAATTGTCAAATTGAGATATTTGACTAATATCATAAATATATATATCTTTATATATTTAGTGTAAATATAATATATATATTTAATATATTTATATTTAAATAATTATTTAATTGTTAAATAATTAAATTAATTAAAAATATAAATATCTTTAGTTATGATATTTATTTTAATGACTTAGTCGCAATTGTTGACTTAATTGAAAATATCATTAATATGTAATGATCATTAAAACAAGTTGACAAATTGTAAAAATTAAATGAAACAAAAAAATATCATGATATTTCTTTATACACCAAATTCGGCCATGTGCTAATATTGGAGGTATAAATTGTTTTGTTTTTATTTTAGGGTTTCATAAACTTAAAACACTCACATAAAACTCCATTGAAAGAAGACATAGAAGTTGAGATAAAGAAACGAAAAAATAAAGAAAAGCTTGGAATTTAGTAAGTATTTCCAACTTACCCTTAGAGAGAAAAATGTTCCTCTTGTTGTGGGCTTCATCTTGTGATATTCTTATGTTTTCTATTCTTTATTCAATGTATTTTTGGAGGATGGAAGTTTTGAATTGTGTTGAGCATGTATAAAGATCAAAGAATGCTTCTAATATGTTAACAAGCATTCTTTTTATGTTTTTAGAAACTTGTTGTCAATCTAGAGTTATTGACCCACTCTCAAATGACTTAGATTTGTTCTATAGTTGTTTTATTGTAGTGAGACTTGATTGTAATGGAAGAAACATGATTGAAAATATTGGATTTAATTAATTTGGTCTAATTTGTCCAATTTGATTAAACTGAAAAATTAGGGTTTAAGACCACTTCCAAATTTGGGGCTTTTCATTTATGTTGTGTATTTGCGTGTGTATATGATACATATAAAATCTTATGTTGATTGGATATCATCTTGATTTGTTTTGAACATGTGAAGTACAAAATGCACATTATGTCCTCAAATGAGGCTCTCGGCCAAGGCTTGATATTTTGGGTTTTTTGTTGCAAATTGAATTTTGATATGTAGGACATGTTAAATTCATATTGGTAATGATTTAGAATCATCCAAAATTATTTCGAACAATTTCGGACTAAAATGAACAAAATGCAAAGTTTTGGGGTAATTTGATAATTACACAAAAATTTGATTTCTTGTGTAATATTTCATAATTTGATAATTGGGTAATTAAATAAATAAGTTTATTTAATTAATCCGAGAAAAAGTTTTGAAATCATAAAATTTTGATTTTCTACTGTTCCGCTGCGTTACCGGATCTCCACCATAAAACCCCTTTAGTAATTTATTAGGATTTAGAAAATAAAAGACACCAAAATTCATGATAATATTTGGAGGAAAATCATGCATATGGTGAAAATATGATCATGAGGATTGTTAGAATATTTTGCTAATGTTAAAATATTTCATTAAATATATTTTTTAATATTAATATTTATAAAATTATAATATTATAATATGAGATTATTTTTTGAAATTAATATATTTGTTCCATAATTTATATGATTCTTTGGAAACTTCTCACACGATCCAGCCGCATTTATAATTTATAATAATATACATGTATATAATTTATTTTTAAGTTGTTTAAAATGTACACTATATATCACAAGAGAACAAATAATAAAATATTTCTTAAAATTTTAAAATAATTTCAATTATACATTTAATTAAACACGTAAGTAGTTCTAACACGTTTTAATTTATTTTTAAGTTATCCATTAAAAAAAAACACAGCTTATGAAAAAAAAGAAATAAAAATATTATCAAAATAGAGTTTCTTACCTAAAATTCGAAATTTCGAAATTTATGAGAGAAGGAATGATTGACTTCAGAAATATGAAAGTGAATGATAAAGTAAAGAGAAACGTGAATTTAGGGATTAAAAAATTAGTTGTTTGAATTGAGATTAGTTTTGTATTTAGATCAAGTAAGTGGCTCATTTTTGTAAATTTTCAAAAAAAAGTGGTAAATTTCTACAGCTCAAGATATTAAGTTTCTACCTATTATTATTGAGACTGATTCCCAATAAGTGGTAATTTTTTTTTTTTGAATTGTTACGATCTACAAATATTATAATATGCTGTCAATTGTGATTCTAGATACATACAAGTTATGACAATGTCCAGAAATCAACCGAGACGCAGCTCGGAACTCAAATATTATCAATCAGCCAAGACACAACTTGAAACTCAACTCCCATACATGATAAATCTTCCTCGAGACCCTCTCTAGTCTATGGAGGAAGATTTTGAGTCTCCACTACTTTTGTGGAGCAAAGCGGAGATTTCTTGGGTCATATTAGACATTCAACATAAGTTGAGAGACCTAGAGAAGGTTGAGGTCTCATTGCTTATAGATTTAGATGCTTATTCTCATGTTTTATGGTTGGAAAGTTTATGGATAACAGATATGTTGATAGTAATTTTTAGTCCCGAAAAACTCTGAAACTCGAAGAAAGATATAATGGGGTTTGCACTCATGGTCAAAGGTCTGTGTAAAGATGAAATGTCAGATAAAGTGACACGAGCCTGAGCAGTAAGACTTGAGGAAAGAACTTGTTGGATAGGTTTGTGACTACCGATCCTACCCAATGAAAAAATATCAGATTCGGCAGCACTTGAGTGTTTGCGGAGGCCGACCCAAGGTGGTCTGTAATTACCGACCCGATCTAGTAAAGAAGCAGCACTTGAGTGTTTACGGAGGCCGACCCAAGATGATCTGTGATTACCGACCCGATCTAGTAAAGAAGCAAGGAAAACGATCATTCACCAGTTATCTCGGCATGTTACTCGAGGACCGAGATCAGAGTTGTAGTATCTTGTGCTTATCTATGAATGACGTAAGCCCTATATGAAAATTTGAGCCTCTAGAAGGCTGACGTGACGAGGGTAGGTCAAAGGTTTTCCATCTGACACACGGAACAATGTTGGAGTGGTTGAGTTGCGCGTGTCACATGGGAATAACGTATAGCAGAGGATAAAAAATGGGATGATGGCTTTCTACTAACAGTGGTTAAGTCAGAAAATCAGAGTTACTGTTCGCATGGTGGTTGAATCAGAAGACCATAGTTACTGTTTGCAGAGTGGTTGGGGAAAAGAAGCGTGGGTGATGATGACATGATGACGTGAACTGACGTCATAGATTGGTGGAACAGTAGATTTAGAAGCTTATATAAAGGGGTTGAAGACTAAAATTTAAGGGTTAGTATTTTTTACATTCCACTTGTAAAAAGATCCCGAAAAACTTAGTAAGAGAGATAGAAAGTTGGTCGGTTTCGATCCGAGCTAGTAATAAAGATTTTCCTCTTTATCCGAGCTAGTAACAACTGTCAATAATATCATTTTTATTTCGAAATCTTATTGAATGAATATGTTTTCCTACATGTAATTTGTTAGGATTTAGAAAATAAAAGACACCAAAATTTGTACGGGCCAAATTTGGGCCCAAGGGTAAAATCGTATATTCACTTCAATCTCGATATCGAATAAAGGCCCATGGACAAAGGTCAAGCTGAGACTCTGAATAACAAAAAGCCCATGGTAAAGCCCAAAGAAACCTTATTCCACTTGCAGATAAAGATTAACACATAAAGCCAAGCCAAGAAACATAATATAGACATACCACAAATCATTACCAACTATTTCACTCTTTTCCCAAACATGATACGTATCATCCACATGCAGAGATTCATGATCACCGATAGTTTACATGTTACAGGGACCCCGTTCCCATGTGCTAAACGAAAGAAATATGATTTCTCCACCTATAAATATAAGCGAAATTCAGAGTGTAAGACATTCAAGCATTACTTCTCATATACAAGCCTCTGCTCTCTGACACAAGCTCTCAGAGCATCATATTTCCTAAACACTTTCCTCCGCCCTCATGGCCATCCAAAGAAGGTTAAGATAATAGTAAACATTGCTTTCACATTTTACATATTCACTACTCATTTCATACTACTGACTTGAGCGTCGGAGTGCCCCCGGCACCCACCACACCGGTGGGTAGTCTACTCCCGTTCACTCTATCTTTGTTTTGCATGATCGCTAGTGCCTCAAACCTATAAATTCTCGATTGTGGACCTCGATCGAAATCCAGTATCCACAAAATTCAGGATAATATTTGGAGGAAAATTATGCATATGTCGAAAATATGATCATGAGGATTGTTAGAATATTTTGCTAATGTTAAAATATTTCATTAAATATATTTTTTTAAATATAATATTTATAAAATTATAATATTATAATATGAGATTATTTTTTGAAATTAATATATTTGTTCCATAATTTATATGATTCTTTGGAAACTTCTCACACGATCCAGCCGCATCCAGGCTGTCGTCTTGTTGCTTTAACTGTAAATTGTTGCAGTTTCAACTGTCAAACCCAATGTGCATTAAATGCAGCTGTGTAAGCCCTAACACGTGTCCATATCCTTGCCTTGCTTTACTTTGTAAGGCTTCAATGTTTTTAATTTTTAATTTTGAATCATTGTCTGTGCTAATTGTTCTTTCCTTCAACACGGCATGCAAACAAGAAAATATTCTGATGCAAAATTCTTGTAAAGTTCAAAATCAATAACAATTAAAACCCCTTTTTAATATATTTAAAGTAAAAACTTATTCTTCAATGCCAACATAGTTTTAAAAAATCTAAATAAATCACAGATGAAGAGAATTTAAGTGTTGAATATTTCATAAAGCTACTCATTAAGGGCTAGCATTTATTCCCATTTTAATTATTTAAATAAACTCCATTAATCTCCAGAATCCACTCACAATCATGTTTCTATACGCTAAAAAATTGTAAAAAAATGCAGAGTGGCCTCTCATAATCAAAATCCTACAATAAAAATAATTCATGCTCACTCAAGATTCTCCATTTACAACCCAATTAAGCAATCCAATACTACAAGCAATTTATTCACACGCCCCACCCCTCAAGGTAAGCGCGCGCGCACAATCGCCAGCTAGCTTTCTTTCTCCTCTACTGGCATCACTTTTTTGTCAGCGGCATTTCATCGAACATGTCAGTTTCATGCGGAGTAGAATGCGTTTTCGTCCTGGGTTTCGCGCGCTGGATGTGGAAACGCTGCACCTACGTCGGCTCCGACGACAGTGCCACATGGCCGGCCGCCACCGCGGAGGAATTCGAGGCCGTCCCACGTGTCTGTCGCTTGATCTTAGCCGTCTACGAGACCGACCTCCACCACCCGCAGTTTCCACCTTCCGGTGGCTACAAGATAAACCCAGATTGGGTCGTCAAGCGCGTGACCTACCAACAAACCCTCGGCCGCGCCCCGCCCTATATAATTTACACCGATCACACTAACAATGAAATTGTCTTGGCCATTCGTGGGCTGAATTTAGCCAAAGAGAGCGATTACAAGCTGCTGTTGGATAACAGATTGGGAAGGCAAATGTTTGATGGCGGGTACGTGCATCATGGGCTGTTAAAGTCAGCTCTTTGGCTGTTGAATCAAGAGAGTGAGACGTTGAAAAGGTTGTGGGAAGAGAACGGTAGAGATTATACAATCGTGTTTGCTGGGCACTCGTTGGGCTCCGGCGTGGCGTCGTTGTTGGCTGTGGTGGTGGTGAATCACAGAGATAAACTAGGAGGGATTCCTAGGAATAAAGTGAGGTGTTATGCGGTGGCACCGGCTAGGTGTATGTCTCTTAATTTGGCTGTCAAGTATGCTGATGTTATTAACTCTGTGATTTTGCAGGTACTTTTGGTTTAAGGCTTTATCTTTTTTTTTTTGCTTTGTGCTGTTATGGGTAGATATTTGCTGTGTTTATAATATATGCTTCATAGTCAATTTTTGTGTGTCTTATTGGGTTGATTTGTGTTGCTATCTATTTTAAGTTTCTGAAGACAATTGTGTATGAGTTGCCGTGTTACTGTGTTAGAATTAGAAAGATTTGTCTTTACTACCTTTCTCAGAAAAACGAAAACATGTCTCATTTTTTCTTACCTCAAATTTCAATTTCGTAACTGTGACTATTTAGATTGCTAATGATTTGGAGGCTGATGACCAACTAATGAAATCCCTTCTTTGGCAGAAATGATTCTGTGTTATTGTTTGTGTTGTTGGTAGATGAGTCCTTGAGGAAAATTAGTGGATGCAAATTTAAGACCACTAGTTAATTTTGGATAAAATTTGATATGTCGGCAGGTCATTTTTCTCAAGTCGTCGATATGAAACCTGCAATTCTGTCGAAGTGGGTGAAACGTATGCATGGAGCTTGGTTATAGCACCAGGTATATATGAAATAGGAATGACAAGTAGAATTGAAATTGCACATCATAACAACTGATCTCTGAACAGGGAGGCTTAATTCACTAGTTTTGCATTTAAAAGTTTACTTGCCAACTGGGACTTATCATTTCTGGTGAGATGGATATCCATGTAAGGTAGCCATCGAAAAGTGTCAATGCTATGTTGACAAAATATATATGTATAGGAGTCTAGTGCCTGTTACTTGTTTTATCAGTTATTTTTCAGAACCTGCCTGTCCATGATTATATTTATATATTATTAAGATCACCCTTCTGGGTCAGATTTATAGATAAGCCTTAACATGATCCTGTTGACATGATACTGTTGACCTTACCCCAGGATGATTTCTTGCCCAGAACAGCCACTCCATTGGAAGATATTTTTAAGTCGATTTTCTGGTTAGTATTCTTCAATTCTTGACACTTCAAAAGTGACATTTTTTCCCTTGAATTTTAATTCATTTAGCATACTTCATGGGGTGTATTATTATCAGTATCCGTTAAACCAGGCCTTGATGCTTTGGCAGCTTGCCGTGCTTGTTATTTTTGGTCTGCTTGAGGGACACTTTCATACCAGAGGGTAGAAAGCTAAGAGATCCAAGAAGACTTTATGCACCTGGACGGATGTATCATATTGTAGAGAGAAGATTTTGCAGGTAGCAGGCACACTCAACTGATGTTTAAAATTGCCAAATATTAATAGATGCGTGTGATCATTGCATTCCTAATTTGCTATTCATTACTAATGTTATCAGCTGTCTCCTTCTTAATCTCAGCCAACTATTCTGTTATATACCAAGATGACAATTTGGAAACATGACATTGAGCTAAGCAGCAAGTTTCTGACTAAATTCTTAAAATGGATACAGTCGTTCTATTTAATTTATCTACACCTTGTTTTAGATTGAGTGCTAAATTTTCTTTTGTATTTTTAGTTTCAAGTTTTATCATCTTAAAGGACTGTGCTTATGCAATACTGTTATGCTTGTCCTAAATCACGCTCCATGATATGCAGATGCGGAAGGTATCCTCCTGAGGTCAGGACTGCTATTCCTGTAGATGGAAGATTTGAACATATTGTCTTGTCTTGTAACGCCACATCTGATCATGCAATTATTTGGATAGAAAGGGAATCGGAGAAAGCTGTACAAGTAAGCCTTTTCCTTTTGGGTCAAAGATTTTTGGCCCTCTGGAGGGAAAAAAATCACCTTAGGGTTAATATAATCTATCATTTTTACTTAGATAGGAGGAAAAAAAATTACAGATGACAGTTTATATTTTTGATGCCCCTTTATATATAGATTCTGAAATTTAAAAACCCGGAGAGTCGAGTCAAACTTGAGGTGCTTTATTTACAATGTTTGCATTCACTTTTTGCACCAAGAAATAGCTGATTTGCTCCTCGGGGGAAAAAAATATGAAAAATGATGTAGCAGAAGAAACTTATTTAGATACCTGATTTTTGTAGTTTCTCTCACTTGATCGAATTACTGATAATTCCTAACATTATTAAATACAGCTAATGAAGGAAATAAGCTCCAAAACGGTAACTACTGCTCCGAAAGTACAGAAGATTGAGCGGTTGAAGACCATTGAAAAAGAACACAAAGATGCATTGGAAAGGGCTGTAAGTTTAAATATACCTCATGCTGTAGCCACGCCGGAGGACCAATCCCAAGAAGATGAGCCTGAACCTTCTCATGCTGAGAGCGAAGATGTCTCAGATACTAAACAAAAATCCAGCGGCACAAGCACTAATTGGGATCAAGTGGCCGAGAAGCTTTTCAATCAGAGTGAAGATTCTGGTGACCTCATTTTAAACAAAGACGCAGATGCTCCCAAAGGATAACAATATTGTTTTCCTTTCTAGCTTATTAGAGTTTGTACATTTTGTCATGTAAGATAATCACAGACAGACGTTGTCAACCATAGGGCAAATACCAATGTAGAATATTGACAAGAGATTGGTGAGTCAAGACAGACCTCAATTTTTTTAAATGAAGAAGATTAGTGTATAAAGAAGATGTGAAAATAAAGGGAAGATTCTAGAAGCGGCATTAAATATTAAAACCAAACTTTCATTAACATCCAACCGCTTCATTTATACACCAATCTCACGTATCTAAATATAAAAGAAGCCGGAAAATGCATGAAGCACAAAGCAGAAAGGGCAAAAATACTACTGAAGTATTGCAGCATTTGTACCGCTTACTGCTAACATAGGGACTAAAATACTAATTCAGTACAAGCTTGAAAGTCAACTAAGTCTGCATCGCTTCAGCATGATACGTATCCAGTTCTTTGTCAAGATCTTCAGCTGACTTATCAACAAGTTTCTTTTTATCCTGGACCCGGCCTTGGCCACGGCCACGGCCACGGGCCCGGCCTCGACCCCGACCTTGGCTATTCCTCAGACCCCCACGACGGCCCTGACTGCTGCAAGACCCCATCAGAGATTGATTAAACATTTATCTCAGATATGATTCAAAAACAAACAACTAATTCATTAACCCATTATATATTCCATTGGGTTGTTCTCTCGATCATAAACAGCCTGCTCCCCTTATTTTCTACTTGGTACACAATACAGGCCAAATAGAAACCAACTAAACTTCCAAGTGAGATTCTACTTGTTCAGCTCCCACACAAATGAAATGGGCTCAAGCTTCCTCGGATGGTAGCTAAACTATATTCAACAAAGGAATCTGCTGGCAGCTGCACAAACTATTGTCCAATCCCAAGTGGAAGTTCAAGCAATATCCACAAATAAAGGATTCTAAAAAAGAACTTGCAACAATGAAAAATAGCACAATCATCATCAGTAAATAAAAGCTCACTACGCCCATAGTCAGACTAAAGCATGTATTTGCCACACTAAAGCAAATAGGAGCAAACTTATCAAACAAGTATTATCAAAAACTTTAGCCACTATAAACTTCAGCAAAAACATTGCAGGATCTCTCCCCACACGATTGTCTAACAAAATAATAAAAAAAAATGCTGTAATTATTAAACCAAGTATGCAAGACATCCTAGACTAACAGATAAGAGAAAAAAGTTTAACTACAAAGACACGACTTAAATAAAATGTAAACTGTGAAAACAAATTAAAAAATGGAGACTTAAATGGAAAAAAAGGAAGCAAGTTGCAGTAACTGCCATCAAAAACTTACCCAGAACCACGATTGATGGCTGCAGCGAGTCCTGCATAACCTGGTCCAGACCTGCATAATGTCACTGTTAGTAAAATACACAATAACGTTAAATTCAAATAAACTAATGAAGTTAACAACAAAGCTAATGCTACCAATGACAACCATCGAAACAACAGAATATGGACGAATAACAACAAATTTTAAAAAAATAAAAACAATCTGAGGCGAAATACCAGAAGCAACAGTCAACATTTAATGATTCTCAGTAGGAGCACAATTATTTAGAGTAAACACGATATTTGGATAGCATGCCACATTTACATTAGACAGTAACTGACAGTTTAGTTAAAAAGTAGAACAATCAAGCCCGGTAAAACTAAAGAATTGTCAAATAATGAAATGAAAACAAAAGAAAATTAATTTAACAATAATGCTATAGGACAATAGATAACATTCCTTAATCCAAGCATGATACTAACATGGTTGAAACTGAAACACCTCTAAAACTAGAATCTAAAGCTGATGTAAAACAAATACTTCTAATCATTTATTGAAAAAGAGCATCAAGTTCCTAACTAAAACATTGGATAGTCAGAGATATATGCAAACATAATGAGACCAAAGAAATCGTAAACTAACTTCAACCATCACACACTCAGTAAAATTTAAGATATTAAAAGTTCACATACGTCATCACCACAGTCCTCTTCCTTCTTCCATTTACTCCAGTTGCATTCACACGAGCTTGCACAGGCACCTCTGCATTGGTGCCCACAACTTCAATCTTCATGGTTTTTCCATCCAACAGTACGTTGTTATATCTCTTAAGAGCTGCAAATGCATCACTTCTTCTGGCGTACAACACTTCAGCTGAACCCTGAAACCAGTTCAAGCTTTTACAATGAAGGAAAACAACAAAAAAATCTGTGAAATCACCAACTATAACAAACACCCAGAATTCCAACTTTGTCAACCTTATAAATGAAACAATATGTAACATATGAACAAAAGATATATAAGAATTAAGAAATGCTCTACACGATTGAGGTAAGATGTAGCATTCAATTAAAGAATCTAAATCATACAAAACAAAAAAGGGAAGTCATCCCAAAAGCCCAGACACAAGCACAAAAACCACTGTCAGAATAAGGGAGTTGTTAGGGGTTGAGTAATCCAGGCAAAAGAGAATAAGAGAAAAATCTATATCTAAGAAAAAAATATAAAAATAAAGAAAACCACCCTAATACTTGATAATAGCGGATTAGTTTCCCATTGACCAGCATTTGAAGATTTGAGTGAGAGTTATCTATCAAACTCTAATAATGATCTGGTCTAGGGGTGGCAATTTGGATCATGATTCATTTATTCGTTTAATTCAATTCGCTTTAAAGCGAATATAAACTTGGAAAAATGGATTTGTTTAGTTAATGGACGATTCGTTTATTAAACTAATCGAATACGAATTTAGACTCACAAATTCGTTCATTTGTTTATTGATTTCCTTTTGCTATTTTTTGTTATTTTTCAATTAAATTCGAGAAATTATTACCAATAACCACATAAAATATAATGTTGCATATACTCGGTTTGTCATTTTAAGTAATTCTATTAACTGCGTATTTCATACATATACGTTTATGAATAATTAATGTAATAAATTACGATAATTTATGTCATTGAATTATGTCAAGACTAAATGAATATTCAATTAGTAAACGAATCGAATATGAATCTTGATAATAGGATTCGTTTAGAAAACGAATCGAATAAGAATCTATTACATTTTGATTCGATTAGTTCAGGATTCGACACAAATTCAAATTGTCGATTTGTTTTGCCACCTTAGCATGGTCCACACTCAATGGAGAACAATTTCATCACAAATATCTAAAAAGTGCACACACTTGAAAATTTTGAATTTGAAAGCTAATCTATATAGGCCAAAATGAGAACATTTTAGGCGACATGAGAAATAGACTACAAAGATATATGCATCTGAAAAACCCAAGGCTTAAAATAAATTGACATTAAACTTTTGTATTAATCCATCACCCACGAGAAACAGTGCCTTACCGGCTTACCCAGAATCAACCCAGATAATTTTCATAAGCACTAATAAGTCATTATTTAAAACTATTGAACAGAACAAGATGAATTAAAGATATCCTGCTGTACTACATAACGCAAAAAATTTCCACATTTCTCAAACACTTTATAAGTTCTCTGTGTAACAATTGAACTTGAGGAGTTCAAGGTTAATCTATAGCATGATGTTTGATGTATAACAAAAGCTTATTATAAGAATTCGAAAAGAAAATTGTATACCAAATGACATGAGATGGTAGAACAAGGTTCAAGACCAGAACAACCAGAACAATGGTAAGGTAGCAAAACTGGAAAAAGAACTCACACTGGGGCGGCCTGTCTTGTCATAGTGAATGGCATATCGTTTCAGTTCTCCAATCTCAGAGAAAAGTTCCTGAGTTGCACACCATATCCGTGAGACTATATTCAGAAAACCTTTACAGTATTTAGGACGAGAATGTGTAGTAGGTGTACCCTTATATCATCATTGGTCACTCCAGGATGCAAGTTGGAAACATATAACTTTGTGCCAACTTCTATTCCAGATATCCCCGCAGCTCTAAGACTGTCCTCAAACAAATCATGCTGCCAGGGAAAATTCTTGGTTCTGCGAAAAGACTGATAAACAATAGCGGGAAACCGAGCCTTAGAAAAAGAAGTCAGCTTATGACAAGATAAGAAAATAATTCACCATTCTTCAAGATGAAATCAAATATCAGCAGAATTCCGAGAAAACATAAAAGAAACTGCTACTAAGTAGTACAGTAGAATCCATTTAGGTAAAAAGCTCGAGCAAACCCAATTACCACCAAACTGAGTTAATGGATGGTAGATGGGAGTAAGAGATTTAACCCACTGCTTCAAGACTGTTGCTATGCTATAGGTGAGAGCTCCAGTTCTGAAGTTAAGCGAAGGAAGCTCCTTTGCAAAAGGCCATGAACTAGGATAGTAACTGAAATCTCACACCAAATAAAGCCCGCACATAGCAAGTGGATCCATCATGAAATTCATGTCTAAACACCAGCCATCAATCACTATTGAGATTGAAACTACATAATATGGATTATGAACGGTACAGAGAACTTGTCCCCCTAATTCTTAGGTGATGTTATGCTATAGGTGGGCACCATTTTGAATATTCACCTAAAGAAGCTCCTTCACATAAAATGCTATGAAGTAGAATAATAACTTAATGGGGCACCAGAGAACTTCTGCATACATACAAGAGATCTGATTGCAAAATCCCCATAATACAACCCAATTAACCCACAAGAAGAAAGAAATCATGAAGACAGTGGTAGAAATGCAACAGTCTACAATAATTCTTTAGTGCGGAGCCAATCAGCCAAACAAGCTTCTTGATTGTCAAAGTAACAATAGAAGTCCTCTTTGAAAATCTATAACATGGTTAGAGATCCTCTTGTATATGGTTTCTTAATCTTATTAAATTCTCATCATACGCATAAAACATCCACAGTTTTGAGCTTGCCTTCGCAATGGTATACGATGATGACTGAGCATTTGAGAGAGGACCTCTACGCACAGTCCCTGACATTCTTCCACCATTAACAGTACCACGACGGCCCCGGCCCCGGCCCCGGCCCCGGCCCCGGCGGCTCTGGCCCTGTCCTCTTTCTCTCTCACTCTTTTTCCTGCTCTTTATAATGTCATCAAGAGACATGTCAACATGCGTAGCCATAGAATTTCTGATTCTTTTAAAGAAAATAACAGCACGTAAGCCTGTAAATCAGGAAAGAAAGAAGGAAATTAAGTATATTAACAAACGTTATCATAAAAATATAAACAGCTACACTGTCAATTTGACAATAAAAGCTTGCTGCATATTCTTGAAGAAAATAAAAGAATATCTCATACAAGCAGCATAATATATTTTCAATCTGAAATTCAACCTAACCACAATCATGCAATAATTTTCAGAAAAGATGAAGTACCCATGGTTCACAAATCCTCAAAAATTAAATATTTACAGGGACAGATTTCTCAACGTCTAGCTAGGAAATTGAGAAAATTATTAGTTAATTGTATACAAAATATTCTAACCTGGCATGCAAGACAATAAATAACATTTTATTAATGACTTGAAACAAACATGCAGATCTAGAAACCCTAATTCATGCAATTTCGAATAGAATACACAAATTCAATAGACTCATATCAAAATCACGCCCAAAATCCACCGCTAAAATAAAATAAAACAA
The DNA here is from genome assembly GCA_019454045.1 of Zanthoxylum bungeanum. Classification (NCBI taxonomy): domain Eukaryota; kingdom Viridiplantae; phylum Streptophyta; class Magnoliopsida; order Sapindales; family Rutaceae; genus Zanthoxylum; species Zanthoxylum bungeanum. The sequence goes on along the minus strand of SKCR01024899.1, from coordinate 1,717,735 downwards.
ACATGCAGATCTAGAAACCCTAATTCATGCAATTCCGAATAGAATACACAAATTCAATAGATTCATATCAAATTCATGCCCAAAATCTGCCGCTAAATAAATTAAATAATTACGTTTCTTTACCTGGGGGAAAAAAAGAGGAGAAAAGCGTCGCCTCAACGCAGATTCAAAAGAGAGAAGAGAATCGGCTCCAAGAAAATTCAATTATGAATTTTGAGGAGTGAATGAGATGAGAGATTAATGATTAGGGTTGGGGGATTTGATACGGCTTGTTTCTTTTTTTCTAGGGTTTCTAGGAAAGCGGTGTAGATCTTTAAAGGCCGTTGACTTGACTCTTGTGCCACCCTTTATGTGATGGATTCGTGAGTCCCGTCTACCAATCACGACCTTCCACGCCCACGCTTGAAGGGCCTTTATGTCAATGGGATATTTTACTAAAGATTAATCACCAATTATTTATGATAACAAATTTTTGCTGTTTAATTTTTCTCAACATTTTGAAAAACACCTCAATATAAAATAAAAAGATACAACTCAAACTAAACTTAACAATTGAGATGTCTTTTGTATATTAAGAAAGTTCATCAAATTTAGTGTTTAGGACCTTTGTAAACACATTGAAATTGGAATCTGGATAGTTGAATTTGAAATGTGAAATATATGTATTAATATAATCATATAATTTAAAAGGCATAAAATATCACCCCTAATAAAATAATTTTAAATCATTTTTTGGAACGAGTGATTATTACGTATAAAATCCTGTCGTAATTTATTGTTTCAACTTTGTCAAAGAGAAACATAATGAATCAACCCCCAAATTTTTCCCTATCATCAAATAGTGAGTTCTCTACAACCTCAAGACATCCAAAAACAGATTCTTAATTTTTTTTTTTTTAAAAATAAAGCTTAACGAGCAAATTAAAGAAATTTAATTCTTGGCAATTTATCTCCAACCCATAAAGAGCTTCTCTAATCCATTGCAAAAACCAATTTGGCTATGATCAAGAAAAATACAAAAACTTTACCATAAAAAACTATAGGAAATGTTATATAGCCCTAATGGGTCTAAAGGCCCATTATTTTGGGATCCAATATAGTAATAAGAACCACTTAAAAAAAGTATAAAACAGAGTAATCAGAATATATATATATATATATTTTACAAGCTTAACCAAGGTGAAAGTATATCCTTAAATATATTATATTATTTTATTATAAAGAATATGAGAATTTTCGTTTGGTGGATCACCATTAATTAGGTCATAAAAAACGTATTAGAATAAGACTTGTAGGTTGATATAACAAAATAAGTTTAAATAACCCATAAAATACCAAAAATAATAATAAATAAATAAAATTCAATCACTTCATTATCGAATCTTACAAATAGAATTAAGGTATATTTAAGGAATTTGGATTCAAACTATTTATAATCTTATGCTAGACTTGTATTAATATAAATAAATAATTAAGATTCAATTTCCCTTTTTGAAATTAAAAGCTTATAGTGTCTGCCCCCAAATGCATTGCTAAGTTTATGGATAAATGAATGCATCAGCTTTTACCATTTTTTTCAAAATCAAAACAGCCAAAATTATTTTGACATTCATTTACAATCATGTCATTATTTACTTTCAGTTAATTTCAAAATAAACATTCATTTCTCAACCAATAGTTTAATTTAATAAGATAAATAATAAGTCTCTGTGAGTACGATATCCGACTAATAATGACTAACTATATTACTTGAGCGATACATGCACTTACGTACGGTAATAAAATTGTTATCAATATCATACTGTCTTTGTTAGGGGCAATTTCATATTATTCTTCATTAAAGGAATAAATTCAAATTGCATGGTGGTGTAGGCTTTATATACTTTTTTGGACAGTTTTAAGCTAATGTGAGGGGCATATGCTCTTTTGGGGTTATTTTCTGTACTCTTAGTGTGTTAAGGTTGTGCTCTTTGTTGATTTTTTAGTTTACGGTTTCTGTTAGAGTATATGCCCTAAAATCAGTTATGCATGTAATGATTTAAGGCATAATATTTGTAATATAGTTTATTATTTATTAATTAAGGCATTTGTTAACTACACATTATTACATCCATATTTTATGTGTATGTCCTGAGACATTATGTCAAATGAATATTGTTAATTCAAAAGAAGTTTGTGATTATGAGAGTCAATAATATTTATATATGTCTCAAATTAAGTTATTGGTAAAATGTGACTGTTATACAAGACAATAATATATCACTTAACCAATATTGTTGTGTGTCGCCTAGATTGACATATGATGTTAATAGAATGGATGATGAGTCTCATATCATAAGGACACAGACAATAGATGTTTCATTAGTAGAATGAAATATCGAACACGACCACAGAAACGTAAGATCACAACCAATATTGTTGTGTGTCGCCTATATTGACATATGATGTTAATAGAATAGATGATGAGTCTCATATCATTAGGACACAGACATTAGATGTTTCATTAGTATAATGAAATATCAAACACGACCACAGAAACCTAAGATCACATGGTAATATTATCTAAGGTCATTGATCTTCGTAATAATACATTAGTGTCATCATATCATTTGACCTGAGATCATATGATGACTTGTGCGATAATACTATTGGTTCACTAGTATATCCTCATTCGACTATCCACGTCCTTTGAATAAATACTAGATGGCCTTGAGCAAATGAGTTGCAGGTCCAGGTTTAAATCATTATGGCTTAGAGGAGTACAGTAGGGAGTAAAAATATTTGAATCTGATATTCATGCTCATAAATTCTCTTTATGCCTTCCATTGGGTGCATATTTTTAACATTTTCCCCCTAAATTCGACCTCAAGCAACTTGGATGCGTGGTTAGCTGACTTCCTGCATGATAATCTAATTCTATTCATTGTCTTGCAGATCTCTACCTGAGGAGATGAGGATTCCTGCTTCCCTCAAATGTAAGTCATCTTTCCATAACACTTGTTTTTCTGAGAAATCTCAAGTGTTGGTTCTGCTCTAGATAAATTTTGTGTAACCAAATTCTGTGTGCATCACAGTATCTTCCTTTTTTACCGGCATCCTATAAACAAATACAGAATTATTTTGGAGGAATTCAATTTATAGTTGTCTCTTTTGCATCATGTAATTGAGTTATGACCTGTCTCTAGCTTTAGAGACTGAATGATATTTTATTTCTTACATAATTAAACACAGCACTGTATGTGCCTGCTTTGTTCTCAATATGTTGTCACTGTTCCAACTTCATATATAAGTTATAATTTTACTTATTATGTCAACACAGTTCTCTTATCTGTTCTCTATCCATCTGTTTATTTTTGTGCAAATTTAAAATTCTATTATTTCATTAGTGTATACCATTTTGGTGGTCGTGCATTTTTTCTTAACAGGGATGCTACAAAATCCTGAATATCCTAAACAATTGCAAGAAATGCTGTAAGCTCATTTTCTCGATTCCTGGATTTAATTATTTTCTAAGGGGAGCTTTCTATTATATTTGTAGCATTATTTGCCTTGTAGTTATTGATGTATAACCTCTTTATTTTTTATTATTATGAAGCACTGAGGTCATATATGCTTGAATTTTTTATTATTTGCCTGGCACATTATATACCTTAAATTTTCATGATATGGATTATATCTATTGTCTATTAACTCAGTAGTGGGGAGATGGAGAGTCCTGGGATGACTATTAATAAAAGTTAAAAACTTTTATTCTTTGGCTTTTGATTTGGTTCCTCCTACCCTTTTACTTTGTGGGTCAAGTTGTCTGAAAATGTATCAATAACTTTTTATTTGAATTTTTTTTGACATATTTCACTTTATTATTATGAGAATAAATCATACTATTTCCGCCTTGGGTTTCCGCATACAGCCACCCAGATTAAAATATACCAGCTTTACCCTATGGATTATGTTCTACATTTTTTAATCTACTAGTTCTGTTCTGCAGTTTAAATCTGATGTTTCCTAGATGGAAATTTTATTTTATTGTATTTCATGTTCTCAGGTTATGGCTATTATCACCAAAATAGCGGAATTCTTCCATGGAGCGACGGGTATATCTTAATTTTAGAGTTGACAGCTGCTGCTTTCCGGGGTTTAGTGTGTTCACACACTTTTTTAATCAGAGAAATAGGGTGTAAATCCGAGTACAGAAATTGAGCATTAACAGACTTTGATTTTGTTCCATCGCTAAAAATGTTGCAGTCTCGAGATAATCTTTCTGAGAATGCAGCTATTATGTGATTTTGCAAGCTCTGCTAAGCCGCTAGCTCCCCTTGATTTGCTTATTTTGTTGTATGGTGTTGTGATAAAACACACACAATAGAGAAGAAATGAGAGAAAAATTTTCTTTATTACTCACAAACAAAGAATTACAAGCTTAACCCTAAAGCTTTACAAAAACTCTCAACCTCTCTCTATTACTCTCACTTATGAGACTTTGGGATACTAATAACAATGGGTGAGGGGCTCTTTTATAGGGTTCAAAAGGCGTGTGCTACAGTGCACACGCCTTGGTGGTTGGCAAAACGTGTAAACACGTTTGGCCAACTTTCTCCTGCTGTCCTTTCAGCTTTCGGCTGATTGCATGCTGGCAGCCTACTGGTTGGCAACAAATCTCCCCCTCGGTGAAGATTTCCCAAAATCTGAGCCGACCATCAATCACCCAAATTCGGATCCTCCAAAGGATCCTCCCATGGCTGCATCTGTATGACTGCCTACGTACCCTGAGATGGGATCAAGCCAATCGTAGTTCTCTGAATCTCCCCACTCTGACTATGTGGAGAGTTTTGTCATCCCGGCTATGGCACGACAGATTTCAAGCTTCTCCTTCGGTAAAACCTTGGTGAACATATCGGCACCGTTATCATCGGTGTGAATTTTCCTGAGTTCTAACAGCCTTGAGCTCAGGATGTCCCGTATCCAGTGATACCTCACATCGATATGTTTTGACCTCGAATGAAATGTCGAATTTTTACCGAGATAGATAGCACTCTGGCTATCGCAGTACAAAATATACTTCTCCTGCTTGAAACCCAATTCCTGGACGAATGTCTTCATCCACATCAATTCCTTGCAAGCCTCTGTCACTGCAATGAATTCTGCCTCTGTTGTAGAAAGTGCAACACATCTCTGCAACCTAGACTGCCATGCCACAGCTCCTCCTGAGAGAGTAATCAGATACCCCGAAGTAGACTTTCGGGTATCCACATCTCCTGCCATATCCGAATCGGTGTAGCCTATCAACACTGGTTTGTCGCTGCTTCCAAAACATAATCTCATCTTGGATGTGCCTCGAAGATACCGCATAATCCATTTGATAGCATTCCAGTGTTCCCGTCCTGGGTTTGACATGAACCGGCTGACCAATCCAACTGCGTGTGCTAAGTCTGGCCTCGTGCACACCATGGCATACATAGACTTCCCACTGCTGAGGTGTATGGAACCTGTTTCATTTCCTCCTTCTCTGACTCAGTAGAGGGACTCTGTCTCGTACTCAATCTAAGTGGGTAGCAAGAGGAGTGCTAACCGCTTTAGCCTTGTCCATCTGGAATCTCTGAAGTACTTTCTCGATGTACTCCTCCTGTGACAAGTATAACCTCCTGGCTTTCCGATCACGACCGATCCTGATGCCAAGAATCTGTTTAGCTGGCCCCAAGTCTTTCATCTCAAAAGACTTACTCAGTTGCTGCTTCAAGTTATCAATCCTCGATTGATTCCTGCCAACTATCAACATATCATCTACATATCAGTAAGATGATAAAGTCATCGTCAGAAAACTTCTGAACGAAAACACAATGGTCTGAAGTGTCTTCTTGTATCCCTGCTCCCCCATAACTGACTCAAACTTCACGTACCACTGTCTCGGTGCCTGTTTCAAACCGTAGAGGCTTTTCCTGAGTCTGCACACAAAGTCCTCTTTCCCGCTGACTCTGAAGCCTTCTGGTTGCTCCATATAAATTTCTTCTTCCAGATCTCCGTGAAGAAATGCGGTCTTGACATCCATCTGCTCAACTTCCAGGTCGAGGCTTGCTGCTAAGCTGAGTACCACTCTGATGGATGACATCTTCACAACTGGAGAGAAGATTTCATCGAAGTCAATGCCTTTCCTCTGATTGAATCCCTTGACAACTAGTCTGGCTTTGTACCGGGGTTGTGAAGTATGCTCATGTTGCTTCACCCTGTACACCCATTTGTTCTTCAAAGCCCGTTTGCCTCTTGGCAATTTCACCAACTCAAAAGTGTGATTGTCATGCAAAGATTTCATCTCATCTTGCATGGCTTCCTCCCACTTTTCCCTGTCATCTGTTTCCACAGCCTCCTGATAGCTCTCGGGTTCTCCCCCGTCAGTAAGCAGCACATACTCATATGCAGAGTATTTGGTTGAAGGTCGCCTCTCTCTGTCAGACCTTCTCTGTGGAACTGTTGGTGTAGCTTCTGGTACTGGTGGTTGATCATGATCATCATCTCTGTGAGCTTCATCACCTGTACCCTCATGTCTGGGATCCTCATCTTCAACTCGTACTGGCACCGGTGTATGAGGTTCTGGATTCACATACCTGTATTGCTGGGGCATTGTCTTCATCTCCTTCCGGATATCTTCTATGGTCTGGTCTTCAACGAAGACAACATCTCGGCTCCTGACGATCTTCTTCTCCACAGGATCATACAGTTTGTAGCCGAAATCATCCTGACCATAGCCAATAAAGACACATGTCGCGTCTTTGCATCAAGCTTGGATCTCTCGTCCTTTGGGATGTGTACAAATGCTTTGCACCCAAAGACGTGCAAGTGTTGTATGACACTTCTTTACCTGTCCAAGCTTGGTTAGGAACATTACCTTTCAGTGCGACCGCTGGGGACATGTTCAAAACATGTACTGCTGTGATGAGTGCCTCCCCCCAAAATGTCTTCGGCAGCTTGGCTTGTGACAACAAGCTTCTGATCCTCTCGCACAAGGTTCTGTTCATCCTCTCAGCTAGGCCATTCAGCTGAGGTGTCTTCGGAGGTGTCGTTTGATGTCGGATTCCTTGCGTCTTGCAGTACTGATCAAACGGACCTCTGTATTCTCCACCATTATCTGTTCTGATGCACTTCAGTTTCTTGCCGGTTTCTCTCTCCACCAGGGCGTGAAACTCCTTGAACACTCCAAGCACTTGGTCTTTTCTCTTCAAGGTGTATGCCCATGTCTTCCTTGAATGATCATCAATAAATGTCACATAATACAGTGACCCACCAAGTGTTCGTGTCTGCATCGGACCGCATACATCTGAATGTATGAGATCTAGTACCTCCGGTTTCCGTTGAGGCGGGGAGCTCTGGAAGGATACTCTGTTCTGCTTTCCAGCCATTCAGGTTCACACTTCCGTAAGTGTGAGTTCTTCAATTCCGGAAGAACATTCCGCCTGCGTAGTATCTCCATCCCTGTTTGGCTCATGTGACCGAGCTTTTTATGCCATAGCTCGGCTGCCTCGTGCTGTTTGACTGTATTTATGCTACTATTTGAAAGCTTAGCATGCATCAAATACAAGGTTGAGTCTTTCTTACCTCGTGCCACGACCATTGATCCTTTAGTGAGCTTCCAGCATCCGTCACTAAAGGTGCTGCAGAAACCTTCATCATCCAGCTTGCCTGTTGAGATCAGGTTTAACCGGATATCTGGGATGTGCTTGACTCCCTTCAACACTAGTCTGGTCCGTTGTCTGTTTTTCAAGGCAGATGTCTCCAATACCGACGGCTTTGGACTGTCCGTCATTCCCCATTCTTACAGCACCGTAGTCCCCTGGTGTGTAAGATGAAAAGAAGTCTCTGCGTGATGTGGCGTGTATGGATGCGCCACTATCTATCACCCAACTGGTCTCGTGGCTGGCAAGATTCACAACATCTTCATATATAATATGAAATTCTTTGGAGGTCTTTTCGGTGGTAGTGGCAACTCTTTCTTGATTAGAGTCACCATCTCTCCTGGACTGCTCGTTCTTCAGCTTGTAACAGTCCCTCTTTATATGGCCTTTCTTTTTACAGTTATAGCACTCAATATCTCTAATTTTAGATTTACCTCGGTTTTTGTCTGATCTCCATGGGCCTCGGCTTTTACTCCTCCCCCTTCTGTTGTTCTTCTCTGTCACTAGAGCTTCTGAGGTAGAGGTTGATGCTGACTCCTGCATTCTCGTCCTCTTTTCTTCCTCGAAGATCCTGGTCTTTGCCATCTCCATAGTGACTTTCCCATCTGCGGCTGAATTTATCACCGTAGATCTGAACGTTTCCCAAGATTCTGGTAACGTATTAAGGAGTATTAAGCCATTTACCTCATCTCCGAAGTCTATGCCCAATCCAGACAATTCCTTCATTGTTCCGATGAAATCGTTGATGTGGTCCGCCACAGCTGTACCTTCCTGGTATTTCAAACCCATCATCTTCTTGATGTAGTACAGCTTGTTGTTTCCAGTCTTTGCTCGGAAAAGCTCCTCCAGCTTTCTCCATAAAACACGTGCATTTATCTCTTCACTGACATGGTTCACGATACTGTCGTCGATCCACTGACGAATAGTACTGCATGTTTTCTGGTGAAGATTAGCCCACTTCTCATCGGTCATTCCTTCTGGTTTCTCTGCTCCAGAACACCGATCCATCATAGTCCTTCACATACAGAAGGTCTTTCATCCTTCCTCTCCATGTAAAATAGTTTGTACTGGTTAACAAAATCATTTTTCCGTTGCTCCCCTCCATCATAAAAATTCTAAGCAGAATTTCAAAAAACGGACCTCACCGTTGCGTCCGGAATGGTCGAAAATGGTGGAAATGACACTTCGTTTGTCAAAATCCGACACAGGGACCAATTTGCAAATTCCAGAAATTACAGGGGTCAAAGTGTAATTTCCGAAAGTTCAGGGGCCAAAGTGCAATTACGGAAAATTTCAGGGACTAAATTGCAATTTCCAAATAGTTCAGGGACTAAATTGAAAATTTCTGAAAGTATAGGGGCTAAATTGTAATTTCCAGAAAGTTCAGGGACCTATCTGAAATTTACCAGGCACCGCTGACGTGGCACGTGCTGACGTGGAGGATGACGTGGCAGCTGACTGTGCTGCTGACTGGTCGCTTACGTGGCGCTGACTGGGCTGCTGACTGTGCGCTGACTGGGCTGCTGACGTGGCGACACGTGGCGGCTGACGTGGCGTCGTCTTCAACCTCGGTTTAGCGCGTGCGGCGCGTGGATTGCGCGTGGAGCGCGTGAGGAGTCCTCTGGTTGGCGCGTGCGGCGCGTGCGGCGTCTCTGGACCTCCGTTTGATCGCCGGAAAATACCACCGTGCTCGTCTCGCCGTGAAACGTCTGATGGTATGCTCAAAATCGATTTTCGACAACTTTTGTCGGAACCGACTTTCCGAACCGAAACTTCGTTTCTGAATTTCGGGATCCCTCCGTGGAACCGTAGCTCTGATACCACTTGTTGTGATAAAACACACACAATAGAGAAGAAATGAGAGAAAAATTTTCTTTATTACTCACAAACAAAGAATTACAGCTTAACCCTAAAGCTTTACAAAAACTCTCAACCTCTCTCTATTACTCTCATTTATGAGACTTTGGGATACTAATAACAATGGGTGAGGGGCTCTTTTATAGGGTTCAAAAGGCGTGTGCTACAGTGCACACGCCTTGGTGGTTGGCAAAACGTTTAAACACGTTTTGCCAACTTTCTCCTGCTGTCCTTTCAGCTTTCGGCTGATTGCATGCTGGCAGCCTACTGGTTGGCAACATATGGGCAATACATCTGCTTTTATACAGAGAGGTTTTATACTTCTGCTTTGATATGACTGTCAATCGCATGATTTAATCTCAGATTCTAATTGTTTTTTAAATTTTGATTTAGTTTGTAACAATATCTTATTAGCTGAAAGAGCTACAACCATTGAAACTCATTTCACTTTTGATATCCAACAGGCAAATAATGGCCAAACTGAAGAGGGAAAAAAAACTAGCTGGCAATTATACTCTCGATAAAATGCTGTCTAGGGCGACAACAATATTCTTGTAGTACAGCCAAACACGCGATGCATCTTTATCTCTAGCTGCATAATCTAGCTGCAATGGTAACCAAAACAATGATTGTCTCAGCAGAAGTGATACATACCATTCAGAAGTATCATCAGTAAACAACAGACAACTAGCAATCGACTTTTAACTATAATCAGTAACTCAACTCGTCATTAAGCTTCAGTTTGTAACCAGGATATGAATTTGTTAATTAAGGTCATTCTTGTAGAATCATAGCTGGAAATATAGTATAGAATAAATGATTTTGGTGGAGATGTAGAGGACTAAACCAAACCTAGAGGAATATGGCATCATTACTTTGGAAACAACAATGACTCAGAAAACCATTCCAGTGAAAACAGATCATCAATTTCCTGATACTAGATTAGGCATCATACTTTACAAGCATGCTTCTATCTAACCTTTCTTGAATCTTATCTTACAAATAAGACTAAAATCTTGTGATCTAAAGCTGTGGGACTTGTAGAATAAGAAAAGTGCGACTCTAGTTGAGCTTTTGGGAATTACAAACTAGAACACTGGCACATAGTAATGACATGCATTGACAGACAATTGAAAGCAAACATCTTACTTTGGTAACACTGTTGAAGAGATCAGAATAAAGCTTCCGCAGGTGGGGCCTCTCGCTTGTTGGTTTGGCATTGATTAAGGTATAGATGTCCTGTTTCAAGGAAGCCGAGCTTGCTCGTAGTGCTTTCTGTGCTTCCCTCCAGGACTCTGATTCTAGCAGAGCTTTTACCTGCAACAAAGATTGTGCGTGATCTCTAAGTCCGCTTTCTGCCTGTTCAAGGGTCTGATCAGGGGCTACCATTCTGAAGTCCAAGGCATTGACAATATCTTCACTGAAAATTGCTTCCCTTGCCATCAGTGGTGATACTGTTACTGCTATAACTCCTATTCGTCTACTGATAGTACATTCAACACATTGAGGCGTTCCTTTTGACTGAAAGGTCGGTTTCTGATAGCAAGTGAAGATTGGATATAGGTACAATGAATTAGATTCTGAGATCAATGGTCTTAAAGCCATTCCTTTTGAAACTCTACTAACAGTACAACTCAATAACTCGTATTATAGTGCACTAGGATTTGAGCTGAAAAAGGAAACACATATCTATGAGTATATTTATGGTGTAAAAAGCCCATGCCTAAAATGGTAATTAGGAAACAGTAAAACTTTGTTTTAAAATGGTATTGGCTTATATACTATTCTTCATTCTATGCTTCCACAAACCACTCCCAGATTAAACCAATTATTGACATGGGTGACCAATGACAACCGTAAAACACAAGCATGGAAGGAGTTATAGACTCTAATTTCCTAAATGTAACCTTCAAATTTTATGAATGCAACCCTTACTCCATCGGAATAACTGAATTTACCCAATACACATCATTTTCCGGTGACTATATCTTATCGGGATTTACCTATAACCTTGTTCTTCACAAGGACGGAGATGATGGAGTTGTTGCAATGAATTTTCTGGTAAAAGAATACAATTTTATTTTATTGCTTTTAAAATAATCTACTTAAAATAGATAAATAAACAGACTTCAAGAACATAGCATTGCAAAGAAAAAACCTCCACAAATATCAATATGACATCCATCAAACAATTTAGCAAGAGTTATTTTCTATACATTTACTTCTACGTTATATCAAGAAACAAAGACAATCCCATTAACATTAATGGTGATTGGTGAACTTGAATTCATACAGAAATTCAAAATTTCTCTGCCCAAAAAAGAGAGAAAAATTTACTGGAGAAATGAAACAGATAGATTGCTAATTGCTTCATTAATTGAACACGCAGATTAAAACCCATTTGAAATAACTTGTTAATGGATGTATGTTTAAAGAAAAAGAGAGAGAGGGAGAAACCTGTTTGTGGCTACGCTTGGCCTGGTTTATGCACTGAAGTTGGAAGCTGTACCATATCCTCTTTCTTTCCTTAGAAATGTTCTACCGACAAGTCGTAAAACCTTTCCGTCGGAAATTCTACGACATGTCGGTTATGCCTTAAGCTTAAGTATGACATGCCGGTAAAACCTGGTGTGACCTTTTTGAACTCATTTTTTTTAGTGAAAATTATGACATTTCTCCTTTAGGTATGCCAAAATTTCAACTAGAGAGCATAATTTTATCAATAAGCTTTAAGCAAAGCCTTCCCCCGGGTTGTTAACTCACTGTGTATTAATTACATTTGAAAGAATCAATGACAATCTTCTAACTTTAAAGGAAAATAATTTATAAAGTAATTTAAATGTGAAAATTATCTCATTTATACCTGTTTAAATGCTAGCTCCATGCATATATCATTGATGTCACGAAGTTTAGTTAAAAACGACAATGCCTTCCATAGGCGGCCTTTAGTTATTTTGAATTTTATGGGGTTTTAAACAAATTTTTAAAATGAAGTCTCTACTAATAAATGATAAAAAAAAAATAAACAAGTTATATTATACATTAAAAATTGAAATTTCTCTAAATTTGAGCCCCTTAATTTTGAGTTAAATTTGGAAGCCCAGTCGACGGCCTGTGTCAGCGCTCCCAAGGTCACCTCCGAAGTTTTTAATTTTTTTATTCAATACTTCGGATCTCCGGAGTTGAGGAATGTCGATTTTATATACATTTTTCAAACTTCGGAGATTTGAATCAAAACTTTAGAGATCCGAAATATTAAATAAAAAATTATTTGATTTCAGATTTCAGAATTTTACACCAACTTCGGTGTGTACTTCAGAAAATCCAAATTATCTAAAATACACCTCAGAGACTGTGGCTGAAAATACAAATGACATTGGCAAATGAGTATTTATTTATTTTGGTTAGTTTTTTTAAGAAGAAAATAATATTGATCATTTAGTCACATTTGTGAATATATACATGAGTTTTGCTAGTAGACTATCCAGCCATACAACAATTTCCTTCTTTTCCAAATCTAACTAAACTAGAAAATTAGCACAAATATTTTAAGTTCTAGAGATGTAGGTGCACTTAAAATCTTAGAAGTTTTTGATAGCATTAATAATGTCTGTTATCACCCAAATCACTTGTGTAATGTTGTCGTTTATGTTATTTATCACTTCTACGACTCCCTGAGCATCATATTCCACCACCACTGAGTTCAAGCATGCCTTTCCTGCTAATTGCAGTCCCCATCTTATAGCTTCAGCTTCAACATAATGACTATCACTTTAAAGTTTTCATCTTAGTCTCTAATAATAGTCCCCAATCCAGATAGCTTTTTCTCTAAATTTATGGATGCATCAACATTAATCTTGTACCATTCAGCGGGAGGAGAACTCCATGAATTCTTAGCTGCTGCATCTTTCTTTGGGTTACAAGTTGTATCCAAAATCTTGATTCTTTTGTATGAATCTATCATTGCTCCTTCAAAAAATGCTTATGTTTCTAGTTTGCCAAATTGCCAAAAAAAATAGGCACAATCATCTATAATCATGTCTTGCTATGAATTCTTAATAGTCAATCCAAGATAGTTAAGATATATTGGCATGCATTATCTTGAATGCTCTAAGCAAAAATAGTTATTTTCCAGCATTTCTTATCTCTCTTACAGTTAAGCAGTACATGAGTAGTATCTTCCACTCCACATTTACATGTTAGACATAGTGGTTCTTGTATAATCTTTTTTTCCAGAGATTCTCATCAGTTGGCAACAAATTTTGGACCGCTCTCTATATGAAAATTTTATCTTTTCAATAATATAAAGTCCAAGGAAAATGATAGACTGACTCAAAATACTACTCACACACTCCCTGAATGCAGGAAGTGATGTCGTTTTGAACAAAATTTAAAAAATAAGAATCTCTTACTCGTGCTGCCAAACCCAAATAAAGAATACTTCAAATTCTTTAGACAAACAAAAGAAAATAAGTTTTGTCCTCCATTACTCACAGCAACAGCAACCCTGTTAACCCTAATCCCCAAATCAATTCACCAACTTCAGACAAACAAAATCAACTTTGAAAGAACGGGTGGAGTTGCGGCTGAGAATAATTCTGCTGTTTCAAATTTGGTAATGATATTTTGTGTTAGATTGAAATGATTTATCTTGTGCATTCCTGAAGTGAGCTTCTATTATTGGTAAATAGTAGTAGTAGAGGTCATGTACTACTACAGATTTTGATTATTTTTAGGCCTGCAAAAGGAAACAGCATTGTCAAAGTTACCCACGTCCCACAGATTATGCTCCATAATTTATTTGGCTATTGGGTACATGACAGAGAAATCTGGATTTCATGTTTTGTTTTTGTTGCTGTTGAATTCGTCCCATACTCTTGTTTGGTTTGACAAATTTGCTTTTGTTGTTGTTGAATTCGTCCTCTGCTGCTCTTGTCTGGTTTGAAAAAATTTGCTTTTGTTGCTGTTAATGAAATCGCCCATGCTCTTGTCTTATTTGACAAAATTTTCTTTTGTTACTGTTAATGAAATTTGCTTTTGTTGTTGTTAATGAAATCGCCCCTGCTCTTGTCTTCTTTGACAAAATTTTCTTCTGTTGCTGTTAATGAAATTTGCTGTTGTTGCTGTTATTTTTTCATATAGGTTTCATCAATAATTTGAGAGTGATAGACAATGGAAAATTTAGAATTGGACAGTGAGTTCGAACAGGATGACAGTGTAGATGTTCACATTAATGAAATGGATGATAATCACGATGATGATCCAAAGACAGATATGGTTTTTTATAATGCTGATGTGATGTTTAATTTTTACAAAGAATATGGTAAACGAAAGGGGTTTCCAGTAATGCGGAGAAGTAGTAGAAAATGGGGTGATGGAAATGTTAGGTATGTGACATTTGCTTGTGGGAGAAGCGGCTTTTCAAAAACGACATCCAGTAATATTTTAAGGCCCCAACCTTTATCAAAAATTGGTTGCAATGCTAAAATTTGTGGATGTTTAGATGAAGTTGGAAAATGGAGGGTTCGAACTTTAGTTTTGGAGCACAACCATGAATTATTATCTCCATCGAAGTCGAAGTATTTCAGATGTAACCGTAGCATCAATGTACATGCAAAAAGAAAACTTGAGATAAATGATAGAGCTGGAATAAGAGTTGCCCAAAGTAGCAATTCTCTTGTTATTGAAGCTGGTGGGCATGAAAATGTTACATTCACGGCAAGAGATTGTAGAAATCATGTTGACAAACAAAGAAGATTACGTCTTGGCGAAGGAGATGCTTGCTTTACAAAACTACTTGATGAAAATGCAAGCGGAAGACGATAGATTTTACTTTAGCTTCAATTTGGATGATGAAGGTCGATTAAAAAATATTTTTTGGGCTGATCCGAGGAGTAGGGCCGCCTACAAATCTTTTGGTGATGTTGTTACATTTGACACCACATATCTAACAAATAAGTATGACATGCCATTTGCCCCATTTGTGGGAGTTAATCATCACGGTCATTCTATACTGTTAGGATGTGGGTTGATTTCACATGAGGACACTGAGACTTTTACTTGGTTATTTAGGACATGGCTATCTTGCATGTCAAATGTTGCACCTATTGGAATCATTACTGACCAAGACAAGGCAATGAAAAAGGCGATTGAGATTGTTTTTCCTACTACTCGACATCGGTGGTGCTTGTGGCATATATTGAAGAAAGTTCCTGAAAAATTAGGAGCTTATACGGAATATAATGCAATCACTCAGATATTACATTCTGCTGTTTATGATTCACAATGTGTTGCGCAATTTGAGGAAACTTGGCATTATATGCTTGTTCAATATGATTTGGGCGGTAATGAATGGCTTACTGGGTTATTCAAGGACAGACATCATTGGGTTCCGTGTTATCTAAAGAATAGTTTTTGGGCAGGCATGTCAACTACTCAACGTAGTGAAAGTATGAATGCCTTCTTTGATGGGTATGTTAACTCAAAAACAACATTGAAACAATTTGTGGAGCAGTATAACCATGCTTTGCGGAGTAAAGTTGAAAAAGAAATAAGAGAAGATATGAAGTCACTTTCACAACAACTTCCTTGTGTAACAGAATACAAGATGGAGCAGCAAATACAGGAAGTTTATACCATTTCAAAGTTCAAGGAATTTCAACAAGAGTTAATTAGAAAGATGTATTGTGAAGTTGTCAATTCAATGGGATCAGAACATGTAGTAAGAGAAGATGTGAAAGTTGGTGAGGGGAAAAAAAGAACTTTCTTTCAAGTTTACTTTGAAAAAGAAAGGAGAAATTACTTGTAGTTGCTCAATGTTTCAGTTTAGAGGAATTCTCTGCAAGCATGCTGTTACAACCATGATACGTAATGACGTAGAAGTATTGCCAGATAAGTATATTCTCGAACGATGGCGAAAAGATGTTCGACGATGTCATAGTAGGGTGAAAGTTAGCTATGATATATGGAGTTCTACAGATGAACAAGTGAGATATGACAAAATATGTGCTAAGTTCGCAATGGTTGCAGATAAGATTGCAGGAGATATTGAAAGTTATAATTATGTGTCAGATTTGATTGATAATCTGTGGAAAGATTTACCGAAACAAAATTTTAGTATTGAAAAAAGTTGTTGTAATACTGTTGGGAGTTCAGAGACTGCAGCTGAAAGCATTCGTGATCCAAAGATTACTCGTGCTAAAGGTCGTCCTCGCACTCGAAGGCTGCAGTCTATAAAATTTAAGAAACATAGCAAAAAAAAACATCAGGTGTGTATCGGGTTACTGTAAATTTGTTAGGTCAATTAACTTCAGTAAAGTAACTAACTGCTCATTTTCATTCTACTTGATGAACATGATGTACAAATGCACGAGCAATTACATTCTATTCAATTCCCAACACAAGATAGCAACAGGGTTAGTATAAATTGTTTATTTTATTTTATTTTATTTTATTTATATATATAGCATATTTTACTGTATTAGCAAATGTAGTTACCTTTCATTTGATTTTGCATGCAGATTGAACATGTTCCTGCCACTGCACCATATGTTCCTGATTCATCTGGAGGATTTCAGCAATTATTGCAGTCTATAAATGATAATTCATTTGGATGATTTCAAAAATTACTTTTCTAATGTCTTGAAGTTGTCCAGCTAGTTTTGATATAGAATTTTAATGTAATCAACATTCTCTTTAATCAAATCACCCGACTTTATATGTTATGTTTGTTTGTTAATTCAATTGTTAGTTTTTATGCTAAAACGAGTGGCTTGGTTCAAAGTGTACTCAAAGTATGCTCAAAGCTATGACAAATTACGGACAAAGTATGGTCAATAAAAACTTCTACAATCAAATAACATATTATACATTGACAGAGATATATGTGATGCTTGAAGCATTATATTCAAGCATTATACATTGTTGGGATAACATATTATCAAAATGATACATAATAATAGGAAAATAATTATTTCTGCAGCATATTTTTGAATGGGACTACTGTCTCGGTTTCGTAGTTCATCTCTCAACTTTCGAATTTCAGCTAGTAAAATATCATGATTAGTGTCGTTGGCTTTTCGATCTTCCGCCCATTGATCGTCGTCATACCAGTCAAAGGCTTGACACTCATTGCATTTCCAAAATTTTCGATTTGGATTTCGTGATGTAGTAGAAGTCAATAACTTTTGGTATCCGTTACGGCATTTGCTGCAACGTCGTCGTTCCACTGAATGTGCACTTGTAATAGATGACATTATGATTACAATTTAACTGCAAAATACACCATAACAAATATATTATAAACAGAACAATCTTCAAGTAAAGAAGTAACAAAATCTGAATAAACAGAATAATCACATTCAAATTTGACAAGTAAATAATAATACAAAAACTAGAACGATATGAAGAAAGGGGCACTTGGCATCATATATATTTGAACTAATCAATTGCAAGTTAAGCACAAACTTGGAAAGTACAATATTTTGTAGGAGCCAAAGAAGCTTATGATCATTCTCAGAAAATTATCGAACTACAACTAAATAAAGAGAAATTTCAGCAATTTAAGTTTGGTACAGTTTATTGATACATTAGCAGAACTACAAATCGATCAATGCACTGAAGAAAGGATGTATAATGCAACAAATTCGGAGAAGTATCCTCCATCCCTTGCAATCTCAAGGAGAAAATGAATGTCCAAGACAAACTGTTTCTGTAACAATATGTATAATGCAACAAATACTGTTATCTGGTCTAACATCAGATAACAGGTACATTATTGTGGAAAAGTAAAATGCCAAATAGAATTAAATCAAATGAGAAGTAAATTAATATGAGAAGTAACATTGGCAAGTCAACAATAAAGGTGCCAGTAAGAATTGGAAAACATTCGAATTTCGTAATGAACTAGTCTACATGAGAATTAGCCTCATTCTACCCAATCTGACATTATTCTTGCACAACATCAACTCTGTAAAGGTTCCATTTGAATAACTTTATTTTCATTAATATCCTGAAAAAATAAATACATGCCAATCCAAAATATACAGCTAAGAGTAGGAACAACCACTGCGATTTGCACGAAAGGAATCAATGAAAATTTGCCCAGTTCATCATCAATGAAAATTTGCACGAACCCATTGCAACACTAATCCCAGAAAATCATCAATGGTTTCAAACAATGGCCATTTATTTTGCAAAAATAACAAATACCCAGAAGAAAATAAAGGCAACAGAAATCACTAAACCTTTGCTTGCCAACGATTTGAAGAGATAAAGCCAATGACACAAAATATCATTACCAAATTTGAAACAGCAGAATTATTCTCAGCCGCAACTCCACCCGTTCTTTCAAAGTTGATTTTGTTTGTCTGAAGTTGGTGAATTGATTTGGGGATTAGGGTTAACAGGGTTGCTGTTGCTATGAGTAATGGAGGACAAAACTTATTTTCTTTTGTTTGTCTAAAGAATTTGAAGTATTCTTTATTTGGTGTTTGGCAGCACGAGTAAGAGAATTCTTGTTTTTTAAATTTTGCTCAAAACGACATCACTTATTGCGTTCGGGGAGTGTGTGAGTAGTATTTTGAGTCAGTCTATCATTTCTCAAAGTCCAAATGATGCTCCATTAACTGTTTTATAAATATCCCATGATAGAAATCAAGTCAAGATGACAAAAGTAAAATAATACAATGTATGTTTTTCATGCTTTTTCTCTAATTAAAAAAATATATATAAAAGGGAGCTAAGATACGAGTAAAATTTATTTTATCATTACTTCGTTTTCTTACATATGGATGTTATTGATACTGTTACCAATTGTATTTTTTGTATTTTGTTTAACAATTAAATAAGGTAACTGTGCTACTTTTATGGGTTTGTTTGGCCTACAATTCATGATGACCTATTTATTATTATTTTAAAATAAATTAAAAGAGGGAAAATTAATTATAAAGTTTGTGATTTGTTTGGTTGCTTGTGAATTAGTTTGGTCCACAGCTAACGATAATCTTGCATTACTATCATTTTGCTTAAAGGGCTTCATATATCAACAGAAGGGGCGTTTAGACCTATTTATGAAAATTCTCTCTTGATGAAATTTTTTGCAAAACATTGGGGGAGGTTTATGATAATTATCTACATTTTTGATTTTTGCACGTTAAATTCTCTACAGCCGCGCGCACCATACCGTCTCTTAACAGACTATAAAGTTAAAACCCTCAACAACAGTAAACAGTTTTAGGCGCGAGCGAGTCTCCTCATTCGACACAATGCGTACCAGACAAGATTCTAAGAGACCCCAAAATCAATCTTCAGGTCACTCTCTCTTTTCTTTACTTCAGTAAAACCCTAATTTCCCATTTAATTTATATTTAGCATATTATATTCTCTCATTTTTTAAATTTATTAATTCTGGTATAAATTTATTAGGGAATGAGAGTACAACGAGAGGGGCACTGCGTGATTCAGAAAGCCGCCATAATGACTCTGGTTTTGTTTTGCTTACTCTAATTAGCCTTTCTGGGTTTTATTTGTATGAGATTATTGTCCATAATGAAACAAACTTGATGGATGTTATTTAACTGAAATTGGGATTATATTTTAGGAACACTTGCTGAGACTTCACGAGAAGGCGTTGGTAAATTTCTTAGACGTGTAAATGCTCGTAGCTCATCGCGAAGTAAGAAACAAGATAATGCTGTTGGCTTGGTTAGTTTCGTGAACATTATTATTATTATTATTTGGTGTATGCTTGTTGGTTAGCTCTGTAATTTTGCATGATGTACCGATTTCTTTTGCCCTCTTAGGAGCTTGATTTTTTGTTTCCCTAAAAGTAGTTTAAAATTTAAAGCCAAAAAAGAATCTTATTTTTTTCTTTTACTTTCTGGTTTTCTGTGTAACTTCATTTGGAAAATGTTTCCGGGTTGTGATTTGTGAAGTAATTGCTCCTGATAATTGTTTGAGTGACGGCTTCTGTATTTCAATTTGTTTTCAGCCAAGGAGTGCGTCAAAAGTAAATGAAAAACAAGATGTAGATAAAAGGGTTACTTGGAGTGATGTAGATGATCAAGGATGTAGCAAAGATGCAATAGGAAACACCTTAAGGGATTTTGATTCGGGAAGACTTCAGGACGATGTTTTGGGTAGTGGGGAGGAAATGTACGATTCAGATTGGGAAGATGGATCAATTCCTGTAGAATGTTCCAAAGAAAATCATCCAGAAAGTGACATTAAGGGTTTCACGATTGAATTTGCCGCTGCTGATTCTGTTACAAAGAAGCCTATTCGTCGAGCTTCTGCGGAAGAGAAGGTCAAGCACACTTCTTCGCATAGCATTGGGAATTGCATGAAATATAATTTTTATGATTGTATAATTTTACAGCTTTGGAGAATGAACTTTGGAGTTTCTTCTTTTGCCACAGGAATTGGCCGAGCTCGTGCACAAAGTTCATCTACTATGCTTACTTGCAAGGGGCAGGTTAATTGATTCTGTCTGTGATGATCCTCTTATTCAGGTTTTTTTTTTTTTTTTTTGTATACTTGAGCTTATAATAAATTTCACATGTGCTGTCTAATACTGGAAAAATTCATATATGGTTGTTTATAAAATTCCTTTCTCTCTGAAAATCATACACGTGCGGTTTCACACGCAGCATACATTGAAATAGAAAAAGATAAAAGAGTTTTTTTTCTCTCTCTCTCCTAGCGTACACTGAAATAAAAGACGATAAAGAGGGTTATTCTTTCTTTATTTATTTATTTTAAATGAAATTTTATTGTCATGGCAGGCTTCTCTACTTTCTCTTCTGCCAGCATGCTTGTTAAAAATATCTGAAGTCCCAAAACTCACAGCCAAAGCTTTATCTCCTATTGTCAGTTGGGTATGACTACATCTATCCTTGCCCTGAACCAGCTGTCTTTCGTTATAGTTTCATGATTTAATGCACTATATCGCTGATGTTTTTATGTAAAACTTGCAGTTCCATGACAACTTTCATGTTCAAAGCTCGGTCAGTGCCGGGAGATCATTTCATTCAGATTTGGCCTATGCTCTTGAAAGTCGTAAAGGCACTCCAGAGGAGGTAGTCTTCTTGTTTTTTTGAAAGAGAAGAAAAAATATTTTCTTACTTTACTAGTCATAGATATAGTGTTGTCTTTGATCAAAAAGTGGCCTGTATCAGGACTGGTTCAATTGCAGTGTTATTTTCTTTGTGATTATTTTTTGTTTGTTGTTTGTCTTCTACTAAATATCATTTCTTGGAGTCTTGCCTCGGCATAGTGTAAAGTAAAAAGGGGAACAATGTGATAAATGCATTGTAAAACAATATGGAATGGATAGGAAAACTGATGAAGTAAAAACTCAGTAAAATCCATCAGTAAATGGAACACTACTTGGCAGACTTTGTATTTGCGATGAAAACTCTGAGTCTGATTCTTGATTTTTCTCTTTTCGGCTTTTACGCCGTTGGGTTTAATTCATTGCTTGGTCTCTGCATTTAAGTTGACAACCATCTTTCCTTTTGCTTGGCCTTTTTGTCAGCATGCTTAGATAGTGTGGAATCTGCCATTCTGCATCTTTTATTTGACTAGAAATAAGTTTCCTTGCAGATAGCAGCACTGTCTGTGGCATTGTTTAGAGCTTTGAAGCTAACAACCCGGTATGGCTATATAATCAAACTGTGAAAGGCAATGCATGTTTGCTGATAAATAACTATATTTTTTTTATTACTCTCTCTTTTTTTCTTTGATTGTCTCTTAATAATAAGTCCTTCAAGATGATATTTAGTCATTGAAAAAGGTCATGTGTTATAATTGCTTTTATTTTGATCTTTTATATTCTGTTAAGGTATTAAATATTTTCTTTTCTTTATAGAGGCTTCATTACTTTGTATCTTATATTGAGATATTCTTAAAAATCATCTTTACATAAAAACCATTATTTTATAGGTTTGTCTCCATTTTGGATGTCGCCTCCTTAAAACCTGAGGCTGACAAAAATGATTCTTCAAATCAAGATAGTAGCAGAGTAGATAGGGGAATATTCAGTGATCCAACACTGATGGTTTCCAGATCAGAAGAGGTTTTGGTATCTCCTGTTAAATCATTTTCGTGCAACAAAAAGGAGAATGTTTGCGAAACTTCTTCAAGGGGTTCACCTGAATGCAAGTATACCTGTCCAACAAGCAACATCACTCGATCTAAAAAGTCTCCTGTTTCAGGTCAGCGGAATGGTGGAGTATTGGATCCATTATCTTCCGAGGAATGCAGTGATATCTCTGAAGCATACCTTCCTAAGGAAGAATCTCAGGCTTTGAAGAGGAAAGGGGATATTGAGTTTGAGATGCAGTTGGAAATGGCTCTTTCTGCAACAGCTGTTGGCACTAGTAAAAGTAACATATGTTCAGATGTGAAGGACTTGAATAGTAATTCCTCAAGTGTCCATCCAGTTAAAAGACTGAAAATATATGAAAGTGGAGAAGCTTCAACTTCTTGCCTGGGAATATCTACAGCAGTTGGATCTAGAAAAGTAGGAGCTCCCCTGTACTGGGCTGAAGTGTACTGCAGTGGTGAGAACTTGACAGGAAAATGGGTGCATGTTGATGCTGCCAATGCAATCATCGATGGGGAGCGGAAGGTAGAAGCTGCAGCTGCTGCATGCAAAAGATCTTTAAGATATGTAGTTGCTTTTGCTGGTCGTGGAGCTAAAGATGTGACCCGCAGGTTATGCATTGTCCATGATTACTTAATTGTTTTGCATGTTTTTAATTATAATCTGCTGTTATTTTGTAAAGCGTAACTTTAATTAGTAATCAGCTGTTTGACTATATGTGTATTGCAATTGCTAACCTTGTGGAAGGAGGCATGTTTAATATGATGCTAACTTATCTGTAGTAATGGTATTTTCCATATTAGCTTCCTGCCAAGTGTAGAACTAAATTAGGATGTTAGTGAGATTTGATTACGATCCCACGAAGCTAGAGAGTGTTTGTGTTTGCTACATGTATATACTTTCATGAACATGTTTCTATTAAATATATAAAATAAGAAATAGTTTAGTTAGGATGTATGATTTTACTCTGATAGTGATGTAAAACTTACTCTTTACTCTTTAGATATTAGTTTGTGGATCTCTTGTTCACTTTTGTAATCCTTTTTTTCTTTAAAAGTTTATATGTTTTGTATCATAATAAAAATCAGGCACCATTAATTGTATGAAAGAAAAAATTCTCTCTCATAGCTGCAAAGACCTTGTTGGATGCCCACTTAAATTTCAGAGACATTTGATAATCACTTGTCACATGATGTTGATGCCCCTAGGCATTGTACGTCAGTTTGTTCTTGTTGGTTTTTGAAGTTCAGCTGATCAGTTTAACTGTTAATAGTATATATCCACTGGAGCAGCTAAAAATGTGTAACCAAGTCGATTTCTGTCCTCAATGGAAAGTGGAGTTACTGATATGTCATTCTACATACAGGTACTGTATGAAGTGGTACAAGATTGCATCAAAACGAGTTAATTCTGCTTGGTGGGATGCAGTATTGGCTCCATTGAGGGAGTTAGAATCGGGAGCAACTGGAGGTATGACCCATATGGAAAAGAAACATGTTAATGCCACCAATAACCTTGAAGCATTGAAAACATCCAATTACCCATATCAAGATGGTTTCCTCAATCATGTCAGCTTGCCTAGGGATTCAGACCTTAATATAGAGTCTTCTGCAAAGGATTCTTTTGTTGCTTCCAGGAACTCTCTTGAGGATATGGAGTTGGAAACTCGGGCACTAACTGAGCCTCTACCCACCAATCAACAGGTGTATTTTCTTCCCTTCGCTTTTTATCTTGTTTGATGGTATCTAACAGCAATTAAATATTCCTTATTCTGTTAATAAAGCTTCTGCCTTACGCAGGCCTATAAAAACCATCAATTGTATGCTATTGAAAGATGGCTTAATAAGTATCAGATACTTTATCCAAAGGGTCCCATTCTGGGTTTTTGTTCCGGACATCCGGTTTATCCTAGGACTTGTGTGAAAATACTCAAGACGAAAGAAAGGTGGCTTCGGGAAGCACTACAGGTTAAAGCTGACGAGGTTCCTGTGAAGGTCTGCTCTGGCTGGTGGTAGAACTGATTACATACAAACCGTCTTGATGTAATAACATCTGGACGTACGAGATAGTACCGTCTCGTACTTTTAGCCCAAAACAAGATAGTATAGGTACTATCTTGTATGTCTGGATGTTATTATATCAAGACTGTTTGTATATGATCAGTTGTGTATATGGTGGCTGACTGTTTTACTGTGGTTTCATTTATGTTAATCTATTTCCTGCAGGTGATAAAAAATTCTTCAAAATCGAAGAAAGGACAAGTTTTTGAATCTGAGGAGTATGATGAGATTGATGCTAAAGGAAATATTGAACTTTATGGAAAGTGGCAATTGGAACCATTGTCTCTCCCTCGTGCTGTTAATGGGATTGTGCCAAGGGTGAGTTGCTATTCCTTATTCATGGATGTAGGGTTTGGATTAAAATTTATTTATTTTTTAATAAATATAATTTTTGAGATAGGACATAGATGGCACAGAATATGCATGCACATGGTTAAACTGCTGCCTTGTAAAGTAGAAAAAAGCTGGTATAAAATCAGAGAATCAAAGAGGCCAAGATGCAAAGACATTAAATATATTACAAGTGCAATTGAAAAAGTCTGGTTTAAAGCCCACAATTTTTGGTTTGTTTCCTTGATGACCTGGTAATTTTCCACAAAACAAATCAGCGATTGGTTTATGTTTGCATGTTTTAGATCTTTATGAAGCTGTATTTTCACCGAAATTTGATCTCTATTTTGATTTCTAGAATGAGCGTGGTCAAGTTGATGTGTGGTCTGAGAAGTGCCTCCCACCAGGAACAGTACACTTAAGGTTGCCAAGGGTATATCCTGTGGCCAAGAGACTGGAAATTGATTCTGCACCTGCCATGGTCGGATTTGAATTCAGAAATGGTCGCTCTACTCCTGTCTTTGATGGCATAGTGGTGTGTGCTGAGTTCAAGGAAATAATACTGGAGGTAAAATATATCTGGCCTGTGAGTGAAATGCATCTTTTGCTTGTGAAATTGAAACCTTCTTGAAGGCACTAAATGGACATTATTGTCACACCAGGAGTTTAGTAATATGATGAAATTCATTGGATGGTTTTAGAACTTTTTCCATTATTACTGAAAGCACTGTATGTATGTACAGACTACAGACACCCCCCCATATGTCTTGCATTATTTTTTAGATGAAAATGCCTAGTGTTGAGAAGGTTTCTGAAGCTTGTGATATCATCTTGTATTGTACGTTGTACCCGAGTTCTAAGCCATTGAGCAAAATCATCTTTGACCAAAAAAATTTGATTACTCTCCAGGCATATGCAGAAGAAGAGGAGAGAAGAGAAGCCGAGGAGAAGAAAAGAAGGGAAGCACAAGCTACTTCTAGGTGGTATCAACTTCTGTCATCCATTGTAACTCGACAAAGGTTGAACAACTGCTATGGGAACAATTCATCTTCACAAACATCCAGTAGTCAGAATGATCAGCAATCTCTAGAACCCCAGCAAATATATACACGTAAAGCTAAATTGCATGCTCCTTCTGCAGGACAAACAGAAGAGCATGAACATGTATATTTGATAGAGGATCAGAGTTTTGATGAGGAGAATTCTGTAACAACAAAGCGATGCCGTTGCGGCTTCTCAATCCAAGTGGAGGAGTTATAGCGCTGCTGTTAAAATGCTATGTTTGCTTTAACCCCAACTTGATGTTACTCAAAGCAACACAGGCAATCAGGCTGCGTTTTTGCTTCTAGTCTTGTATCTTCTCGGGTAATAGCAGCAATTCTCTATTTATTACTAATAGCAACAGCTTTTGCCTAGTCTTGTATGACAGTGTAGTGAAGCTGAATTTTTCATTTTTATTTTATCATTAAATGTGTATAAAAAATTGCGGATATTGCTTTCATTTGTAGAGTTAATAACTGTAGAAATAATAAATAATTCTTCATGGACAAGAAAACACACAATAAAAGTAGAAATTTTCTCAAAAGAAGTTAAAGAGCAAAAAGTAAATGGCTTGAGAAAGAAACAGGATCCAATCCAAATGGTTACTTTCAAAGCTTGGTGGGGAGCAGCAATGTGACGTGAGTGACAGGTAAGTAATGAAATGTAAGTTTGTGGAGACCTAATTTGTGTTGCCATATGGAATTGAACCACTACATTTGACAATGACTACCAACAAAATCGATGTTAAATGACTTGGGAAATGACAAATTTGTCAAGAGATTATGAAATGGGGCTTCTCTCATTCACAATTACAAATTGACATTCATTATTATTATGCCATTTTTTTGAGGATAATGGATATATTTTCCACTCGGTGGTCATTGGGTTGGAAGCAGATTTGGAAATTTCTAATAATTTTGGGTTCAGAAAATCCTGCCCCGAATCCCCTCATTGCCAACACTACCCACCTGTGCCTTCATTTAATCCGATTTTAACTTCTCATAAAATTAAATTTAAAAGTTGTAGCTGCGCACATAAAATTTAAGGAATTTATGTGGGAAGACAACTTTGTGAATCTCATAAGAAAATGTTGGTTAGAAGTTGTCACAATCAACATGCACTTTTAAAACACTTTAATACTTCTTATTGTCAATGATTATATGACAAAACGAATATGACAAATTTCGCGTTTTGTTTTTACTAATCTTATAATGAAACCGGCCTATAATTAGAGGTGTGAATTTGCGATAGGATTTGTTTATTTGATCGATTCGATTCGCTTTAAAACAAATACGGATTTGGAAAAATTGATTCGTTTAATAAATTGGTCAATTCGATTCGATTCGTTTATTAAACGAATCCAATACGAATTTAAGCTCATTGATTCGTTTTATTATTTTCGTTAACTAGTTATTATTATTTTTTAATTAAGATTCGAGAAACTATGATTAATTATCATATAACAAATAATATTATCGATGTTTGGTGAGTTATTTTTAGTAAATATATTAATTATGTATTTCATATGTATATATTTACGAAGAATTAATATAAATAAATTATGATAATTTATGTTATTGAATAATATCATGACTAAACGAATATTCGTATTCGATTCGTTTAATAAACGAATCAAATATGAATCATGATATTATGATTCGTTTAATAAACGAATCGAATACAAATTCATCATATTTTGATTCGATTCATTTAGGATTCGATTCGTCAATTCGTTTTGTCACCTCTACCTACCACCACACTTTAGTCAAAGCCAACAATACAAGAAAATTGAATACAAGTGAACATTTTTTATGCTTCAACTCCCAACTAACTAATGCTTACACATGCAAAACAACGACAGGATTGCTTTAACATTTCCATTCATGTGATAGGAAAAAAATTGCATATTCTTTTATTCTTAACTCAGAAAATATTCAATGGCAAGTTATTCACATGAGACTGTTTGTGATTTGTGTGCGACCCACTTGAAGTAATCAGCTAGGAGAGCGCTTTGAAAAAGACAAAGGGATCATATTCATATGGGATCCATTATTATGAAAGTGGGACTGTTGCTACTGGCTTGTGCTTTTCAAACTCAAACCCAGTTATGGTACGAGGTTCCTCTTAGCTGTTGGTGGCTGGCTGATGCCATGCAAATAAAATTCTCATCACAATAGCCGAGTTAAGTTAGATTCAGTGTTGAATTTTTTTATAAATTACGATCCGTAGTTATTGAAAAATAATATATACATAATTAAATTCTCATGACTAGATCCAAAATCCACACACGCATCAATCATAAATTCTTGTCTGAATCCAATCCCCTTTTTACTCGATCATCAACCCACAATTCATTTTCCCACTTTCAATTAAAACTACTCTAAAAATTGCTATTTGCTCCCTAAAACCTATCAGCAGTGAGTCAGCAACATCAAACATTCAAGTCAATACAATTAAAAATATTCTAAGGAACATTAAGTTGGCATCTATCTAAGGCTGACTCGGGGGGCTAAACTGGCAAGAAAACCAAATGTCACAATCGGTTTCATAAAGCCTATGCTGTGGAAATTGTCAAACATATTGCACTCAATATTTCAAGCTGAATAAACATTAAGAGAAAACGACAGAATTAAACCAAATCATCATTAGTACCAATCATCCTTCTGCGTTAACTAAGAAACCATCATCGAAGCCTCCACATCAATTACACCATCCAATTCTACATTGCACTTACAACACAGTAACATTGACAAAACTAACACCACCACCAAATTCTACAAGCATGCAAACAACACAGTGCAGTAGAAGTCTTAATGTTCAAACACTGACTTCATTAAATTGAGGCTTCACCTTTGGTGGTCGGCCTCTACCCCTTCCAGTCCCTGTCACTGTTGCTGTAGTTGTAGCAGTTCCGCTAATCCCACCGGATGGCCTCGCCATCTTCCTCGGACGTCCCCTTGGCTTTCCACTCCCTGTTGCCACCTTAGGTTTCACTGGCTTCGGAGAAGCATTAGGGTCCTTTGGAGGGCGTCCCCTAGGCCTAGCTGGAGACAGAGCAGCACCTTCTGGCATTGGAACCTTTGGCTTGGGGGGTCTGCCACGGCCACGCCTTGGTGGTGCATTAGGATCACGTTTCATGTAATTGTTTTTCCAAAACACCAGCTCCCCGGTTTCCTTCATTCTATTCAGGTGGTGTGATAAGAGTGTCATGTGCCCAGCTGGCAAGTGCCCGTATTTCGATTCAATGTATTTTGATATCGATGTCTTGTTTGAGCCATTCTCTTCATCCAATGCTTCAATGGCTAACAAAATCATCTATATAATACCAAAATGCAAACACAGTTACAAAACAAAACAAAAAAAAGAAGAAGTGAGTTTCATGAATGAAGATAAAAACTATGATTTGCAAAACTATATACATAAATTAACACACAACTGAACAGTTAAAATAAATTAAAATAAGTTGAAATAAAACCACATTTTTATTTCTTCAGACTACGAAAAATTTAAGGGAGATAAAAATAATATGTAATTAAGCAATAATTAAACAAGGCAGCTAAAGTACTGGCTGACAAAAAATCTGCATCACAGTTACACTCTAACATCTACCTTAAACACTGCAGCAGCTAAAGTACACTAAAATTTAAGGCATGTGAATAAATTTTTAAAAAAAAAAAAATTATTATGGAGAGAAAAAAATTAAATGAGGGTTTGAGGTAAATTGGACATCTCTCAGAACTTAAAACAAATCTCTTGAAATCTCGAAATTTAACTAGGAAAAAAATTGTAATCCACCTTCTAATTTTTTGCATATCAAAGATTGAAAATAATTATCAAATTACGCGAATAATAACTAAATTTTAGACACAATGTGAAATAAAGACAAAACACAAATGGTATTCATTCAGATTCTTCTTCTTCTTTTTTTTAAAGACCTTACCTTTGCATTAACATCCAAGAAATGTACAAAAATAAAAATTTATCCTTCATTTCTCAAAAACCTATTTCTATTTTTATTTTCCCCCAGTACCCAGCAATTTAAAAAAAAAAAAAAAAAAAAAAAAAAATCAAAGACCAAAAAAAAAATACAGATAAATTACATCTAAAAAAACCTTAAAATTTTGATTTTTATTTAATTAGAAGAGTTGTTGATGTACCTGAGGATATGGAGGCAGTGGTGGGAGCTTATTAACCTCTTCAGCTGCCATTATTTCTTCTGATTTTCACACCAATTTTTTAAAATACAAAATTAAATTAAAAAAAAATCACTCACTGAGTCCACTAGTGACTGAGTCACCGGGTCACCGAGTCACCACCAGCTTCAATTCAACAACTAACAGAAATACTGTTGAGGGTATCAAAAATCAACTCGAAAGTTTTGATTTTGAGAGACGGATATATGAGAGGGGGCTAAACAATTTTTGGTCAGTTGAGGAAATCGACGGCTGGGAGTGTTTCAGTTGATGATGATCCAACGGTCGATGTTTTGTCATGATGGGTTCACATGGATGGATGACGTGGCAATTAACTTATTATTAGTTATATTTTTTTTGTGGTTATGAAATTACAGTATTATCCATTGTAGTGAGCTTTTCATGTTTTCTTTTTTGTCGTGGGGTTTATTGGTCCCCTCTTGACACGTAATTAAATTGAATTAATAAATAAAAGTGGAAAAAGGAAATATGGTCCCAACATACATTTTCAAAATATATGAGAATCTTCAAATTAAATAACATGTGAGATTATTATGTCCTTTTCTTTTTTATAAGCTTATGATAACATGATTGATTATGGGATTTAATTATTTTTTATGGTGATCCAAATCAATTTATTATTAAAGTTTACAAAAGTTTTTTTTTTTTTTTTTTTTTTTTAAACTTAGTAAAATTTGTTTAGCTATAAATGTTGTGTGTTTGTGTTTTTTAACAACATACATTGATGTATTTGATTTCAAATTTATAATGTAATAATGCATGCATTACATAAAGGGAAATTAGTAAAATTAGTCCAAAAAAAATTATCATTTACTAAAATAAGTCATAATTTTTTACGTTTGTAAAAATAGTCAATTTCTGCCGAAAATAGAATTTCGGAGATTCGAAATTCAAACTCCGAATCATCGAAATTACAACTCCGGATCTCTAAAATTTTAAACGAATATATAAGTATAGTATGCGAGGGTCCGAAGGAGAAAGTCGTAGCTTGTGTGTTTTTGGAATCTGGCAACACCGCACCTACTACTGCCCGTTGCAGTAGACTTTGACGGAGAAAGATGACCTTTGGTGGTAGCGTATTCTAAGTAGAATATCACAGTTAGGGGTGGCAAAACGAATCAGCGAATCGAATTAGTGACGAATTCTAAACGAATCGAATTGTAATGCACTAAATTCGAATTCGATTCGTTTATTAAACGAATCCTGATACTAGGATTCGAATTCGATTCGTTTAATAAACGAATATTCGTATTCGATTCGTTTATTCGTTTACATAAATCAAACGAATCGAATTGAATTTATTATTCGTTTACCATTCGCATCCGATTCATTTACTATTCGCATCCGATTCGTTTATTATTCGCATTCCATTCGTTTATTCGTTTATTATTCGAATTCGATTCGTTTAATAAACGAATAGAATTTTGTATTCGATTCGTTTAATCAAAATAAAATATAAAATGTTAAAATCTAACCATCAATTTCATACCATATTTATTGTTATAGTCTTAAAATCCATAAAACAAGCTCCAAAATTCAAATTACAAATCAATTGTATAATAATTAATAACACTTAAAATCTTCAAAACACATTTTGATCAAAATCTCAATACATATTGAGACGGTAAAAGCAAACTTCTTTATCATTATCATACGGGAGAGTCATCAACTGTGTACACCATATCAGTTTCGTTGGCATCCATTTCCCTGTAAATAAAAAAGAAGTAAATGGTAGTAGATCAGCAAATACAGCAGCATAAATCTCAAATCAGCAAATATATAACAAGTACAACAGCCCAAATAAGCAAATACATATAATTATCGGGTCAAGAGTTGCAACAGATGAAATGAATAATTATCATTTTCAGTCATGATAAAGTTTTCAACATGAGCATCATATAATGCTGCAGGGAATGGATTAACAGCTGCCAACAATAAACAAAGCTGCCAAGGATTTATTTTCCATTTTCTCCAACACAAATGGCCAAAGTCTTGTTATGTTCAACAGAATCAACACAACAGGGAATGAAATATAAGACTCAAGTCTGGTTATAACTTATAACGATATCTAACAATCTAAATATATACAAAATATTACAACTTCATAAATAAGAAGAAAAATTACCAAATTCGCTATAGTAGTCCTTTATTGTTTCTTAAGTATTACTACATTTTTTACAATAGCAGTTTCATTTTGAGGAAGCTGTAGACACTCTCAATCACTAGCCATTGGGAAAATAAACTAGATTCTCTTCCTAAATCTATAAGAGTTTTACGGGAACAATAATTGGTAATACTTTGTTATTAGTTGACTAATATAAAACTACTGCAAATCATTGAAACATAAAACCCAACACTAATAGTTATGTCCAGCGTAATGAACATAACAATCTAAACATTAACTTAAAATCATTCATATTTCTATAACAGCTGAATCTTCACCAAACTACCTAAGCAGAAAACAAATAAGTAGGATGCCTTCAGAATTAATAACAACTAAATGTCAAAAAAGATGCAAAACTTTCAGAGACGCAAAGAAAAAAGCATAATCTCTGAAGCTTCAACTAATCAATCGAAAGAACCATCTCAACCATTTTGCTGATTTTTCTCATACCTGAAGAGGAACTTCTAAAAACTGTAAATCGCGAGCGTTTCCCTTTTGAGTTTTGACCTTGCTTCAGGAAGAATTGGAGCGTGGGATTGTCGATTGATTTCAGACTTGGGAGAGTTTTAGGTTTAGATTGAGAGAGACGGCTGAGAGAGGTGGGAATTTGGGAGAGTTTTAGGTTTAGGTTGAGAGAGGCGGCTGGAAGAGGTTTATGAAGCCCAGGTTTAGATTTTTAGGTTAAACGTAAATTACTAAAATATCCTTCGTATAATTAAACATATATTTGAAACTTTTAAGGGTAAATTTGTAATAATATTAAACGGGTATTAAACGAATTCGATTCGGATTCGATTCGTTTATGATTCGTTTATTAAACGAATCCTTAACGAATAAACGAATTGATGACCTCAAATTCGGATTCGATTCGTTTAATAAACGAATCGAATCGAATTGACCCATTTATTAAACGAATTCATTTTTCCAAACCCGTATTCGCTTTAAAGCGAATCGAATCAAACGAATAAACGAATCATGACCCAAATTGCCACCCCTAATCACAGTGCATGAACTCAGAGAACTGCATATTTTGATCGAATCGAAAAATAACAATAAGTAAGGGTTCGACGTAGTTAAGAGAACTTATCTTCCCTACAAAGCCCTTATTCTACTCAGCGATCTGGTATGGAAGAACGGCGATAAGCCAATCGAAGGTCTCCAAACTTGACTTAGGAAATTCGATCTAAATTTAGGAAATCTGAAATACTCTCCGAAGTGTAGGAAATTCGAATTTGACCATGCTGATTTGTAGTTTATCTTTTTATTTTTGATTTTAATATATAATAAATTATTTTTATTTATAGATATGATTTTTACATATACGTCTGAAAACCTGATATTTTTTTCAATTCATATGTTGTGTGTGTATATATATATAACTATAACGTGAAAAATCAGAGAAAACGACAACAACATGAAGAATCAGAGAAACACCTCTCCGACTTCGGTTTTCTAATCTAAGTAAGACTTTGGAAATTCGAAGTTCAAATTTGGATCTCTGAAGTTTGAAATTAAAAAACAAATTAAAACTTCGAAGATCCGAAGTCAAATTTTGGATTTCCGAAGTTTGAAATAAAAAATGATAAAAATAGAACTTCGAAAATACGAAATTATTACTTCGGAGTTCCGAAATACTAACTTAGTTCGGTAAAAACTTAAGAGAATTCCGTTTCTCTGAAATTTACTTCAAAGATTTTGACTATTTTTACAAACGCCACACTTTTTGGTTGATTTTGAGAGAAAGTCTTTTTCCCTTTTGCTAGTTTTGCTTATTTCCCTTGACATGTGGCACACTAATTTTAATTCTAAATTATTCCATCTATTATTTCCCTGTTTAACTCTAAATTATTTCCCTCTATTTTTTCCTTTTTTATTTCCCGATTAATCAAAATGGTCATCTTCCTCTTTTCATTGCAAAACTCAACTTGCTAATTTCTATCGGTGGTTTATCTCTTAATTTTCACCATTGTTGGTACATATATTTTACTATAAATCATACATATTTTATCATTTCAATTAATTTGTTATTATTAGAACCCATGTACACCATTATTATAAGGCTACACCAGTAAACTTAGCACAGCACACATACTGGAATTTAGCTGGGCACAACTCAGGCAACGTGCTTGATCATTCACTTCAGATATGGGGATCTCAGATTACCCCTATGGATCAAAATTCTATTCCACAGGGTGAATTCTTGCCGCGGTTAAAGGACTGCTCTTGATTTCACTTCAGAAAATAAAATTGGCATCCCAATCCGCAATGTCCCTGGCCTAAGGATATGACCATAACTATGTGCTTCACTGTAAGGAAAAGAAAACAGGCTTGAAACATGCAGGCAGCTAAGGTGAAGGGCCTGTCCTGTTCGAGGGTGTTGGACTTATGGACAGATGCACCTGGTATGCAGGACAGCGAATTATGTGAATGGTGTTGCTGGAAAAGATGGGGTTGTTTATGAATTGAAAAGCATTCGTTGTTTATGAATTGAAAAGCATTCAGGGCTAAATGGTGATGCATGTATTTAGGTTATCTTCTCTCTTAATTTCTGGTGGAGATTAAGCCAGCAGATGATCAGCTAAGTTCTAATATAGGCGAATAGTTTGCATAAATATTAATATCACTCTTACTAAATATGAAACTAGTCCTGCTAAGTGCATTCTAGTGAAATTCTGTGCTATTTCTTATGAATATTAGACCTGGCATTATAAACTGATAAGTTCATTCTCCAATGCATTATTCCAGTTTGGAGTTTTTATTTCTGCAGTGAATTTGACTGGAATGACAAAATTTTCTGACTAGAATGTCTGCAATTACACTCGAGTTATTTATATCACATGCATAAGTGTTACTGAACTCAGAGACAGACACCAAATTGAGATTCATTCTCCCATTATATGAAACCTACTAGTTGAAATTTGATGACAAACACACTGAACATTGTCTCAGAAGTAAGTGTTTCCAGATAGTGGAAACGTATATCACTCGAGGATATTAAGTAATCCAAGACTTGGGGAAGAAGGATTATCCTTTTTTCTTCTTCCCCTTAAACCTTTCCCTCTCTTTTCTCAAATGAAATACGAGTAAAAAGGACTGAACTTGAGTCCCATTTTAGCTTACCTATATAAACTTTCAAACTGCAGACACACTCCCAATCATCTTTCACCTTTGCCAGGAAAAAGGCAGGGAGAGGGGAGACACTATAAAACTCAGGCTTTATCATCTTTCAGTAGAAATCCTGAAAGACAACTTGGAGGTTTGAGCAAACCTTAGCATTTTAGTCTGCATGACATTCAGTAATGTAATCAAACCAGACCAGGATAAACTATTCATCAAGAGATTTCCTGGCTTTCCACATAAGACAGAGAACTGCACGGGCATTTTTAGCCAGCTTGTGCTCAATGCTAAGTGAGTTCTCATACCACTTATATCCGGCTATCCGCAATGTCATCCTTCTCATCCCTGGGAAAAACAGTCTGCATTTGTCAAAGAAATTACTCACAATTCAGCAACTTTATGATAATATTGAAGTGAATATATGAGATATTTGTAAAGTTACCTCTTAGCTTTGCTTGCATTGTTGTTCTCTATAAGATCAGTCTAGATTATCATCATCCACGTTCCTTACGCGGAGTTCAACAGCTCTCAGATCACGAAGATGTTGCAAGATCTCTTGGAGAAGATCCATCCCCTTGTCTCCCTTCTTGACGGAGCTCATACAATGCTTTAGGAACTCCCTATCCGCTTCAAGAGCTTGTAGCCTCTCGTAAACACGATCCACCTCCTCTTCAATGGCTAGTCTTTTGCTATCAGGATCATTTGTGGAAATTGAAGAGTTTTTCATTTCAACAGATTCAAATTCTACTTGTTCTTCATATATCAAACCTTGTTCTGTTTCATTATCAGCTGCATCCAAAAGAGGAAGGAGGTTCTTTGCCATTGAAGCCATAGACATTCTCTCAGGAATAAGCATGTCCTGAGAAAAACCATTTGAGGACTGCCCTATTGCCTTTAAATCCTCAACGAATTCATCATCAGCTAATGTGATTAGTTTCTCCTCTAACACCTTTAGCTGATCCAGAATGGACAGCCTCTCTTCTTCAAACTCTGTCAATGATTCATCAAGAGCCGTCATATGTTTAACACAATCTAGTGCCATTTCCTCCAGATTTAGCACTCCATCAGCTGAAGTGTTATTACTACTGCTTTCTTGATGTCCACTGGAGCTACTATCTTCATCATCCTTTGCTTCACGATTAAGATCAATAGATAGCTCATCAATATCCTCCGAATTGCTGGAGGAAGCAGATGAGTTTCTGCTTCTTACACTTCCATTTATGCTTCTCCTCACCATCGTCATCTTCTCTTTTGTCTCATAATCCAAAACCTTCATGCGGTATATTTCCAGTTCTTTCTCAAGTTCTTGCTTCTCCTTCTCCCTCTTGACCATGAGCTCATTCAGAAGTTGTAAGGCTTCCTGATCATATTCAGCCTGTTCTTCCATCATCCTCTGGTATTGCAAAGCTTCCATTTGCATTGCTGCCTTCTCCTCTTGAAGCCTCGTTATCATAGCCATTGTCTGGTTAGCAGCGACTGCAGAGGCGCTCCTTTCTTCTTCCAGTTCTGAATATAAAGCATTTAAGGCTTTTCTTTCAGCTTTCAAAGCTGATTTCAGCTTCTCAATGGTGAGGACAGGGTCACTACCTTCCATCTCACTTACCACACTTCCATCTAAAGACTCCTCCATCCCTGATTTCTCAAATAATAGTAGCTTCTTATGCAAGTAGTTGAAACTGTCAAGAGAAGTTGGTGTATCAGGAAATTTTTCCTCCTCTACTTCATTAGGCTCCGAACGTGTAGACAAGCTCCCTTCCTGATTCTCACCAGCCAAATTCAACTTTTCCCCTGTGATGCCTGTTTCTTCTTGCTTTTGATCTAGTAAACAAATCAAACTTAAGTTAGAATCTCATCGGCAAATTTCATCCTTAGAATTGAATTCTTCATTATGATGGAAGAAGATACAACTTTGTTACTTACCAAGATCATTTTGAACCATATTTGACTCCCACATGTTAATAACTTCAGCACCATTGTTGTTCGTGGGAGACTGATCTTCTTGCACTTGTAGCCATAGCAGCGAGGAAATTGGTTCTTCAGCTTGAATCTGGGCATCTGCACCATCAGCTACTTCCGTGCTTTCCAAATTCTTGGATTTGGTTTGATCCACCCATAAGTTAGATCCAGTTGTTTCTTCTTTACGAAACAAGTTAAATCACTAAATTAGCAATGCAAGAGAAGCACATAGGGAGAAATGCTAATGGAGAAAAAAATTCAGCAAAATTTTGATGTACCTGTAGGGCTAGCTTGTTCATTAATTGTTTCTGCTCTAACTTCATTATCACCAATGGATAAATTTTGATTTGCTTGATTATTAAGAACTTGTTTGCACTCTTCAACCTTTAGAACTGAAGAATTCTCAACCTCATCCACATCAATCTTCGCCAATCTTTCATGCATTTCATACCTTGTATTTTCTGTTGTATCCTCATCAGTTCCGATTAATGCAGAACGAAAAGTTTCATTTTCATGATCTTGCATTTTCGGCAGTTCCTCTTCTAGGTCGAAGATCCTTTATTCTCAATGGTTGATGAATCAATCAATCCAATGGGAATTACACGGGTAAAACCACAATCAAAATTTCTTTCTGAACCCAAGTTGATAATTTCAAGTGAATCATCTTCTCCAGAACAACATCGAATGATAGTGCCATCACAAGAACTATGAACAGAGTTTTTACCTGTGTCCTCACCTTCATAAGCTTCTTTTTCTTCATATTGCAGGTTTGATACAGACCTTGAACAGTTTTCTTCTGCAACTTCCGTGAGTCCAAAGCTGTCAATATCCGAAATTACCTGAAACTCATCTGCAGCATCTTTGTCAATATGACATTCTTCTCCATTGTTTCTTTCAACATCATTGTCATTTTCATCATGACTTGATAGCCTTTGCTCTTTGGATTCACCTCCATTGTTGTCATCATCTATTGCTTCTATAAGCAACCTACCTTCCTTGCTATAATCCAAAGCGCCCCAAGATGACTTGAAAAGCGAGTAAGGAGGATAAACTTCCCTATTCAAGCTCTTATTACAGCAAGAACACCTAAATTCCTGATCATACTTTTCAAGTTTGTGAGACCTCACCCATGAAATGAAAGCAGTCCTTGTCATACCGATAGATTCCTCATTCTGCTGTGCCCGAGAAGCCAAGCATTCAATGCACATATTTTCTGTTTCTGCCAATCTAAGATGACTCGAACAATAACTCAACGTGGAAATCTCCATGGCATGTGCGTCACATACAAGATCTCTATAGGACTTCATGTTCTTGGCAGGCTCCAAGATATGATCAACTCTAGAACACCATAGGCAGGGTGGTTTAAGGCCAAAGTAGTTGGCAAATTTTCTGATTAAGTAAGTGAACAAAGAGTTGAGTAAAAGGAAAATGATCAGAATCCATTCAAGGACTGCATAGACTAGAATTGAAGTGATTTTGTGGGTGTTTTTGTTCAACATAGTTGCAAACTTGTTTGCTGCTGCCATGATTGTTACTGATTTTTCAGATATTTACACACAAAGAGAGATAGAGAATGAGGGAGCTTGCGCAGAGAAATAAGGAACAGAAGCAACAATAAAAAGAAGAACACTTTCTAAAGGTGACAAAGTAAAAGAAGCTGAGATTGTATTATACATTATACTTTTAACTGTAAAATCATTGCTGATGTGGGTATAAGAACCTTTGTGAATTATACACCAGGTGTGAACAATATATTAGAAAATAAGGTGTTAATTAAAAATTCTACAATGTAGGCAGTTGGTTTATTACTTTTGTCAAATATTTTCACTGATGCACATTCAGAATTTGGAACCCAGCTAGCCCTTTTGCCAAATTGGTCCACTAAAATTGATTGAGGCTACTCCATGCGCAAAGGAGTGGCTGTGGCCTACCACAATGGCTTGAGGGGTCATGATATTTATAATACAGAAATGGCCCACCTGCAATGGCAATACAAGACAGACGCTCTTAAATTTAACCTTTGTGACCTATTTTTCTTTCATTTTTTTAATTATGTTCTGTATTAAAATCTTAAAATACACCCACAATAAAGTACAAAGCCAGCTGAATAATTCAAACCCACAATCCCACATGCCAGTTCTCTTATTGTTTTGTATAAAATTAAATTGTTTCAACTATCCTCATTTAATTTTTAAAAATACAAACAATGCCCAATTTTTTTTGCTTTTAAATATATGTCATTGCTTTTCTTACATAATCCTAAAAACTTGTCTTTAGAGTAACTGTATTTATTTTTTTTAATTAAGGAAACTTGGGATCCTAAATATATTAGGGGAAGTGAAAGGAGGAATGATGAACATTAGGTGTCACACAGTGGCAAGAATCATGAAAAGGCTAAGAAGAAAGAAAAAGTTGAGTGGAAAAAGAGAGGGAAGTGGATCAAATTAGGGGAATGTGATGGTGACTTGAGACCCTTTGTGTGAATAAAGGATTAATTAATATGCTGGGATCATGGTCCATCACTCTGCTTTTGCTTTTTGTGCTTCAGCTTTCTTTTCCTTTAGCTTTTTTTAACAATTTATTCCTGGATTTGGGAATCATCAAGATTTTTTTTTACTGTGTTAGACAATAGTGAATAAATGTCTCAATTCAACTTTTGTTGCAGAAATTACGATCCAGCAATGGACCTTTGGAACCCAGTTTTTTGGGGTTCAAATGACGCTCGATTAAGTGTGGTAATGGGCTGGGCCGTGCCCGGGCTTTGATAAGTCCGGTCTGAGCTTGGCAATCAAAATATTTGGCCCGGGCTGTTTTCCATTATAATGTATAAATATGAAATTTTCTTTTTGGTTTAAGCCTGGGCTTGAGCCCGGCTCGGGCTCTTCTAATTCTAGGGCCCGGACGGAT
Source organism: Zanthoxylum bungeanum (assembly GCA_019454045.1). Lineage (NCBI taxonomy): Eukaryota > Viridiplantae > Streptophyta > Magnoliopsida > Sapindales > Rutaceae > Zanthoxylum > Zanthoxylum bungeanum. The sequence continues at coordinate 1,677,320 of SKCR01024899.1, read as the reverse complement.
CGGACCGGACCCGGACTTTTCTGCCATCTCTAGGCCCGATATAGCCAATCTATAATATAATGGAGCCCACTGTGAAGAGGGTCCATTTGTATTTTAGCCTAACTTGCTTGGGTTTTACTTTACAAGCAGATGGCATGTGGGGTGTTTACACTCATGCTTAGAACTTGGAACTTGAAGGCACTTTAGATAGAGTTTAGCAAATTACATTCCGGAACTGGAAGCTTTAAGTTCATGAACCTGCAGTACATGAGAAACATGATTCAGATCTTTTAGCAGGTAAGCTTGTCTTGTGGAGTCCAGTATCTGCATCATTTGTTCAGTTGTTTCAAAAATAAAAAGTTTTTATGACGGTTATTGCTTACACATCCAAGTCCAGCGTTAGATCTACATCTTTATAGTTTTGAACCCTTTTAAGCATATAGGTATCTCACAAAATAAATAATTAAAATACAATATTAAAACATATGAAAGCCTTTCTTTACATTAATTAGCACTCATCACTTGCCAATGACGATGAGTGGTTTCTTCTTATATATACAGCCAGCCATCGGTTCCAGTTGTGATACAAGCTTGGGAAACTTGGATATGCATGAAACTCTTGACAAGCGCCACTCTTGATTTTGATTAAGAAGATAATACTTAGTGATCTCCAAAGAGTGTGGTTTGGTCGCAAAAGACTTATGACTTGATTATCGGTTCTCGAATTCAAATACATAGATGCATTTCTTTTCTTGTAAGAGTCTGTGGCAGCCATGAATTTTACTTACTATGCTTAAACACGGGTCGGCTAATTGGATGTGAGGTTTTCAACGTTTCCAAAAAATAAAAATACTTAGTTATGTAAGTAACGTGATTGAGGATATAGTATATACTGACGTGTATGAGAGTTATTCTTTTGGTTAGCAAAGTACTTGGATTTCATGCTACAAATTTAGGATGTGATTAGTCATTATTATCTTAATTAGATTATTATATTAAATTTATTCAAAATTAAGTAGTTATATTACGAGTCTCTCTTGTTAAGGGTTATCCCTTATTTTATAATTCTAATTTAAATAAGTTACATGAATAAAATAAGGAAGAAGATAAATATTAAAGTTACAATTAACGTTATTTTTGGGAGGTCAAAAGTACCTCTAATTATCTTAAAGAAGATTTAAAATCCCTCAAAGTACCCTCTTAAAGCATCTAATTATATAAGTGACATTGAAGTAGAATAAAATCTAAAGCATATATATGGGAATGGGACAAGGCCGCAGTTTTTTTCTCCTAAAGAGAAAATTGCTGCCAATTCTAATTCTTGATTTCGAATTGGCTTATTAGAGATTTTTTTTAAAAAAGAAAAGAAAAGAAAGTAATGAATTAAGGGCATTTGGGTCCTCCTTCCTTGGTCTTCCAGTTATTGTAGCAAGGGCAAGATTGCTTGTTTCCATAAGTTCCAGGAGGAACACACAGGCATTTTGAGCAGCACTTTATGCAGAAGAACATGCATGGTTTCTTGTGTGACGTCGCCGAGCACCGGTAACCACACCTTTGATTGCATTCTGAATTTACACATTAATTAATTTACAACAAAATTAATTAATAATAATGTTTTCATTCCATGTAGCCATAACTACTTCATGACACACATAATATTATAAAAACCTAATTATATATATCATTTAATTACCTGATGGTCGGAGACTGCCATGACCATGAGCCTGTTTAAGGATTCGTTTACAAAAACAAGGATGAAGTTAGATTAGCTAACTCAAATAGAGACAATAGAGGTTATTACATATACCCTTACACATATATTAGCAATGGCGATTGAAATGAGGACTTTGGTTCGATGGAGAAATTAATTACAAATTTGATAAGGTTTAATATGATATTTATACATTTGAGAAGAAGAAATGTAAAATTAAAACACTTTCAAACTAGATACCCTTACCAATAAATTCATACAAATCAAAATACAAAATTATATACCTCGGCCACATAGGAGAGTGTGATCAAAAGAAAGAGAGACACCAACAACAAAATGGAGCTGCGAGAGGTGGCCATATTTCTTTCACAGCACTAGAGCTAGCTGACTACGATAACAATTTGGAATGAAGATAATGTGGGGTTATATAAATCAACTTTTTAAGGCGTTAATAAAGTCCTTTATAGTTTTAGTGGCGAAATAATAATTTTTAGTGGCGAAAATTTTCGCCACTAAAAGTCAATTTTATTGTAGTGAGGGTTAAGTAACAAAAAACCACCTTTAAAAAAAATCGAAATGGGATTTGGGTAAAGGACTTAGATGGTACTAAGTTTTTGTTTTTAAAATTATCATCAGTAATTATTGGATAATAATATATATGTAGTTGAATTTTAATCGTGAATTACTATCAATGTACGTATAGCAGAATATTATGAAAAAATTCAGCACAACTCGCACATGTGGGGGGAGACAACGTGGACTTGATGATTTTTTAGTTGAATATAGTGTGATCCACCAACTCAATAGTGTATAGAATTGAAAAACTGAAATACTAATCTCACCTAAATAAGAAAGAAAAAAAATTAGTTGGTTTCCTTTTAGTTTAGAGAGGAAATTAGTGATCTCTCTAGTGTATAAACAAGTAATTCATCGTTCTCATAATATTCTCATTTTAATACACATACACTAGTTTATACAGAAGCACTTTCACAAATACAATTCGTAGCTTTTTTATTAATTAAAGGCTGACTTGAACATTAGAGGTCCTTTGATAATACTCGACTATGCTTAAAGCCCGAAAAAGACTGAGATAATTTGATAATTTTAAAAAAATGATAACTCCGTCACTTTGAATCTTAAACATAAACTTTCTTTAAATTCATTTTGACATTTATAAAAAAAAAAAAAAACACGGATGATGTGAATATTAAAATATCTACTAGATACACTCAAGCTCAATGTAAATGCCTTAAGTTAATATTGAATCAAATAAAATACATACCCTAAGCCTTTCCACATTGGGAATATGCCAAAGATCTTTGATTCTACTAAGGAGAAAGTTAATATAATCCACTGAACTTCCTGAATATGGAATGCAAGTATCTGTTTGACATTAATTCTTGATATATAATATGCTTATTTTTTAGTATTGACGTCTTGAGATGCAAGTACCAAAAGGCTTTTGAACTTTCATTACTTTATCTTTTTACAGATTTTCCCTCGTTAATCATCCTTGCCCCCCCCAAAATCCCAAATATATTTGTAGTCACAGAATGTCAAAGCTTTTGAATTTTTAATATGAAGGGGGAAAAAACCAAAAGAAAATCACCTGATAAACTAAAGGATAAATCACTTCTGTTTCCATCAATATAGGCATAAGTTTAAGTGACTTATGTGGTTGGGATTAATTCTTTTGGTACCACAAATTAATAGATCATTTTATTTAATTATCTTTTTTCTATTTTCCCAAGATATTGATTGAATTATTGTATAAATAACATGATATTATCATTGTATAATAAAAATTTTCACCATCTCAACCTTTATATGCATAGATATTTGTAATTACCTGGTTTTTTTTTTTTTTTTAAACCTTAAGAAATTCCATTGCCAAACCACCCTAGACTTAAACGGAGCAGGTAAACCTTCAATTGTCCTAGACTCTTACAAAAAATATATCTCCTGAATTCGAACACAGGATCTGAAAATCAAATTTTAAATCATTTGTCACTAAACCACACTACTTGGGGGCCTCGAGCTCGGATTCACTCGTAGTTATTATATAATTTTGCAATATCTGACATGTTAATATGTTAAAGAAAGAATTAGCAAATGAATATAAGATGACGGTTGTGTATCGACCATTTGCATTACTTTAAAACTAATTATCATAAGAAATTAAATGTAAAACACATTTCAAAGTATAAAAGGACTTCTCAAAATAAACAATCTGTGAGTGAAAAGAATGTGGTGATTTTTATCCGTACTGGTGCTAACGGTTTTTTTTTTTTTTTTTCAAATGAATATATACACTTTACTATAAACGAATTTGACAATTTTGGTTACATTTTTCTCCAACTTAATTATACTTCTTAATAGTTTTTTTTTTTTTTTTCTAAACAGTTTTTAACTGACCACCTAAATTCAAAACTTGAATCCAAAAAAGTGTAACCTAATATATAAATTTAAGTTTTTCTCATCCCTACCTTTTTAAAAATATATATCACGCTTTAAGATGCTATTTTGCAACTCAAGTTTAAGTCCTCTAGAGAACTTCCCTTGGAATGAGAATAGAAAAATGTGAATAATTTTTATTAAAATTGTTTACTTTTAAATTAAAATGGAAATGGAAATAGAGACGGGCACACAATTGATAATTGGGAATGAGTCTCATTCTTATTATTAATGGAAAATTATAATATTGCCAATAAAGTAATTAGTTAATAAATTAATATTAATTTATAAATAATCAAAAATATATATTAATAATCAATATTTAATAATAAAATAATATTTAATATTTAAATAAATTAATAATTTAATTAAAAAATAAATTAATATATAGTAATTTAATACATTAATAATTAATTAAATTTAACTTAATGTCTTAATGTATAAATAATAAGTAAGATTAATTAATAATTAATAGCAATTAATATTTTTAATAAAATAAATTAATAAAAGAATAAGATAATATTTAGTAATTTAACACACTAATAAATAATATATTAATATATAATTATAATTAAATATACTTTTATAACTTGTTAACAATTCAATCCGATTATCAGACAAAATAAACACATTAATTGTAATATTACTTCATTCCAATTATGATTCATAAAATTAAGTAAACAACTTACTCTGATTATGATTTACTATTCTCATTCCAGCCCATTCCGATTACAATTTTGAAATCGTCTCCACGATCCCACAGCTCGGTTAATTGAGCTGACCAACACCTCAGAGACAAAATAAATAAATAACTCACACTTCAAAGCAAGAAATAAGAAACTAATTTTAAGTTTGCAAAAACAAAGAATTAATTTGGAATTATTTATATGCACATTCTATCAACGATTCATTTTTATCCCGCTGCAGCAATTTTGCACTAATAAATTAGGCACTATGAAAATATATATAGTCATTTAACTGAGGACGGAACACAAGCATTTTGCACACAGTGTCAAATGACAGCCACCACACAAGCCTACTTCTGGTTCTGTTCACCTAAAAGGTTTACAGCAAGAAACTCACCTCCTCTGCCCATTTTGTGAGGGGTAACCTTGGACAACTGACCTGTGCTGGATATAATTTAAAGCCTATAGGACTGGTTGTGTCTCCACTGAACACTCTTTGATAGCATGTTGGAAAAGTTTTCAAGGTTAATTAAACATTTCCAACAGTTTGCTCATGTCCCAAGATTGCGCATTTTGGGACACGACAACCGCACCCACAGCCAGTGCAGCTGAGACAATAAACATGCTTTTCACGAATCCATGGCCTTGCGATAATTTTCCCAATATCACCTTGCAACACATGTCTGCATCCTTCAGTAGTGCAATGCGGGTTGCATCTTCTGTCTTCTCCAACTCTTTCTCATTCTGTATAAACACCCAAGGAAACAAGTTAGCAACAAAGTGCAAATCAAATACACCGATAAAGTAGGTTATAACTCAGATTCCAATTGTTCATAGTAAAATCAATTTTATAGAGTTAACTGGCACTAGGAAATTCAATTCAATCCATGAAATTATTCAAATACCAGATGCAGCAACAGAAGTCAACAATACTTCAATAAGAAGATATCGGCACATGTTTTGTGGAATCCATAAGTAAATGATGGTAACCAAAAGACTAAAAAACAGATTGAGAGAGCTTAACGGTAAGTTTGTATTCAGAAGATTTCATGGTAAATAGAACCGTAGTGCATTTAAATCAAAAACGTCTTGTGCATAATGTCTAAACATATTACCTTCTGCCTGGAACTATTTAAACTTTCCCTCAAATGGTCACCCTTGGGATCTTTAACATAGTGCTCCTTCCATTGACCAGAAAGCTTTCTCATGACAACAATGCTTGCTTCAAGATTATCCAGATAAAGCATGTCCTAATCACAAGTTCAGAAATATGTTGAGAATAAAAGAAAAAAATTACTAATAACTAGAGAGAGCTAAAACAAAATCCCAATGAACAAATGAACAATCTTTATGAATCAGGCAATGCTCACCCATTGCTTGTAACATTCAGGGTTTTGAGTCAAACACCATGTGAAAATGTCACTTGCTTCTCTTGAAAGGTCAGGGACACCTGCAAGAAGTTTCTTTAATTAGTTACAATTCCATGAACCAGGTCTCATTCTCTTTCAAATAACAGAAGGGGAAGTAATAGCTCACTAAAAAAGTGATCTTTTTAAGTTTATCAATACCTTCTCCCGCGGCTTTGACTGCGAAGTTGAATATCTGCTGTGCAACGTGTTTCATTGCCTTGCTTCCAGAGGAACCAGCTAGAGCAACCTCTTTCAAGATTGGATAAATAGCTTCAAACCTTTCAGTTGCCTACGTGAAACATACATTACAATTGTCTCAAATCCCAAGTTCCTGTAATTGTTCAATCAGGTAATCAGGAAATATTCCAAAACAGAACCAACCTTAACTCTAAGAGTCGGTGCTGGAAAAGTGACTCACATCATAACCTCAAGAGCTGATGGTGGCACAAGGCGCTCTCCCTTTTTGACAGCACCATTAATTAAAATAGTGCGTGCTTTTGGGGAGGATAATATTCTAATTTCACCCAGGGGAGAAAAAAAGTTAGAAAGAAGCAGAATATAATCATCCAATTTGCCGCGTGGAAATGCCATAGTATCACACATACAAACACAAACAGAAAAAAATTAGTATAGAAGATATTGCAAAATTTATGAGATTGTTGATCTCAATGGTGTCCAACCTCTCCACCAACTGTAAAATCAAATCTCTGGCCTGAGGATTAAAACTTGACTTCCCACTAAGCACAGGCAAAAGAACTTGCACCCACATGTATAGCCCCACAGCCAAATCTCCATGGGCAGCCTAGACAAACAATCAAGTTCCCAGTTTCAAATCCATATTCTTAAAACAATGACATGATATTATGTCTTCAATGTTCTCTACAGTCACCTGAGCAATTATCCAGACGGTGACCGGAAGCTTATCTTGTCCTCGATATTTTGGATTTTCTCTCATAATAGGTAATACGCTGATCAACACATCCGGCTTACGTCTCAGAACCATGGCTAAAACCACAAATATGGCTACCTGCAATTGCAACACTACTCAGTTAATCAGATAATACATCCATTCTAGGTAGCTTCAAAATCCTATATAACGTCATATCAATAAAGTTTAATAGCTTTGACGTATAGACCTTCGAAAAGAATTGTCATGTCAATTAACAGAAGTCAAGTGTAAAGAAACGAGACACCATTCATTAAGATATTATATATCTCTCTTGCTTTTAAAACAAAACATTCAAATTCCACTGAACATGCCGCATGTTTAAAGATCAAAACAAGTTCTGAGCCTCCAAACAGTATAGACATGGATAATTTTCACATCTTCAGGTTTAATCTCTCTTGGATACCTTGCAATGAGAAAAAGTAGTAGCATATCTATTGATAGTCACTGCATTATTCAGCACAAAACATGCTCTGATACTTTATATCTACAAGGTTTTCATTAGTCAAGAACAAGCACAAAGGAATAAGCGATTTGAGGGGCATGTGTCATACACATATCTTAAACATTATGCCAGTCCAGAAAATCTTAAAACTGATAATAAATTTGCAATAACCCAATGACCCATAATATTTTCATTTGCAATTCTATGTTGAGGTAAGGAAGACATATCGTCCATATCAGGAGAAGTCTTGAAATCAGCACCAATAAGCTCTATAAGCAACAGAAGATGCTATCTGGATCTATAACAGGTAATCAAAAGTTGTCGGCTTCTCAATTTCAAAGTTACTGCCCAACTCTTTTACCGCTATATCCTTTACCAACTGTAAATATTGGCAAGGATATAAACTGGACCATAGGTAATATTGTGATTGTAACAGAATCAAATTGTTAAAATGTCCAACAGCTGATCTCAACAAAACGTCAGTAGGCTAAATTGACAAGAGAGGGTAAGATGAAAGTTAAACTATTTTTCCACAAAAAGAGGATGGTGGATGCTCGTTAAAATTTCAATCAGCACAAATTCTCCTCCTTGCCAGTTAGGGACATAACGGGTGATGCATGTCCACTAGCTGTGCCACATGGCTCTTTGCCAGCTAGGAACAATGTAGAACAGCTAGGCAAACAGATAGCATGGTATTTCATCAAATGAAGTTCACAGACAAGCATGGATGGCCCGGAAATGGGACCATGTATCATTCGATGATTTCCATATTTCATTAGTAGAGTATTAATATCTGAATGATATACAAATGTTCTTACCATAATAATCCTAAAAACTAACCTCAACTAAATGCCAAAACCTTGAGTTAGGAAGCTGTCACTCTTGATGCCGACTTTCCATATCAAAAGGTGAAACACATGTCCATTTCGACAAATCTCAATAGATTTCATCACTTGTATCAAAGCCAATACAAAGTGTACATAAAGAATATAAAATGAGGAGTGACTTGAAGTTACCTGAGACTTTGACGAAGCTTGCTGAACAACCTTCTTAGAACTCTTACCAGCTCCTTGATGATTTGCAAGGTCAGCAAGAATGTTATCCAATGACCATAAAACAAAGGACCCAAGCGCATCAAAAGATTGCTGGTTAAGCCAGTCAACGGACATCTTATAAACATCTTCAGGAATATGCGAGATTGGGATCTGTTCACGAGCAACATCAATATTTGGACTTTTTAAGAATCCTAATTCTATGAAATAAATGTTCAAAAAAAGACAAAACACGATCAAGACATTATTACACCGCTCTAATGTTAAAAAAGTCATAATGACACTTCCACAATGCTGAGATTTTTGGATATTGAGCCTCTTACGGACCATTGATAAGAATTACCTCACTCTTATACATTGTCCATAAGATCTAGTATCTATTTGTCAAGAGTATATATTTCTTACAGAATCTTAATATCATGCCAACAAACGTCAAACAGTGATATTGAAGGTGAACATGTTTCCAAGAGAAGACAAAATGAACTATCATTTCATTCATCTTAGCTCTGATCCTTTTACGATCATTTGCTAATACGGTAATACCCAATAAATAAGAACTGAAAATGATGTGATTGTCAACATCACTGAGATACCCTTGACATATTCATATTATCCGAGATCAATTTTGCATTATAACTCAATTCACACTTCAATTACAGACATTTTTTTTAATCATCTATCGTGTTCAAATTTATAATCTCACTCACATCAACCATCTTGGCGACGGTGGATTCCCTGAACGTCTTCAACCAAGGGAACTGAGATGAGCTGACCGAAGCAAACGCCTGACCGAAGTAATCAGCGAATCGCATCAGCTGTATATCCTCCTGTTTCTCGTATAAACCCTATTAAACAAACAAAATTACATTGTTACGACATTTTTTTTAATTTTTTTTTCAAAAATTAAAATTCAGGCTCACAGTTATATTAACAAAAAAAGCGCCAAGATCACCGGCGTCGATCCTCGCCGCCGCCTCTGCCACCGTAACTTTCGGCTTATTCTGCTTCACCTTCTTCCTATCCACTTCAGCAACAGCGACAGCAGCAGCAGACACGCCCGCATCGCTGTCTTCATCTTCATCAGAATGCCTCTTCGTAGCCACTTGAGCCTTCGCCATTCGGCGACGCCGATCCTCCGAGTGCTCCTCAGCCGCAGGGAACGTGTCGGACGTGGTGGCGCCGCCGTTGTCAGAATTCGAACGTTGCGACGTCTTTTTCCGATACGACACTGTTTGCCACTCCGCATCCTTCTGGTAAGTTCTACTCAAGCCTCTGTACTCTAACTCGTCCTCCCTCAGAATTTGCTCGATAAGAGCTGAATTCTCGTCCATGACTTGAAACTGTTGTTTAAAAAACAACAACTTTGCTTCTCTTTTTTCTTGCTTCGAAACGACAGATTCTATTGAGAAGAAGAAACTGTGTTTACGTCGAAGAGAGGGATCACAGTTACAGACAGCGGGTCGGGTTTTTTAATATTTGTTTTTATTTGTAGGAAGAGTAATTCTTTAGTCTAATGGATGAGAGATTGTTTATGTGATGTGTTATTATAAGTGAATTAAAAAATATTATGTATAATTTAATATATATTTTTTAATTATTTTTTAATATTTTATTATATATAAATAAATTATTAAATTGTTATATGAATAACGTAATAGTAGTGTTGTATTATATATTTTTCTCTCCGAGGAGACGACAAGGAATTGAACTCTACGTAAACCTGTCGTTGTTTAATTGACAGGTTTAACCTTTTGTTATTGGGTGAATAACGTAAAGTGCCATTATTCCTTATCTTTTTGGGATTCTCTTCTTCAGCATTATCTATTTATCTTTAATTACTCAGCATTCCTAATATGATTTAAACTTTAAATTCACGTACCATTTTAATTTCTGAATGAGCTGGATGTTTGGTTGGGATTAGAGTTTACAATAGTTGATGTCATATTTATCAATCTTTACTCAGTTTGGATTTTGTATCTCGAATCTCATTTCATTTGTAAATTTAATTGATTTTTTTTTAATTTCAAATTAAAGAATTTGATATCTCAAATCTTAATCAACATTTAAAAGTTTTAGATAAAAATCATCTAAAATCTCGATCGAAATATTATTTTTTTCCCAAAACTCAAATTTCAATGTTTCATCTAATATAAAAGTTTTGTATTCTCTCAAACATAATTTCAACCTATATCACTCTTATCAACATTAGGTATAGGAACTTGTATTGCTTCTTCTTCTTTTTATAAACGTTGAAAATTTCACTGTTAAATCATCCGATTCGAGTTTAAACGAATCGGTTAAAATCATCGATTGCCTCAAGCTCTTACAAGAAATATATTTCTAGATTTGAATCCAGGATCCGACAACCATATCCTAAACACTTTTATCACTAAATCACAACTTTTGGGGACTTTGTATTATTTTTTAACATACAAAATGTCATTTATAGTTTTTTAAATTAATTTTATATTTAAAAAACATTACAATAATTAGAAACATTTAATTAATTTAATATTTTTTTAATTAGAAACATTTACAATAATTTTTTAAAATTAAAATTAGATTTATTAGGTTCATGAGCTAACATGACGTATATTTTGTGTTTCTTATTCAGTGGTTGAAGGGAGCAACACCACCAATCACTCGGCCATTGAATAATTGACTTATCATAATTTTCAATACCTAAATCAATTCTAGAGCCATTAATTGACTTATCACATCATTAACAATTTGACTGTTCAATACTACTAGTGCTCCACTAACACTTTTTTTCCCACTCTTTTTTTTAAACAGATCCCATCAACATTTTTTTTCAATACTACTAGATCCCATCAACATGTACAGAAAGAAAACTTTAAAGAAGTCAAAACTTTTACCATTTTTATTAAAAAAAGGTCAAAAGTTTCAAGTTTCTAATTAAAAACAAAATTTCGTTTATAAAATACCTTCAGAAAGTCATATGTTATTCCACCATACACATTTTATAGCACTTCTAACTCTAAGGTTCTTCCTATATAATAGAAAATTCAAAATGTGTTGTAAAAACAAATATCAAGATAAATACATTGTACAAATTGGAAATTATCAAGATAAATCATTTGTATGATGAATAAAAAAGTTGTCCAATATATTTCCTTATAATTTTATACGTTGCGAGAGATTTTTGTTAAATTTAAAAATAGAATTGGGTACAAATTATTTTGTTGCTCTATTTTTTTTTCTGGAAGTTTCTCTCACTGTGGGCAATAATTTTAAGATCATATACAATCTATTAACTATTTTACTTTAAAAGTATTATTAATTTTCAAATAGTTATTAATTTATTTATAATAGGAATGTTTAAGAGGCCCAAATGTATGTAGATTGGTGATGGAAAATTTTGAATTTAATTGTCAAATTTTGAATTTGAATAAATGATGTGTATTTTTTTTTATAAAGTCTAGATAATTAAGAATTGTACATATTCTATTTAAATACGATTCAGATAATTTACCAGGGGAGTTTAAAAAAAATAATGTTTATGAGATAATATTTTAATTTACAAAAACTCCATTATCGAGGGTACTTTTGTAGTAACAATGAGGGTAAAATTGGAACATAACATAAAACGATACAATCGAGGGACATGTTCTGTTTAGGTAAATGGATACCACGAGTCCCCAAGGGGGTGGCTTGGTGGTGTAGGGTTGTTGTGATATTTTATATCGTACCGCAAGTGTACGGTGTCAAGTTTTAGTATAAATATGAGTTAAGAGTGTCGAACCCACAGGGATTGTGTTAACTCGCACTAAGTACTACAATTGATAATCCTAACTTTATTTAGAAAATAAATAATAAAGATTTTTTTAATAAATAAAATATAAAAATAATAAAATAGGAGGAACTAATACGATAGAGATTCTGGATCCTGATTTCACCTAGCTGTCTCCTATGTATTTTTCATGCCAATTAATCTTTGTTCAGTTATATTATTTATAAGTCAAGATCCTAAAATATTCACTCCCTCTCTCTCGAGTGCCGAGTGAAAATATTATCAACTATAGACTTCGATATCTCTATAAAAATCCAATAGTTAACAACTCATTATGATTTGTGATTCTATTTTAACGACTTCAAAGGACTACAGATTCTCTCGAACTCTATAAAATCCTAGGTTATATTCTCTAGATCTATTCAAAATCCCCTCTCTCGAGTGATAGATTCTAAACATTCATCATCTCAAATTGTGGCCAGCAATCAAGAAGCATTAAACTCAAAAGAATATAAATAATTAATAAAACTTCATTACAACACTGATAAACAAAATACAAGGTTCAAGCATCAATTACATCATTCTCCAAAATTAAGGAGTAAATTCATGACAAAAGATAAAACAATAAATAATCAAGCCATGAATTTAATGGAAATCATTAGAGTTTTAAGAAAGAAATAAGAAGATAAAACCCGAATTGAATCTCTTCTCTCTCCGGATATTACAGCCTTTGTCTCCTCTTGTCGCTCTTCAATCCTCTCCTTGGATCTCTAAAAATATTTATTTCTGTGTTTTGTGCTCTGTATTAGCCTCCCCTTGTGTTTTGGACGAAGTCTTGTATTTATAGAAGTGTCAGGGTGCCATTAGGATTTCAGAAAACCCTAAATTTTGAGTCCTGGAACGCGTAGAATTTCCTGCAGATCGCAAGTGGCTTGTAAGTGAGCGCCGGGGCGCTGAACTCTCGGGAAATTGTATGGACATTATGTAGACTTGAGGCGCCGCGGCGCCTTCCTGATTTCTTCATTCAACAGCGCCACGGCGCCTTTTTTCTTTTTAATTGTGGCGCCATGGCGCCTTTGATGTTTAGGTGGCGCCATGGCGCCACTTACTTGATATTCATGGGCGCCATGGCGCCCATCCCTCTGGAAAGTGTATGTGACTTTGGCGCCATGGCGCCTGATGATTTGGCAATGCTCCGTACTCATCCTGTGTTCCCGAAACTTCCCAAAACACGTGCAATTATTCCTCGATCCATATATTGATGCTCCTACAAATAAAACATAAAATAAATTATAAATGATATTAAATATCTCGAATTATAACAAAACAATAAGCTAAATATATTGGAATAAGTGGGTATAAACCACACTTATCAAATACCCCCAAACTTAAGGTTTTGCTAGTCCCGAGCAAAAGATAAACTAAAAACTAAATTCAAATAAATAATTAAGAATTACTAAATTAACTAAGCCACTTTCGTAGGGATCACGATTGCATTTAGCATATGCAACAAGCCTTTAAACCCCTAGGCGGCCCTAGTGGACGAGTTATAGTCTCGTGAGGGCTTACAGTGACGACACCCACAAACGTCATTCACACACAATCATGCAAAAATATAAAAATAACAAAAGATAGTCCAATAGTTGCGCATAAAATTTTCCTCAAAGAAAGCTTATAAATGAAATTAAAGAATCTTCAAAGTACGCAATTGCAACTCGAATCCAAATTCTCGAATAAATTATCTAAGCTAGACTCACGGTGTGTGTGTAAAGGTTCATCACAGCTTTGATCTTAAGTAAGCCAACTCAATGATTTCGTTTAAAAATTAGAATCAATGGGTCAAACCAACCTAGATATCTCAATTATGCTTTGTAATTGCCTTATTTTGTGTTCGGTATGGTATGGTTTTTTTTTTTTCTTGTCTTGTCTCTTTTTCTTTTCTCATTTTTGCACTCATTTTTTTTTTTTCAACTCACCTACCCTTTAAGGTAGCATTTCTCCTCATGGTGGTCCTAATACTCGCCCATGGGTAGCTTCACGCTTATCGGTTATAGGTGGTTTATTTTCTTTCTTTAGAGACATTTTTCTTTTAGCTATACCATACTTCATAACACTAGCAAATCAAGATGATATCTAAGCAAACGGTCATTCATCGACATGCAATTTTGTCAACTAGTCACATTGTCAACTACTTAAGTTTTACTGCTAAGAACCTATTTTTAAGTGCTTACGAGTCTAACATAGATCAATTATTCAAGGCATCAGATAAAAGTAAATTAGGCACTTATCGTTTCTAAAATTTCACCCATAAACAAACAATATTATCACAAGATTTATGCTTTACTATCAAAGACTAAAACAATTTTTTTTTTTCTCAATAAATTTAAACAACTAAATAGCAAGTAAACAACATGCACACACCCCCAAACTTAAAATTTGCATTGTCCTCAATGTAAGATAAATATCAAGAGCAAGAGTGAGGAACAACACTACCGTGCATGGAGTTGATCAGACTCTTGCTGGTTAGCATTTGGTTGCGCGGGCTTTGTGTGTCTTCGCTGCAGCACAAATAATAATAAATAAATAAAAAAATAAAAAAAAATAAAATAAAATAAAATAAAAAGTAAAGAAAATAATAATAAAAGAAATGCAAGGGTTGCCTCCCCGCTAGCGCTAAGTTTAACGTCTTCAGCCAGACGCAACCACCCAAATGGTTATGGTGGCTTAAAAGTAGTGAACCGGGTAATCTCATCTGTTTTCTTCTTTGGTATCCACCGGTTCTTATGACATGAAAAAGATAACTTGGCAGGCTGTGGTGATTTATCCATAGATGGTCCCCCAGGATATGTAGATTTCCCTTCAATTGGAAATTCTGGACTGCACATTCGGCAAAATTGGCTCGGTTTTCTTTTTAATCTTCCAGGAATTATCTCTAAGTTAGAACTGGCCTTTCTTTTCCTCTTTTTACGACCCTTTGGGAGTGGTTTCGAGTTTAGCTGCAGAGAATTTTCCTTTATACATGGTTGCATTATGCTCATAGGCTGTTGAAATACTGATTCACCCTGTCTGGTTTCAACTCTCTTTTCTACTGTATCTATCATGTGACAGTCTGCATCACCTTGAGAACTCGGCATGGCTCTTAAAACACTGAAGGTGATTTCTTCATATTGACCTCTCATTATCAATTCACCTTTGTTCTCTTCTTCTGTTACTGTTTCCTCCTGAAATACCATTTCATTTTCTTTACTGCCTAAGTCCTGAGAGGTGTCTTTAAACTCTTTTCCGCTCCTACAGGTTATAATTTGACTTTGCTCATTGGGGTTGACTTCAGTATCACTCGGAAAATCCCATGTCTGTTGATTGGCCATGGAAGAAGCAAGCAACTCAATTTTGCTTCTAAAGATTTCATATTTGCCTCTATATTGCCCATTCGTGTTTCGATATTATCCAGCATTGACTCATTCTTCTCAAACCTCTCTGAAGCTGTAGCTACAAACGTGATCATGAGGTCTTCTAAGGAAGGTTTCTGCTCAACTTTTGGATAATTGAAGCCATGAGGAGGTTGCAAAATGTTCTCCATATCAGCATATGAAAAATTCGGATGATAATAATTAAGCATATGACTGCCTCTACAGTTGTTGAAGTTCCAATTGTTCACATACTGTACTTGTTCAAATCCTGCTCCTCTGTTGGATAAAAACATTCCATTAGCAGAAACAGCTTCAATAGACGGTTGACTCATTTGATTTATCAATACTGCTAGATGAGTCGTGAAGGACGATACTTCTTGCTATCAGTGCACTAACAGGATCTGCCATTGGTTCTTTTCAAACTCACCTCGTAAAAAAAAATAAAACAAAAATAAAATAATAAAATCAAATCAAATAAAAAAAAAAATAATAACAAAAATAAAAATAAAACTTAAGACAAAAATAAAGGAAATAAAAATAATAAAATTAAAATTAAAAATTAAAATTAAAATAAAATTCTAAATTAAAGCTAAAATTACTTGGTAGTAGTATAATGTGAATTAAACAAACAATCCCCGGCAACGGCGCCAAAAACTTGTTGTGATATTTTATCGTACCGCAAGTGTACGGTGTCAAGTTTTAGTATAAATATGAGTTAAGAGTGTCGAACCCACAGGGATTGTGTTAACTCGCACTAAGTACTACAATTGATAATCCTAACTTTATTTAGAATAAATAATAAAGATTTTTTTAATAAATAAATAAAATATAAAAATAATAAAATAGGAGGAACTAATACGATAGAGATTCTGGATCCTGATTTCACCTAGCTGTCTCCTATGTATTTTTCATGCCAATTAATCTTTGTTCAGTTATATTATTTATAAGTCAAGATCCTAAAATATTCACTCCCTCTCTCGAGTGCCGAGTGAAAATATTATCAACTATAGACTTCGATATCTCTATAAAAATCCAATAGTTAACAACTCATTACGATTTGTGATTCTATTTTAACGACTTCAAAGGACTACAGATTCTCTCGAACTCTATAAAATCCTAGGTTATATTCTCTAGATCTATTCAAAATCCCCTCTCTCGAGTGATAGATTCTAAACATTCATCATCTCAAATTGTGGCCAGCAATCAAGAAGCATTAAACTCAAAAGAATATAAATAATTAATAAAACTTCATTACAAAACTGATAAACAAAATACAAGGTTCAAGCATCAATTACATCATTCTCCAAAATTAAGGAGTAAATTCATGACAAAAGATAAAACAATAAATAATCAAGCCATGAATTTAATGGAAATCATTAGAGTTTTAAGAAAGAAATAAGAAGATAAAACCCGAATTGAATCTCTTCCTCTCCGGATATTACAGCCTTTGTCTCCTCTTGTCGCTCTTCAATCCTCTCCTTGGATCTCTAAAAATATTTAATTCTGTGTTTTGTGCTCTGTATTAGCCTCCCCTTGTGTTTTGGACGAAGTCTTGTATTTATAGAAGTGTCAGGGTGCCATTAGGATTTCAGAAAACCCTAATTTTGAGTCCTGGAACGCGTAGGAATTTCCTGCAGATCGCAAGTGGCTTGTAAGTGAGCGCCGGGGCGCTGAACTCTCGGGAAATTGTATGGACATTATGTAGACTTGAGGCGCCGCGGCGCCTTCCTGATTTCTTCAACAGGCGCCACGGCGCCTTTTTTCTTTTTAATTGTGGCGCCATGGCGCCTTTGATGTTTAGGTGGCGCCATGGCGCCACTTACTTGATATTCATGGGCGCCATGGCGCCCATCCCTCTGGAAAGTGTATGTGACTTTGGCGCCATGGCGCCTGATGATTTGGCAATGCTCCGTACTCATCCTGTGTTCCCGAAACTTCCCAAAACGTGCAATTATTCCTCGATCCATATATTGATGCTCCTACAAATAAAACATAAAATAAATTATAAATGATATTAAATATCTCGAATTATAACAAAACAATAAGCTAAATATATTGGAATAAGTGGGTATAAACCACACTTATCAAGGGTTCAGGATCTCACCTTGAGGTTCTGGGTTCGAATCCAGGGGGTGGCAACTTCTTAGAGCCTGGGACAACCGGTGGGTTTTACCTGCGCCGCGGCCCAGAATGGGTGGTTTGGTGGCGGGGTTTCCAACGTTTCCAAAAAAAACAAAAAAAAACAAAAAAAAAAAAAAATGGATACCACGAAAGGAGAAAATTTTTACTATTTATGATGGATCAAGCTATAAATCGACCCGAATCCCTCATGAGTCCCGATTCTCTCCCTAAATGGGACGCCACATAATTTTATCCATAACAATTAATACCACTTAATCCAGCACCGTCAGATATACATTTTATGACGTCACGTCTTCCATCAATAAACTAAATTTGCTATTGATTAATATACATTAGTTGGAACGTTACTATTTTTTTGGGGTTAAACGGTGGGTAAAATAATCTATTCGAAAATATCCGTTTAATTTTTTGGTTTATATTTAAGTTAAATTAATCGGTTTCGTTCAAATCGTGAATCAAATTTATGACCATGAATCGAACAGACCGAATAGATCGGGTTGGGGTAATTCTTCTAACAACCGGTTTGATTTGGTTGTGAATCGAACCGAACCAAAACCGAACCCAAATATTAAAATCTAACAAAACCAAAACGGTTCAGTTTTAATCACGCACTCTTTGGATTTGAACCCATAATCTGAAGGTCAGAGCCCCACACCACCAAATCACACTCATTGAGGATCATAGAGTTGAGTTTTGCTAACCCTTACAAGTGTAAGCGAGGATTCCAGGGTCTTGCTCAAATTGAGTCATATCTTCTTTCAGAAAAAATCTACCATACAACAGAGATATTATATTATCTGTGTAATAATTCAATAATTCATTTTCATGCGTGTTAAAATATTAAAAAATAAATATTAAATTATATATATAATTTAACAATTTATTGATGCCTCTATTACACCAAAAAATTACTCGTTTTTTTTTGACAATCCTACACGTGTTTCTATTCCCTCGCGGTCACGGCCATCAACAAGAATAGCAGCCTCGTGCCAGTGCCCACATTCGCAGATTCGAAATCCGCTTCATAAAATGGATGTTATCATAAACTCCCTAATCCCTATCCTCACACGATCATTCCTTCAGTTGCAATTCTTGAGAATCTTTTCAATAAATCACAATCTCCTTAAAATTTCCTCACTAATTGGTCTTCCATGTTCCTTAATCTTGCTATCGGTTGTTATGATTTATTTTACAACATGATATTATTATCTCAATGCGTCAGGTAGGTAACTCAATTTTAAAATAAGAAAAATAAAATAAAATAATTTTAATTAATTATTAACTTAAGTTATCATATTTCTAATAAAAAAAACTAACAAATTGATTTATCTTATTCTTAATCAAATATCTAATAAATATATATTATATTCCCGTTATGTGCTCAAATAAAATCAGTTTCCTCACAATAATAGATTCCAGTTAAAATATATTAAATTTAATGACAATGTTTCATTATCCGCAATAATCATTAATCGAACACCATAAATCAAATCCTAATTATTTTTTATCCCATCCTTTTTTTTTTTCAAATAGAGAACTCCTAACCAAGGCAATAAACCCTGAATTAGAAGTTAAAATAGAGTTCCACTTCTCATTAAATTCCTTATTAATCATCTTTCCATCATAACACAACCGCCAATTATTATTAATTACACTCCCCATTATAACTCCCTTTTAACACAAATCTACACTTTCTCTCAACTTCTCCTTCCTTTTGAATTAACTTAACATTATTTTATTTTATTTATTTATTTTCTTCAGAGAAGGGTTGTTGTAGCAAGTGATGATATTGAGCAAATAACCCAACACAACTTTATAACAAGTAGAAAAAAGAAGAAAAGGAGAAATAATAATATGTCAAATAATTTACCAAATGACGTCGCTTTGAGTTGCTCAATATTTACCATGCAGAAGGCACAGTAGTAGTGAGATTACAATTGAAAAACGTAACTATCTCGCAGTGTTTTGGGTTGAGTCAGGGAAAAAATTAATGTCACACAAATATTGAAACGGGATCCCCTGTGGAAGCAAAATTTCCGTTTGGTCATTGAGCAACCGGCCGATTACAAGTTATTGAACGTTGAGGTTTTCAGATTCAATTCCAGGGCCGATCGTCCTGGAACTTCGACTGGGATTGTCATCGTTGGACGAGCTAGATTCGCATGCCTGAATATATTAAAATAAGACATCTATTAAAATAAGATAATATAATACAATCTTCTATTAAATATGAGATCTATTATATAATAAGAAAATAAATATTCTTCTATTAAAAAAAAAAAAAAATCTATTAATCCCATATCATCACACAATAAGTAAACATAATACAACAAAGGAAACATATAACACATTATTTTATAAAAACAGAACTATCAATCTTAACACTATTACATCACAAACCTAAATTAATGCAAAATAAAGAGTCGAATAAATTTTACTCATAATTAGATTTTTTTCAAATTATAAAATTACATTTGTCCTAAAATTAAACCCAAATAAAAAGTCAAATAAAACTATAAAAATCTAATATATTGCACACAATATCTAATTGCAATCAAATATTTACTGAAATCGCCCTATGCTAATAATAATAATAACAACAAAATTAACACACAAACCTAATGCCTGTTAGCAGGAAGCAGCGTGCAAAGGAACCGGTGGTGATGAATTTACAATCACTCCAACGAATGTTACAGCAATCATTGATGTGAATTTGCCAGAACAGTCGTTTGGCGACATCACCTCAGCAGCATTTTTAAATTTGGCAATTGATGAGAAGAAAGTAAACTATATATAGTAGTTTAACAGGAGAACTTCAACAATCGATAAGGATGGTGGATGACCAATTTTTGAAAGGTTACTTTATTTTTATTGCTTGTAAACCACCATGTGTTAATTAAAAAGAATTAATAATGGTCATAGGAAACTATAGAGACGGACAGAAAAGGAAGATGATTCATAAAAGTCAAATAGCAACAAAGTCTAAACGTGTACGCGCCCTTTTGAGGAAACGCACCGTTTTGATTTGTTTCCTCAATTCATCAGGCATCAAATTTATTATTATCTCTTTCATAAACGTTTCACAATTTGTTTGCATTCTTTCCCTCTTCAACCGTCTCCCACAACACACACAAACACAATTTGCACCAAAACACAGGGTCTCTACTCTCTCCTCTCTCCTCTCTCCTCTGTCCCAACGCTTATTTTCTTCTTTTTATTTTATATTTTTTTTAAACAGATTCTATGACTATGACTACTTAATATTGTTGGTCCTTTTTTTTTTTTTTTTTTATAACGTGTTGGATTTTTTATTTTCTGGGTATCTTTTAGTTACTTTTGGTGATAAATCGTCTGGTTTTTGCGTTACATTGTTTATTTTTCGGTCATAATCCATTAGTCTCTTTTTTCCCTTTATCTAATTAGTAAATAGTCGTTCTCAGGCTTTCTTTTCTTGCACTTCAAGCCTCCTTGTTTTCAAATCCTTGAAAATCTCCTGTTGCTTTCCCTTTCTGTCTTGTTATCTCTACATCTTTATTTAAACATGTCTATGATTTACTCAAAGAGGCACGTGTCAGTTTTTATTTGCATGCCAACAAATGGAAGCATTAAACTTAATGAACTTGAATATTGTGTTGCAGGTTTTAAAATATTCGTGAAAGATCCAAAGTAAGATTAAGAGTTAGATATCAAATGGGTTGCCCTCATCTTCTGTTTATGTTAATTTTGCTCTTGGTTTCGCCGCGATGCCAGTCATGGGGTTGGTTCTTTTCGGGTCCTTCTGCGGAGAAAACCCAACGAAGTGATTATCAGAAAGATGTTTCCAGTTGTCTTGTTGCCGAATTTTCTATGAAAGGTCTTCACAATGAGAAAGGGAAGCAGTTAGTGGAAGATGCCAAAAGAAAATTGGTTGGTTCAAACACTTGTTGGCAAAATGCTTATAGACATCTCTTTGCCGGGTGCTCAGACATTATTGCAATTGAAGAGAAACGATCTAGATTTGCTTGGCATCTTAGTGACTGCTTTCAGAAAGATTCTGGGAGACCTCCATTTCCGTATTGTGATCAGAAATCCGCCATGATTAATTGCCTAAAGAAGTTAGATGACAAAGAGCATAAGATTTATCTTGCATTCTTGTTGGAGACTAACTCTATCTGCTATCAGTTACAGTTAAGTACAATTGTTTTGGTTGATTGAATTTGTAATTTTTCGTTTCTGATAGAAGACTTGACTAGAATTTTTAATTTTGTGCTTTTACCAGGGCTCATGCGTTTCAATATGAAACAGAGAGACTAGTGAATGAACTTAAAAGTTCCGCGGATTATACAGAACACAAACTGGAAATCATAGAAGAGAAATCTGATATTCTATTGCAAAGCTCAAACCAGATTCTGGATTCATTGAATTTGATCGATTACCAGGTTCAAAATGTAGCTCAAGCAGCGAAGGGTGTAGGAGATCAGATGGACGTCATATCGAAGCATTCAGAAGCTGTTTACAGCCAATCCAAGGAAATTGCAGCTTCTCAAACTGAACTGCAAGAAGGACAAGTGAGAATGAAAGAAAGATTGGATGAGGGAATGGCAATGCTTAGTGATGCTTACAGTAACTTGGGCAAAGAAGTGAACAACTTGCATGATGAGGCTGTTGCAATAGAGAAGGAGATTAACAAAGTTGGAGATTCAATGTTTTCAAGGATGGAAATTCTGCAGAGCAAAGCTGATGATATTGGGAGCATGGCTGGAGATTCCTTAGACAGGCAACAACAGCTTCTTCATGGGCAGTCCACAGCACTCGAGGGTCTTCAGTTTTTAACTAAATTTCAGTCAGAAGCACTTGCAGAGAGCAGGTAAGAAAGAAACTGATGCAGTGAAATAAAATTCAAGAAGCCAGTAAATTTTCACTAATATTCATCACTCAATTACAGGAATACTCTGCAAGAACTAGCTGAATATGGCCACAGACAACAGGAAAAGCTTCTCAAACGGCAAGAACATCTTCAGAAAGTACATGATCATCTATTCGAAAACTTAGGGTCAATGTTGGCAGCTCAGGTTTGCATTTCCTCTGGGAAATTATCACTTTACACTGAAATAGATACTGAAAAATGGGTCTCTCATTTGCAGGAAAACTTTGAATCAAAGCAAGCCAGCATGTTCATTGCTCTGGATAAGCTATTTTCTTTGCACAATGCCATGTTTTTGGAATCACGAATGATCAAGGCTTTCTTCATTTACTCTATGACAATCTTTATCCTCTACATGCTCACCAGTACAAAGCAAACATATACAGTCAGACACAGGTTATATATCGGTATGCACATTTTTCTCCATCTTTTAGCATTAAATTAGAACTGGAAACAGCAATGCATCAGCTGATTGAAGTAAATGTTATTTGCTCACAGGGCTGTGCCTGACATTCTTGATAGAAGTTGCGATCTTCCGATTTATGACATTTGACATTGAGCAACAAACAAGGATAGTAAATATAATTAGATTTCTATCTGTGCTCCTTGCTGCATTTCAGATTCTACATTCAGTTTATACATACAGGTATATGCAATGAAAATCACAGGAAGTTTCAGGCAGAAAATTAGATAATATAATTTCAGAACTGATAATTTGTTGATGCAGGGACTATGAAATCTTGAATCATCAGATGCTACAAACAGTAATTGAGAGAATTAATGGGATGCAAAAAAGCAAAGAAGAAATGTCATGGGATTCAGACAACGATGTAGATTGGGCTTCATGGGTTGACACAGATTTACCAGAGGAAGTAAACGATAATGAGGACCCTAACTATATAATTCCAGAAGAAGTCGGAGAGAAATGGATCACAAACTCTTCACTTACAACAAGATATGATCTCCGTTCCCGTCGCTGATAACTTCTTCTTCATGTGTATATACCCAGTTTTGACTTAGAGGATCAGATTTCTGTTCACAAAAGCTAAAGATTAGCAATTGTGTCGTTTATTAAGAAAACTATTATATAGTACATATATGCCAACAGCTGATGTTATTGCAGTTCCATCTGAATTAGAACGTGGAACATAGAATGAATTGATGCCCCAATCCTTACAGCAATGAAATGAACATTGGCTCTCATGGAGCAGTCAAAACAGTTTTCACTTCCAAGCTAAGATACTTTTTTTTTTTTTTGAAATCGTTGGAAACAATACCGCCAAACCACCCCTTCTGCGCTTAAGCGGAACAGGTAAAATCTCCGGTTGTCCCAGACTTTTACAAGAAACGCATTCTCTGGATTCAAACCCACGACCTTAATGTGAGATCAAAAACCCTACACCACCAAGTTAAGCCCTTCCGGACTCCAAACTACAATACACCATTGTGTATTATCATGTCATGATCATTCCTCGGAATATCAAAAATCTTCAGCAGTATAGAACAGTAATTTCCCTTGTAACTGCAACTAGTTATATATCAAATGCTCATATAAGGGACAAGAAATAATTGAACTTGGGTGAAACAATATTTTCATCTATTTCTAGCAAACATTGCTCACAAAAGACAGTAACTATAGATGTTGAGGACCGTAGATGAATTAATGTTGCAAAGTAAAACTTAAGTTAAGTAGTTAACTATTCAAAGAATAGCAGTTTAAGTCGTCAGAAACTCTTCAGAATGTCCCAAAAGCTGGAAGTTTTCGGAAGAAAGAGTGAAGTGGACGTTTCCTCTCATTGAGCAGTCGGAACAGTTGCATTTCCAAACTACAACACTGCTCGGAGGTCGGACTCGCCATCTCACTTCCCCGCAGTGGCAGCCTCCATTGTGTAATTTTAAATCTTCATCCATTTGATGATTGTTAATATTATTAAATGCGATTTTTATACTTCGGCAACAGCTTGCATTGGGATGAGATCGGCAATTTTTCCACCGAATGATCTCTATTTTCTTCATTTTTTTTTTCCTGATTTAGCTTTAATCGTAATCGTGTTGAATGAGTGTAGTTTAGTGGAAAATGACTTAGGATTTGGTTGATAAGTCCTGTGTATTTCTTCTAAGAGCTTGGGGCAATCAGAATTTTACTTGTTCCGTTTAAGCTCGAGTCGGGTAATTTAACATCGTTGTTTCTAATATTTCCAAAAAAAAATATTGATCTTGCATCACGTATTTTATAAGCTACAAAACCACTCATTAAGAAAATTCAGTTTGTTATGAACTTAAATATTCGAGTTGCAATATAGTAAAATTGATCAAATATTCTGGAATTATAATTAATATCAGTGATTTAATGTCTAATTGAAAATGAAAAAACAAACAATCTAGTATAGTTTGGTTTTACATTTTTCTTCATTTCTGATTTGCAAACATAATAATATCCTGGTATCAAAATCTTATTATTAAATGGGCTGGACTTTTGAGCCTAAATTGGTTTGAAACCCATGTTAGAAAATAAAATTGTTCACAGATCAAGTAAATTACCAGTTAGAAATTTATTATTACTTCACTATCACACACAGATTTTAAATGAAATTATGTTGTATGCCACATTCATTGAGATATAATCAGAACTTGGTAAATACTTTTTCTTAATTTTCACCTACAATCATAATCCAAAATTTAAAGACAAATTTAGGAAAATTTACAAATTAACCTGTTTAATTTGGTCAAATATAAAATTAATCTCAATCTAATTAAAGAAAATCAAAGAGATGAATTTTATAAATTTCCCAACAATTTACTAATAAATAAGTTATCCAAATGGTTCCAGGTAAAAGCAATTAATTAATAAAAGAGTTTGGTGATAATACAGTGACTGTAATGGGAGAAAATCTACAATATAACGGAGATATCACGTCATTAGTATAACGATCCAATAATTCATCACACGCGTGCTAAAATATTAAAAAATAACTAAAAAAAATAGATATTAAATCATACATATCATTTACTAAGTATTTGATGATATCACATCACTCGTGCATCCGTTACACCAAATAATTACTCCAGAGGCAGAAACATAGAATGATTCTCAAACTTCACATCAAATTTTTGAAAGTTGAATGCCTAGTCCAAACTCACTCAATATATCTCTGTTTCCATGATCTTAAAAGCTAATAGAATACAAGTTGAATGCCTAGTCCAAACTCACTCAATATATCTCTGTTTCCATGATCTTAAAAGCTAATAGAATACAAAACCATTCACAATTAATATTCACATAAATGTCACAAGGCATCCAAGACCCACATGAAAAACGAAGATGCTGAATAAGCTTGATGCTGCCACTACGATGGAAAAATGACACTACAGCTATATGACATTGCCATTTGCCATCTCTATTCAGTCTTCACCAACTCTTTATAATTTATATGATTAAAAAGCTACGCGTTTTGATTTAGAACCTCCTTTTCTCCAGCTTTGTATTTTACCTAATTAAGGGAGATTTGACAATTTTCCTTTTTATTTTTTTACATAATTATTAAAAAAAAAATCCTGTTTACCATGACTAATTTTTTAAAAATACAAGTTTGTAATGAGTTTCATAAGTAATCATAATTTCTTAAGATTTTTATTATTTAGTTCAAATTGTATGTTTGATATAACTTTTCAAATATAATTTATAACTTTTATTAATAGTCATAGAGCTTTTATAAGTATAATTTTATATAATAAAAAAATAGTTGTTTGGTTGTCAGTGATATATTTTATTACACATTATAAAATTATTTTATTAGACATATTTTTTTTAAGTTGTGTTATAAAAGAAATCAAACAATATTATTAAATTAAATAAGGGTATTATAAATAATTTAAAAATTTAAAAATTCTTTCAAAGCTCCAATCCCAAAAGCCCAAATTTTGTGTTTTTACTAGTATAGACAAAATAGTTTAATCCTCAAAAGTTCTACTTAAAATGCAACCAAACATCACCAAAAAATTTTGAAAATCTATTTTTGGATTAACAAATTTATTTTACCTTTATTAGAAGTCATACCAAACAGTCACAAAGTATAATTATACGTTAATTTTCACTATATTTATATCAGTATATTACTGAAAAGGGTGAGCAAAACCCAAATTAATTGTTTTAATCTACTCATTTCGCCAAAATTCGAACTCATATGACAAGTTAAATATAATTACTTGAAAACAACGCTACTATACTCCTTAGGTGCTCTTTTTCTTTTCAAAGTAAAGGATAAAAAAGAGAAAAATTAATTTTTTTTATCCTCTTACCTCCCTAAAATCCTAACTTATAAATTATTTGAACGTTGAGGGCACATTTTATAATCTTCTATAACCTTTGTCGGATATTTCATGTGTTTCTTTTTTCCCTTTCTAGTTTCTGGCATTGTTTCAAATTTCGGATCAGTTTATCGATTCGGTCTGACGAGAGGGTCAAGAGTTAGAGGTCCGGCCGAAGGTCGACTCAGGGTCAATTTTTTAACAATTTTTTTTTTTTTACAAAAAAATTATATATATAAAAAAAAATCAAAATTAATAATAAAAAATGACAAAAAACCCTCCAATCCTGAATCGAATCACCGGTTCAACAATTGAACCGGCAGATTCAATGAATTTTTGGCCGATTCAACTCCAAACGATTTTATGAAGTCACCTGAATCGAATCTTGGACCGAATCCCGGTCCGACCTACTGGTCCGATCCGAATATTTAATCACAGCTTTATAGGCCCAAGTGATAGAGCATCAGAAAAGTTAGTATTGGAACCCCTTTTAAAACTCAATATATGGACCATTTTACAGTGACAATTAACTCATGCAGGATTATGGTCTTTTTCATGCATGAGTTGTGTTATTTATGAAGAAGTTGAAGAAAGACAAAATCCTAGTCAAAGAACACACTTGTTGATTCTGCCTAACTTTCAATTATCGACTCTCTCTCTTAACAAAAGAATATCATCTAAAACTCTCTTCCTTTCCATTCTTTAAAAGGCTTTAAATGCCAAACGATAACCATCACCGATGGTTTAGATATACAACCATGCATACATAATGTCATCATAAGGCGGACCCTAATATATTATCGGGACCTAAAATAATTTTTATATTTAAGGCCCTTATAATATAATATTATAACATAAATAACATGAGACTCTTTATCCATTACTTATTTAATTACAATAATGAAAAAATATGTGGCGCCCATCTTAACCTATGGCTGATCATGATAATCATATGTGTAAGATCTTTTAATTAAAAGTAATTCTTTAATACAAAGGCTTCATATTTAATTTCTCATACAACTATTGTATGAGTGATTTTTTGGCACAACTGTTGTATGGAACTCATTATTCATTAGTTATTTAAAAATATTTATTAAAAAAATGCAAAATATTCCATCCGTCTTAGCTCAGGACCGACCCTAATCATGTGTGTAAGATTTTTTAATTAAGAGTAATTCTTTGATACAACTGTTTTATGAAATCACTTCTTCATTAGTTATTTAAGAACAATGATTAAAAAAAAAAAACAAAAACAAACAGTGTCGTCCGCCTTCACCCAAGACCGACCCTAATCATGTGTAATATAATTTACTAAGAGTAATTCGTAGGTACAATTATTATATGAGATACGTGATATCACAAACTAATAAATATATAACATGTAAAGTTGTATTAAATATCATTATTATTTATAATTTAAACATATATAATAAGATATTATTAAATTATTATACGGGTGATATGATATCATTGTTGTTGTAAAGTATAATTTTTCATTAATTAAGAATACTGAAGTGACCCGATGGAGTATGGGCAATCGGTATGTTGATTAATCGGCCACTACTGATTAATCAATTCAATTGGATGATGGTCATGTCCCAAGCTACCAAGCATCATTAGCCTCCTAGCTAGTTCTGTTCTGCCCATCACAGCTCCATAATGCAATAATGCTTCTTTGGGTGGTCAGTTATCAAAAAAAAAAAATGAAAAAAACAAAAAACAAAACAAAACTTGAAACCTAATTCAATCAAAACATGGATTTTGTTAGTAAGGTGGCATAAAATTTATGATTTAATTTTCTAAATTATGGATTCGAATTCAGGAAGTGTATTTTTATAAAAATACAGGATAAATTATAATTTTATCTATTTTATTTAGGGTCTGTTTGGTCAACGAATGGGAGGGGATGGATTTTAATGAAGGGGAGGGGAGGGTTTTTAATTAGATATATGTTTGGTTTAAGAAGGGAGGAGAGAGATTTTAAAACTAATTTACTGTTTTATCCTTATAACTTGTTATAAATAAAATTAAAACAATATAAGTATGGATAATTTAGTAATTACATTTAAAATTTTAATTCATCACTTTCTCTCCCCTCCAAAACCCCCCACTTTTGGAGGGGAGCTAAAATTGGCTTAGGAGGGATTTGCTCCCCTCCCCTCCCCTTCAAAAAATTGAACCAAACAAACATAATTTAAAATAATCTCTCCCCTCCCCTCCAAAACCCCCAACCAAACACAGCCTTAAGTTTAAGTCAGATAATATGATGACGAGATTTATAACGTTTTCGAAAAAAAAAACATGAATTCTTATCTTATTTATGTGTATTGTGAACTTAATTTGACTATATTTATATATATAAATATATATAAAGAGTAAATTATTCTTGATGGGCGGCCAAGAGCACTTGTTTCTTATCATCAAATACTCGACAGTTAGTTTCTTTATTTTTCGACAAATTATCCATCAACAATGCAAGATAACTTTATGAATATACTTGAATAACGATTTTTTTTTTTTGTCTAAAATATTTAATTTAAAAAATAACTAACACATTTAATTGAATGAATTAACTATTTTGAGAATAAAAAATTAAAATTTTGATACCCAAGATACATTGAGGAGTGCCAAAAAGAAATTGGTAAATACTAAAAGAGCACATATATAATTTTATTCATTATTTATATGTCAATCCCCAAGACAGGTTCAATTTTTGGCAATGTATCAGACAACACAATCAATATTCTAAATATTTGTGGTTGTATTTATTGTTAAACCCAATTTTGATTGAATAGCCCATTATTTTATTGGTGATAAATCAGAAAAATTATGTCAGGAATGGACACGCCGATCACTCAATATTTTATTTTAATATAAGATTATCCACCTTAAATGAAAAATAATATTAAATATTTGAATTATTGCCGAGGCTAAAGGGCAAAATCCATGAGGGAACAAGATTGATGAAAGAAATATTAAGTGGCGAATATTCCCAACAAAAATGGGCAAAAGCTTGTCACTTTGCTTCAATCTAGTTAATTGTCTTTTTATAATATATGAAACATTAAGGTAGCGTTTTGTGATTGATTGTTCATGCAAAACAAGACAATATTACTCTCTTACCCTCTCCTGTTAACTAATTTACATGATTTTACTATTCAATTTATTTCAATTCAGGTGTAGCTAGGAGCTCAAAATATGACCCAGAAAAAGAAAAAAAAACTGGTGTTTCATATGAGACTACTAATTAATCAGTCAATTCTCTTCCACTTAATCTCTATTATGATATAAATTAGCTTAGGGTTTTTAATTATAATTTCATATCATAACACAATGTTATTTCATGTATTAATCTTGTAAATAATACGGATCTCATCGATTTTATAATCGAAGTGAGACAATTTGATTATTTACATTTAAAATTTATATCATTGTCGTTTGTCTCGTAATTGTTAAATGATATTTCTTATTCACAATATAGTTTCTATATTTTCTTTATCTCTCATTTAAAATCATGTCCTCATTTATAAATAACTTTTAAAATACGTAATATTATTTTGGACGAATTCTGATGAAATTTATTCAATTTAAGCTTAAAATTTATTATATAACTTCAAATCATGATCAATCCAAATTCACTTTGTAATATTTAATAGTTAGAGTTTGCATGATGAAGCATAACAAATAATAAAAAGTTTATTAAAAACTTATAGAAATAATTTAAAAGTACAGATTAATTTTGCAATAACTAATAGTCAGAGTCTGCATCATGAAAAACAACAAATAATAAAAATACCATGAAATTTTGTTTTTAAAATAATTTAAAGTAAAATAACAAACAACAAACAACAATCAACAATATACCTGAAATAAAAAAAAAATGTTAGGTTTTGTGAACGAATGTTATTTAGTTTTCTCATTTGAATAAGAAATTATATCTTATATTGTAATAAGTATCTTATTTTAATAATTTATTATTTTAATTTTATAATTTTATAATAAAAAATTTATTATTTTATAATTTAATAATAAATATGAGATTTTGTTGTAATATTGTAATAGGTTTCTTATTTTAATAATTTATAATTTAATAATAACAAATAATTTTAGGGATATTTTAATTTTATAATTTAATAAAAATAATAATTGTTGAGATTATATACCACATGGTGCAGTGATAACGTTTTAAATATTTAAGTCTTATATATAATTATATATATATATATATATATATATATATATATATATATATCGATATTATTTGTGATATTATTCAAAAAATTACCGTATATTATAATATATTTTATTATAATAATAAGATTATTATTTTTAGATTTATTAATTTAATTTCATAATTTAGTAGTATTTCTTATTTTAATATGATAGTATAATATGTTTTATATTATAATATAGTTCTTATAAAATTATAATATATATTTTTATTGTGATACATTTTTTATTTAATAGATTTATTAATTTAATTTCATAATTTAATATTATTTCTTATTTTAATAGGACAGTGTGATATGTTTTCTTGTTATAATAAGATTATTATTTTTAGATTTATTAATTTATAATATTTATTATTTTAATAAGATAGTATAATATGTTTTCTTATTGTTGTTTGGACCAAAATTGGGCCAAGGATAAAACCGTCTTTTACCTTAAAGCCCATATAGTATACAAAGCCCGAAAATAAAGACTAGGCCCAAAAGATTTTTGTATTATTGTATTACAACTAAGTCATAAGCTTAAATACAAGACCCCATAATTATATCAACTACTCTTCTCTTACTTTGCCCGACACAAAATTTATTCCCACATGCTCAGACTTTCTATCAAATGCATAAGGCACGTGGTGGGACTTACGCCAGCTGCCAATGATGATAATTTTCATCTATAAATAGGAACGAAATTCGAGAAATAAGGGCAGAGCTTCACTTCTTTCATCAAAGTCTGATACATTTTATTCAGATACTGGTTCTATTTTCCATTTCTAAAAGTATTTGTCATCGCCCTCACGGCCATCCAAACAAAGTTGAGGCAATAATAAACCTCAACTTCACTTTTTTTTTACATATTTACTGATCATTTCATACTACTGACTTGGGCGTCGGAGTGTCCCCGGTACCTACCACACCGGTGGGCAGTCTACTCTCATTCATCCTTCTTTGTTTTGCAGGATCGCTAGTGCCCCAATTTACAAATTCTGATTGTGGACCTCGGCCGAATTCCAGCATCCACAATTTGGCGCCCACCGTGGGGCCCTAGCGATAATTTGCAGACGAAGATTTTGTATTCTACCAACACTCACAGCTTAGTCACTCATGGCTTCAAGCAATGAACAGACACCCGATCCAGTGGCATCACAACTGGCCATGCTACAGGAAAGATTGAAAGCTTTGGAAGAGGAAAATCTAACCATACGTAATTCCAACATAAACCTTCAGAAACAGTTGGAATTAGTTCCATCACCATCCCAGCATCATGATATCTCAGATCAGCCCAATAACCGTATCACTCCAGCTAATCTCTTGGGAGCATTTAACGAAACAATAGATAACATTCCATCAAATGATGAGGACCAGAGGGACCTGTCAAATTCTCCCATCAACCAAGCTCAGCAAGTTGCCATCGCTATGAGAAGGGAAATGAAGGAATTTAAAGAAGCGATCATGTCCAGCCTATCAGGAGTGAAACTACCAATAAAGAATAGCAGAGCTGAAACCATTTCTGACACCCCCTTAACGGAAAACATCACATCCGTTGAGTTACCACGGAAGTTCAGCCCACCAGACATGAAACTATATGATGGATCCACTGACCCAGACGACCATGTCATCCATTACAAATACAAAATGATGTCAACTGACTTAGCTCCTCTTCAATGGGAAGCATGTATGTGTAGAGGATTTGGAGAAACTTTGGGAGGCCCTGCCCTTATGTGGTTCATAAACCTACCATACAGATCCATCAAGTCCTATCAACAGTTAGCAGACAAGTTTGTGGAGCATTTCGCCAGCTCTTGCAAACTTGAAAAAACTACTGACGACCTTAATACCATCCAGCAACGGAAAGGAGAATCCTTGTGAAGCTACGTGTCCCGCTTCAACAAGGAGAGGATAACAATTCCAGATCTACATTAGCCGACAGCTGTGGAAGCTTTCAGAAACGGGTTACTTTGTGATAGCGGACTCTATAAAAAGTTAACCAATTTTCGATGCTACACAATGGACCAGGCCATGTCACGAGCTCAAGTCGAAATCAGATGGGAAGAAGACAAGAGGAATAAAATGAAAGATAATTCCTCTAATGTGCAGAATGAAAGAACGCCTCACACTTCCAAACGACATAAAGAATTTGCAAGAATGATACCCGGACATCATTCAGAGAAAATGAGTCACCCAGGGAAAGAACATCAGCCCCTCCGAAGAGACTTTGATCGTAGACCTCTGCCATACAAGCCCAGGAAGGAGTTCTGGTGGAAAAGCCAAGACTCTCAGATTACAATTTTTCTATTTCTCCAGGAGAATTAGTTGAAAGTACCTACAAGCAATAACGACAAACAATCTCTATACCCAAGAGGGGGGGTGAATTGGGTTATCGCTATAAATGCGGAATTATAAAATCTTTGCCGATTTTAAGCTCTTATTACCAAGTGGGAGTTTTAGGCAATTTTCTCTATTCCAATTAATAGCATATATGCAAGTTTCTAATCAATATTATAGATGTAATCAAACTTGCAAATAAGTAAAAGTTAAGGGAAAGAGAAATACAACACCGCAATTTATAGTGGTTCGGCCAAACGTGCCTACGTCCACTCCCCCAAGCCTCGTTTGAAGATTTCCACTAAAATCGAGTTTTCCGTGGTTCACTCGTAACCAAGAGTTTTCCGCCAAGGCGCACTCCAAACCCTTTTACAATTTTGAGTTTTGTTCGTAGGTGCACTCACAACCTTTACAATTTACCCAAACAATGGGATTTCACAAATCACAAGTGTTTTGATAAGAAAGAATTTAAAACACACTTGGGCACTCACAAATAATAAGAAGATTGTGTGAGAGCAAACCCAAGTGATCTAAGCTCACTAAATGATATGGAAGATGTGTGTGTGAGCTTGGATGAGTGTTTATGAATATGAAGGTGTATCTCACCCTTTGTTTGCCTTAGAGAATGTATATGAAGGTTTTCTAGATCTCTAACATGAGGCAAAGGAGTTGGGGTTCTATTTATAATAAAATGCAAAGCTTTCCCCAACTTACAGCGAGACCGGCGAGAAAACCGGCGAGGAGACCGGCATGCCGGTATAGGGTTTCAATATCTCCCAACGGCTATATAACGTTCGAAAACTAGCCGTTAGACCGGCGAGAAAACCGGTATGTAAACCGGCGAGGAGCTCCCTGGTTCCAGAGAGCATGATTTTCTCAGCCAAAACCGGCATGAAGACCGGCAAGAAAACCGGCATGGAGCTCCCTGGTTTCAGCTCCCTGGTTTCAGTAACTGCACAATAAAGGCTAGACCGGTATGGAAACCGGTATGGGGACCGGTTTGGAGCTCCCTGGTTTCAGTTCTGATGACCAGTCAAGACTGACGACACTTGGTATTTTGACCATAACTCTCTCTAGAAATTTCCAAATCATGATCCGTAAATTTCTACATAAACTAGACACATAGATATATCTTATATAAAAAATTCAGCTCCAAAAACATTAATATGAATTTTATGGAATTTTTCTAATGTGACATGAATGCAGAAAACGCACATATGAGCATGTTGTACTGAAAAGGCTCTAGCAAAAGTTCTATGCATCGGAATTGTGTTCCGTTTGAACCGTAGCAAACTAGAGACACATATATATCTAATGGTATATCATTTGAAGTTTATTTCAACCGTTTTCTAGTTTTTAGAAGATCATTTACCGATGCACTTGTGCATTAAGTTCATTTTGGTGCAAATAAAATGCAAATGATTCTTTTAGCATTCTAAGCCATTTTAAATGCAAGTGATGCAAAATGTATGATTCCTAAGAGCTTTAGATCACTTGAGTAAACTCACTTACAATAAAATTTAGCTCTTAATCATTATCTTCGATTTGCCGCTAGTCTTCATATTCTCGCTCTTCACCCCATATGCTTCGACACTTTTTGTAATGCTTCGTGTTTGTACGTCGAAGACTTCATTCGCGTTGACGTCATCAAAATCCTTTTATGCGATCAATTCACCAACAATCTCCCCCTTTTTGATGATGGCACCCTTAAAACTTGTTGATACTTGTGAGCTTCTTAGAGTCCAAATTTGACAATTTTGCTCCCCCTCAACATAAGCTCCCCCTCGATGTGTGATTGTCTTCAAAATAGCTCTATAAGACTTACACAAACACATTAGTACATTTACTCCCCCTTAATCCAAGGGTGAGGGTAAAACAAGTTTTAATCTCATTTCTAATGATTTCTCCCCCTTTGACATTATCAAAAAGTGGAGAAGCAAAATTTAGTTCTAAAATGAGATACCAATATATGTGTGCAAAAATGATAACAATTTAAAAAAATATGCACATTTGGCATTCCCCCCTTTTTGCCATAAAAAAATCAAAATTCATGCATAAAACAGCATTTTTCAAAAGATAAATACTCATTAAATACCATTTAAAATCTAAGATCATTTTAAGGATGATTTCTCCCCAAATTTGATACCAATTAAAAATATATCAATACATTCCATGATACCAATTAAATAATTATCAAAGTCCATGCATTTCATGATGCCAATTATATTCTAATACATACATTTCATGATATTCATCTAAGATTATGCTAATTTACATGCATTTCATTTTCAACCAATTAGTTCATATGACAAGACATATTCAATAAAGTGATCACATATATTGCATTTAACTCAATAAATTCATGAGATACCAATTGAAATAAAGAAGGGGTTTAAATATATGATTAAGGCATTTAATGATATCAAATGAACAATTGATACCAATAGAAGGTTTAATAAATTGCCTTATCACTTTGTATGCTTCAAAAAATATTTTTACCAATATGAAATATGCATACATAAATAAATTGGAGGAAACGGTACCAATGTTTCCGTGAATACGGAGTTTACCTTTACCGTTGCGAATCCTCATCTCTTTGAGCTTGGGATCAATTTTGTAATTTCTCTTTAAATTTCCATTCCCAAAGGTCCCCATACAAATTTTTCAATTATACTTTGGTACCCAAACTTTCTTGGGTCCATTGGGGTTAATTTTGATTCATAGAGGAATCCATGCATTTTTAATCACATTCTTATACAAGCATTCGAAAATTTTATGTCAATTTTCATTGCAAGCATGACATGTGACATTTTCATTTATAACATTCTTAGCATGAGAATCAGAAGCCTTAACAAAATAATTTCTCAAAAATTTTCTTTTAATATAAGGCCTATATCCTAATCCTTCTCTTTTAAATGCACATTTTTGGGATCCAATAAGCATTTTAAAATTTTTTATGTCCCAATGTAAATTTGCTAAGTATGTTTTGAAAATCTACAATCTTAGTATTTAACAAAACATTTTCATTCAATATAGATTTGCAATCGCATGTCTTAGAGTTAGATGACATATTTGATATGACATTTTCAAGTTCTAGCTTTTTAATATTTAAACATGCAATTTCATCATTCAAGCATGCAATTTCTTTTTCATGTTTAGCCTTTAAGCATATCATATCATTATCTAAAACATGAATTTTATCCATACTAGTTGCATGTTCAATTTTAAGTGTAGCATGCTCATTTTTGATCAATTTTAATTTCTTTTTAAGCATATCACATAATTCTTTTAAACCATTAAAAGCATCAAGTAATTCAGAATTGTGTACCTCTTCTTCTTCGCTTTCTTCTTCAATTTCAAATTGGATGTCTTCATCCGTGATAGCTATAAATGCTATTGATTTTTCTTTGACTTCAACTTCTTCCTCCTCGGATGAGCTTGAATTGCTATCACTCCAAGTTGAAGTTGCTTTCATTGCATTTTTCTTTGATTTTCCTTTCATTTTTCTCAATGGACAATCGGTAGCTATGTGACCCGGTTTGTTGCATTCATAACACACAATTTTCTTGTTCTTCCGCGGCCATTTTTCTTCTTTCTTTTCGTTTGCCTTTGATTTTCCCTTGAGTTTTGCGGATTTGAGAAGCTCATTTACTTTATTAGTGATGCTTGCCACTTCATCATCACTATCTTCTTCTTCACTTGAACTTGAGTCGACTCTTTTTCTCGCTTTTAAGGCCAAGGACTTTCTTGTTCTTTTCTCATCTTCCTCCTTTTTATCCATTTTGATCTCCATTTCATACTCAAGCAACTTGCCGACCAAATCATTCATCTTCAAAGTGTTTATGTCGTTTGCTTCTTTAATGGAGGAGGTGTAGCTTCTAAACTCTTTCGGGAGAGATCTTAAAATTTTCTTCACTTGATCCGATGTCCCGATGACTTTTCCCAATGCTCCCAAATGATTGATGATGACCGTAAACCTAGAAATCATGTGATCGATTTCTTCCCCGGATTCCATCTTGAAATTGTCCAATTCGCACATGAACCGGTTGATCTTCGATTCCTTCACTTGACTTGTGCCCTCATTGACTATTTCCAAAGACTTCCATAAATCATATGCATTTCCACATTCCGGAAGCTTGCTAACTTGATCCCGATCAATGGCACATAGGAGTTGGTTGAGTGCCTTAGCATTTTGTGAGGCTAGTTTCACATCCTCACAATCCCATTCTAAACCCGGTTTTGGAATATCAACTCCGTTGCTATCCTTCTTTGTTGGCCCTTTTGCACCTCGTGTGATAACCAAATAGGATAGCGAATCATTGGCTAGGAGATAAGTCAACATTCTTGACTTCCAATAGTTGTAGTCGGTTCCGGTGTAAAACGGAGGTCTAGTTGTTGAATATCCCTCGGCAAAATTTGATGATTTGCTTGTAGAGGCCATGATCTATTCTCGGACGGTTAAATCTTGTAGAGAATACCTCGCTCTGATACCAACTGAAAGTACCTACAAGCAATAGCGACAAACAATCTCTATACCCAAGAGGGGGGTGAATTGGGTTATCGCTATAAATGCGGAATTATAAAATCTTTGCCGATTTTAAGCTCTTATTACCAAGTGGGAGTTTTAGGCAATTTTCTCTATTCCAATTAATAGCCTATATGCAAGTTTCTAATCAATATTATAGATGTAATCAAACTTGCAAATAAGTAAAAGTTAAGGGAAAGAGAAATACAACACCGCAATTTATAGTGGTTCGGCCAAACGTGCATACGTCCACTCCCCCAAGCCTCGCTTGAAGATTTCCACTAAAATCGAGTTTTCCGTGGTTCACTCGTAACCAAGAGTTTTCCGCCAAGGCGCACTCCAACCCTTTTACAATTTTGAGTTTTGTTCGTAGGTGCACTCACAACCTTTACAATTTACCCAAACAATGGGATTTCACAAATCACAAGTGTTTTGATAAGAAAGAATTTAAAACACACTTGGGCACTCACAAATAATAAGAAGATTGTGTGAGAGCAAACCCAAGTGATCTAAGCTCACTAAATGATATGGAAGATGTGTGTGTGAGCTTGGATGAGTGTTTATGAATATGAAGGTGTATCTCACCCTTTGTTTGCCTTAGAGAATGTATATGAAGGTTTTCTAGATCTCTAACTTGAGGCAAAGAAGTTGGGGTTCTATTTATAATAAAATGCAAAGCTTTCCCCAACTTACAGCGAGACCGGCGAGAAAACTGGCGAGGAGACCGGCATGCCGGTATAGGGTTTCAATATCTCCCAACGGCTATATAACGTTCGAAAAACTAGCCGTTAGACCGGCGAGAAAACCGGTATGTAAACCGGCGAGGAGCTCCCTGGTTCCAGAGAGCATGATTTTCTCAGCCAAAACCGGCATGAAGACCGGCAAGAAAACCGGCATGGAGCTCCCTGGTTTCAGCTCCCTGGTTTCAGTAACTGCACAATAAAGGCTAGACCGGTATGGAAACCGGTATGGGGACCGGTTTGGAGCTCCCTGGTTTCAGTTCTGATGACCAGTCAAGACTGACGACACTTGGTATTTTGGCCATAACTCTCTCTAGAAATTTCCAAATCATGATCCGTAAATTTCTACATAAACTAGACACATAGATATATCTTATATAAAAAATTCAGCTCCAAAAACATTAATATGAATTTAATGGAATTTTTCTAATGTGACATGAATGCAGAAAACGCACATATGAGCATGTTGTACTGAAAAGGCTCTAGCAAAAGTTCTATGCATCGGAATTGTGTTCTGTTTGAACCGTAGCAAACTAGAGACACATATATATCTAATGGTATATCATTTGAAGTTTATTTCAACCGTTTTCTAGTTTTTAGAAGATCGTTTACCGATGCACTTGTGCATTAAGTTCATTTTGGTGCAAATAAAATGCAAATGATTCTTTTAGCATTCTAAGCCATTTTAAATGCAAGTGATGCAAAATGTATGATTCCTAAGAGCTTTAGATCACTTGAGTAAACTCACTTACAATAAAATTTAGCTCTTAATCATTATCTTCGATTTGCCGCTAGTCTTCATATTCTCGCTCTTCACCCCATATGCTTCGACACTTTTTGTAATGCTTCGTGTTTGTACGTCGAAGACTTCATTCGCGTTGACGTCATCAAAATCCTTTTATGCGATCAATTCGCCAACATTAGTTTTGGTACTAAAAAAGATGGGAAATGAAGTAAGATGGCCTCCACGCAACAGAGAAAGCTTCAAAAAGAAAGACACAAGTAAATGGTGTGAATTCCATCGAGACTACGGCCATACAACGGCTGAATGTGTGGCATTAAGATTAGAAGTCCTCGAGCTGCTGAACAAGGGGTTTCTAAGGGATTTACTTACAGAAAAGAGGGAAAGCTACATTCCCTCAGAGAAATGAGAGGGATGGACATGAAGAGGCACCAATTCCACCTCCACCAATCGACAACACAATGAATTTCATTTCAGGAGGATCGGAGATCAGTGGAGTTTCATATTCAGCGGCCAAACGACATGCCAGGGCTATCATGTCAAACACTCATCATTCCACAGTATCTATAGAGAAAAAGTTTACAAACCTGATGATGGAGTTTCCAGACGACAGCAATTCCGGAAGTATGAACCCTCATCATGATGCTTTAGTGATCTTCCTACAGGTGGCGAATTTTATGGTCAAACAGATTCTGGTAGATACGGGTTTTTCAGCCAACATCATCTTTGCAACCGCCTTAGCGGATATGGGAGCTGAACTGGGGAAAGTTAACAAACGAACAACGGTGTTAATCGGATTTAGTGGTGAGCAGAAATTTACTTTGGGAGAAATAAGTCTTCCAGTCTACGCATGAGGAATCAACCAAATGACTACTTTCCTAGTCCTGGATTGTCCTTCTGCCTACAATCTTATCATCGGTAGGCCATGGATTCATGAAATGAGGGCTGTGTCTTCCACTTATCATCAAACTCTAAAGTTTCCAACGAAGTGGGGGGTTCAGGAATAAGGGGTGACAGGACTGCCTCGAGAGGATGCTACCAGACAACAATGAAAGCTAAGATCCGTTCAGCATAGCAATTACAGAGCGGACCTCATTCTTTGGAGCCTACACTTCCAAGTATTGAAGAATTGGATGAGGTCCAAATTCATTCAGAACATACAAATCACAAAACTCAAATAGGCGCAAATCTTGATTCTCAGCTTCGAGCAGACTTGAGCGAATTTCTACGAAAACAACACGACCGATTCACATGGTCGCATGAAGATATGACAGGGATTGACCCTGGGTTGATCACCCATCAACTCCACGTAGATCCAGACTAGCCTCCAGTCCGGCAAAAAAGAAGGAAGTTCGCCCCAGAAAGGAATCAGATTATTGATGAAGAAGTCCAGAAATTGTTACAAAATAGTGCCATTAAAGAAGTGCAGTTCCCAGACTGGTTAGCCAATGTGGTGAGTTTGTATTGACTTCACAGACCGGAACAAAGCATGCCCGAAGGATTCTTTCCCATTTCCACATATCGATCAAATGGTTGATGCTACAGCCGGACATGAATTGTTAAGTTTCATGGATGCATATTCTGGATACAACCAAATCCTTATGCATTCAAGCGACCAAGAGAAGACAGCATTTGTGACCAACAAAGGCATTTTTTTGTTACAAAGTAATGCCCTTCGGCCTCAAAAATGCGGGAGCTACGTATCAAGGAATGGTCAACAAGATGTTCTCTCAACAGATTGGGAAAACAATGGAAGTTTATGTAGACGACATGCTTGTGAAATCTTCGAGATCTGATCAGCATCTGCAGCACTTGGGAGAAGCATTCAACATAATGAATAAGTATGGGATGAAATTGAACCCAACAAAATGTGCATTTGGAGTAGCCTCTGGGAAGTTCTTGGGATATGTTGTCACGCGACGAGGCATTGAAGCAAATCCTGATCAAATCAAATCCATACTTGAAATTCCCTTCCCTACCTGCCCAAAAGATGTCATGCGGCTAGCAGGAAGAATTGCTGCTTTAAACAGATTCATCTCCAAGAGTTTTATGTTCTTCTCAGCCATTAAGAAAGCAAAAAACTTTGAATGGACTCCAGCATGTGAAGAAGCTCTTAAAGAACTCAAGCGGTACTTAACGTCACCACCATTGTTGTCAAAACCACTCGACAACGAAAGACTTTTCCTGTACTTAGGAGTCTCAGATCAAGTTGTGAGCGCTGTCTTGATCAGAGAAGAAACAGCACCCAACTACCAGTCTACTACGTAAGCAAGACATTGCTCGATGCGGAATCACGTTACTCACATTTGGAAAAACTAGTATTGGCTTTGGTAATGTCAGCAAGGAAGCTACGATCCTACTTTCAAGAACACCCCTTGTTCAAATGCTAAGCATTCAATCGACAATAAAATCCTCCAAGCGTTCGGCATCAGCTGTGAATGAGCGATCCCATAATGATCCAAAACTTCCCAAGCTAACCTCGGAATGGGGAATCTAAGCCCATTAGAAAACGGTACTACATAAAATCCAATCCACCCAGGAATTTTATAGTCGATTCTTTCAGTCGGCATGGGTACTCTCAACTCCATTGATCTAGGAAATCTGTACTTACTCCTAATTTCCATCAGCATACCAGCCGTCATTCGACTAGATGGGTTCTTGGTTAGCAAATTGGTTGGCTCACTTGTGCTCACTGCTCCACTAAACTCCCCAACTGCTGCCAATGATCTAATAGGAATTGCATGCACAGGAATTTCACGCGACAAAACGGTAACAGATCCCTCCTCGGGAAATTCTTGACGCGACCAGTCCCTTAATAATTTTTCTTCAGTAGATACACTCGACGATACTTCTACAAATTTATCAATCTGTTCACCTAAACTCTCTAAAGATTCTCCACTCGACATATTCTACTCGACAAGTTTACAAACAAATAATTTCTAAGATTTAGGTTTCTTAAGGATCAAAGTCTACTCACATCTCCAAACACAAATCCACCAAATAGCGTATGATTCAAAAGATCAAACAACCTAATTTAGCAAAGAACAGTTTGAAGCTACTCTATGAATATTCAAAGGAAAAGAAGAACGCGAAGAAAGTTTTGAAGAGTACCTTGGAGCCTTGAAGTTTTTCTCCCAACTTGTTGATCTTGTGAATAGAGCAGATGAACCCATCAAGCCACTCTTATACTACTTCTTTTGGCGGTTCTTTTCCCGCCAAAAGACTCATCGTTATTCGCGTTAGGTTTTACTTCATTAAACGACATGTGGAAGATCTAGGAAATATAAAATATTTCGTCGAATAGAATGATAAATTATGGATTATCACAACTTGACATCACTTGCTCTCAGCAACAAAATTCTCTTCACAACTGCCTTCACCATTTGACACGACATCATTAGATATGAAGGTTGCTTTCATTCAAGAAAAAACAAATTGGACAAACCCCGGTGCATGCCTCATAATCACTCGACACATGACAAATATATTGAATAGATTATGCATTCGACATATTTCAAGTGGAACTCCTGAACCTACATTCGGTTCAGTCGACCAATAGACATTCCACATGACTCTTGTGGAGTCAAGTGGAACTCCTGAACCTACATTCGGTTCAGTCGACCAAGGGACATTCCCCATGACTTGTGAAGTCAATTGAAACTCCTGAACCTACATTCGGTTCAGTCGACCAAAGGACATTCCCCATGACTCTTGTGGAGTCGAGTTGAACTCCTGAACCTACATTCGGTTCAGTCGACCAAGGGACATTCCCCATGACTTTTGTGGAGTCAAGTTGAACTCCTGAACCTACATTCGGTTCAGTCGACCAAGGGACATTCCCCATGACTCTTATGGAGTCAAGTGTATCTCCTGAACCAACTTTCGGTTCAGTCGACCAATGGACAATCCCCATGACTCTTGTCGAGTCAAGAGTACTCCTGAACCAGCATCCAGTTCAGTCGACCAAGGGACATTCCCCATGACTCTTGTGGAGTCAAGTGGAACTCCTGAACCTACATTCGGTTCAGTCGACCAAGGGACATTCCTCATGACTCTTATGGAGTCAAGTGTATCTCATGAACCAACTTTCGGTTCAGTCGACCAAGGGACAATCCCCATGACTCTTGTCGAGTCAAGAGTACTCCTGAACCAGCATCCAGTTCAGTCGACCAAGGGACATTCCCCATGACTCTTGTGGAGTCAAGTGGAATTCATGAACCTACATTCGGTTCAATTGACCAAGGGACATTCCCCATTACTTGTGAAGTCAATTGAAACTCCTGAACCTACATTCGGTTCAGTCGACCAAGAGACATTCCCCATGACTCTTGTGGAGTCGAGTTGAACTCTGAACCTACATTCGGTTCAGTCGACCAAGGGACATTCCTCATGACTCTTGTGGAGTCAAGTTGAACTCCTGAACCTACATTCGGTTCAGTCGACCAAGGACATTCCCCATGACTCTTGTGGAGTCAAGTTGAACTCCTGAACCTACATTCGGTTCAGTCGACCAAGGGACATTCCACATGACTCTTGTGGAGTCAAGTGGAACTCCTGAACCTAAATTCAGTTCAGTCGACCAATGGACATTCCCCATAACTCTAATGGAGTCAAGTGTATCTCCTGAACCAACTTTCGGTTCAGTCGACCAAGGGACAATCCCCATGACTCTTGTCGAGTCAAGAGTACTCATGAACCAGCATCCAGTTCAGTCGACCAAGGGACATTCCCCATGACTCTTGTCGAGTCAAATGGAACTCCTGAACCTACATCCAGTTCAGTGGACCAAGGGACATTCCCCATGACTCTTGTCGAGTCAAATGGAACTCCTGAACCTACATTCGGTTCAGTCGACCAATGGATGTTCCCCGTGACTCCTGTCGAGTCAAGTAGAACTCCTGAACCAGCATTCGGTTCAGTCGACCAAGGGACATTCCCCATGACTCTTGTCGAGTCAAGTGTATCTCCTGAACCAACTTTCGGTTCAGTCGACTAAGGGACAATCCCCATGATTCTTGTCGAGTCAAGAATACTCCTGAACCAGCATCCAGTTCAGTCGACCAAGGGACATTCCCCATGACTCTTGTCGAGTCAAGTAGAACTCCTGAACCAGCATTCGGTTCAGTCGACCAAGGAA
Organism: Zanthoxylum bungeanum; assembly: GCA_019454045.1. Classification (NCBI taxonomy): domain Eukaryota; kingdom Viridiplantae; phylum Streptophyta; class Magnoliopsida; order Sapindales; family Rutaceae; genus Zanthoxylum; species Zanthoxylum bungeanum. Next base: position 1,632,432 of record SKCR01024899.1, on the reverse strand, counting down.
CATTCCCCATGAGTCAAGTCGAATCAAAGTCAATGACTAAAACTTCCTCTGGCCAGATGACGCATGCGATATATTCCAGAACCCACGTTTTGCACATACTATTATAAAAAGGTGATACATTCTTATCACATGCTTTTATGATCAATGTCATACGACGTAAAAGTATATACTATCTAAGACAAAAAACTTTTTGACTTAGAGAGTAAGAGACAAACTGTTTGGACCAAAATTGGGCCAATGATAAAACCGTCTTTTACCTTAAAGCCCATATAGTATACAAAGCCCGAAAATAAAGACTAGGCCCAAAAGATTTCTGTATTATTGTATTACAACTAAGTCATAAGCTTAAATACAAAATCCCCTAATTATATCAACTACTCTTCTCATACTTTGCCCGACACAAAACTTATTCCCACCTGCTCAGACTTTCTATGAAATGCATAAGGCACGTGGTGTGACTTACGCCAGCTGCCAATGATGATAATTTTTATCTATAAATAGGAACGAAATTCGAGAAATAAGGGCAGAGCTTCACTTCTTTCATCAAAGTCTGATACATTGTATTCATATACTGGTTCTATTTCCCATTTCTAAAAGTATTTGTCATCGCCCTCACGGCCATCCAAACAAAGTTGAGGCAATAACCTCAACTTCACTTTTTTTTATATATTTACTGATCATTTCATACTACTGACTTGGGCGTCGAAGTGTCCCCGGTACCTACCACACCAGTGAGCAGTCTACTCATTCATTCTTCTTTGTTTTGCAGGATCGCTAGTGCCCCAATTTACAAATTCTGATTGTGGACCTCGGCCGAATTCCAGCATCCATAATTGTAATTATTACAATTCTTATAAAATTACAATATGTATTTTTATTTTAATGCGTTTTTATTTAATAAATTTATTAATTTAATTTTATAATTTAATAGTGAATCGCCGCGATAGATAAATTTAAAAATATTTAACTTATATATATGATAAAATTAAATATATACCTAACAATCCAATCACAATTAGGTAGTTTAGATTAGTACAAGACATAATAGCGATTAAGTAAATGATGATGAAGATAATAGAACAAACTGAAATAGAAAAAATAAATTTCAGCAGTTGACTTTGAATGTTATTATAAACTCACATATCATGTCTTGATAGATTACTATTGAACAATAAAACAATAGTTTTATATATAGATATCTTTCAGGAATTCGAAATATGTCTTTTGTTCTTAGTTTTTTTATAATTTTTGATCATGTGTGCATGTATTTTCGTGAATGGTTAAAATTTAATTAATTATTAATACTTATATATTCACTATCATACATAATTTATTTATAAAAAAAATACTAAAAACTCAATTTAACACAAATCATAATCTATTTTTTAAGACATTTCGTTATTATTATAAAAATAAACATCATTTATTTAAGTAAGTAAGTAATGGATAGATAAAGGAAAGGCCCATATTTTTTCAAAGCAAGCAACACGTGTTCTTATCACATGAGGTCTGCAAAACGGCAGTTGTAATAGTCTTGTCAATCATTTAAATTTGCAAGTAAAAAATTAATTAAAATAATGAAAGAAAGAAAAACAAATTAACAAAGAAACCCACAACTCCATCAATCCTGTGAATTTGATGTAGATTTAATATAAAATGGTGACAGGTGCATGTATTTTTCTACCAACTTTATCGAATACTTTAACATTTATATTTCAATTTCATGGATCATATAAGATGTGTGAAGTATTGTTGTTTCATCATTAATTAAAGTGCATTGAAATTATAAATCTTGTGATCACTTCTTTATGATGGTAATAGTGATGTATAATCTGTGAATCATTCACAATATCAACGGTGCTATTTCTTATGTACATTATACATCTTTTTATTTACTTTCACAACTTAAGGCCTCAAAAAAAAAATTATTTACTATTTTATAAAATTATATTAATATAAAAATGACAATTAAACTCCACAAATACCCTTTAATTTAAAGATATAGTTACATATATCCCTTTTGGAACATAATGAACCCCGTTTTTTTGTTTTATAAATCTTGAGGTCTATGTGTCCCAAAAATGGATTTATATGATCGTTTATGTACATCAGATAAATGTTACGAATCTAAATATCATTTTCCCATTAATATATTATTATAATCTTAAATTTATACGTTTGTAATGTAGTATAAAGATATACTGAACATAGCTCGTAAATCTACTTCTATTAGTTATATACTTATATCTCACATTAGAAATATATCTACTCATAATAATTTTTAGGAAGATAAATATACTCTTATCCATATTTATGAAACGGGATTTGAGATTATGCTCCCATCCATGAGGCTCTAATTGCTACCCTCCACCATGATGTGGGTAGCAATTCAACATAGCCTTTCAAAATTTGACTTTTTCTTTTCCCATAATTTACTTTGAACTATTTTTAAAATTATTTGTACCACTAAAGGTTTTGTTAATTATTAATACCATATTTTATTATTAATGTTAAAATATGCATAGAAAAACAAAATTGTTGAAGGGTAAATCCATTCAAGTTTTTGTTAATTATTAATGCTAATATACCAATTGCACAATCTATGCAATTGAAAATTTGAAATTGATGAAATTTAGCTATACAATTCTGTGAATTAGGTTCAGTGGTATGGTTTGGTGGCAAAAAGCAGGTCTTGAGTTTGAGTTCAGATAGTGTATATTTTGTAAGAATCTGGGACATTTGAGGTTTTACTTGCTCCACTTACATTCGGATCAAGTGATTTGACGACGATATTTATAACGTTTTTTTTAAAAAAAAACTCCTTGAATTAGATATACCCAATATTTCATAATTTGATTTTTGACATCATGCTTTAATTTCCAAAACTTGAACATGAAGGATATATGTGATGATTTTGACCAACATATACGTAATACAATTAAAATTTGCTCTACCAAAAATGAAATCAATTATATTTTTATTGTGTTTCCCATTTTCTTGAAGAATTTGACAAGCAGAGTTGGCGTGGATCTAGTGGAAGCCAGCTGGTGTCTTGAGTGTAGAGCAGAAATGGCCGCAATCGCATACCCACTTTCCACTTGCATTATACACAAAACCCCTCAATAATACTTCAACTCTCGAGGCAATATTCAATGGATATTGAAAAGGAAACACAAGTTGCTAAAGCAAATAAATATATTTTTTACTGTGTTTCAAACACCCACGATTAGCTTTAAAAAATTCATAAGACGAACTTTTTTTTTTTTTAAATGTTATAAATTTCATCACCAAATCACCTGATTTGGATTTAAGCGAATCATATAAAACATTCGAATATCACAAATTCTTACAAAAAATATATTATTAGATTCGAATTCAAAATCTGACAATTACGTTTTAAAACAGTTGCCATCAAACCACACCATTGGAAATAAAAGATTAACTGTTAATGTACATATATTCTAATCTAACTATTGAAAAGATTAATTGTGTTGTAATAAAAGTGATTAGGTGTTTTTTTGGGTCTAGTGATTGACATAGCATCGACCATTTTTTAGACTGAGAATTTGAGTCTTTCCATATTGACTGTGATGGTGAAATTTCTCATAATCCGAGAGTGTTTCTTTCCGTCATTCTTTTAAACATATTTGAGTTGGGATTCAGATGGATTATATCAAACAATCTGTTAGGTTATTGAAGCAAAATCACTATTAATTTGATTTAATTTTTTTAAAAAATACAGGCACTTAGATGATTTCTTTAATTATTTAATTCAAAATAAGTGTAACGAGTGAGTGGAATTGTGATTTTAAAACATGTAATTAGAGTTTAGACTTACTATATGTGAACTGAAAACCTTAAAGCATCACTGTTTCATTGATTGGTCTCATGCATTATATTTATATTTTTCTAAAATGCTTATTAACATATTTTAATAAACACGAGGACCATATATGACTTTTTTTAATAAACTAAGAAAAAGTGGAGCTATGAGGACCGTATAGTCAATTGGTCCCCCATACATGCATTCAAATAGTAGCATTACAATAAAACAAGATTAAAAAATTAATATTTTTATTATTTAAAATGCAAGAAGGGCAGTCTTTTGACCATCAGTATACCAATCTAACTTGAATTGTCCCATATAATGTTTTGGTAAATTAAATGAAATTATAAGTAATTTTAATTTACCTAGTGTTAAAGACAACATTTGAAGAGTTTGAAGCTTTGTGTTGAAGTAAACATGAAAAATATGTTGTTATATTAGTGTCATTAACAATCAATTACCATGCTACACAACAATTCAAACCAGAAATATAAATCTAGATCTACAAAACATGCAAAAACCCTAAGAAAGTCTTAAAACAGCAAACCTGGAAATTGTGAAAATGAATTCAAGTCGAGATAATCTTCTATCCTTAAGACTATTGGCTCCGTCACATGTGCTTTACGGATTCGCAATTGGCCAACGTTCTCCCAGGATAACTTGGTTCCTTCTTGTCCAAATAGCAGTCTTTGACAAGTATTCGAACTGAGAATGTGGTGAAACTCTCTCCAAAACAAATAAAGAAAAACAAAATGTCTCTGCAAAATTCGGATTTTTCCTTGTCCTTTTGTAATTAGTATAATGTCTCATTATATAAGACATGTAAGGATGCCAATAGGGCACCATTTGGGGTGGGGTGCAACCCTCCAAAGGGTTGCACCCCTCACAAGCACCCAATGCTACAAAAAAAAGACAATTCTACCCTTAATGAATATTTAGAAGATTTCCAACAAAATAAATTAACAATTGATTTTATATTATAATGTATAACTTTAGTATTCATGAATTAATCAAATATCTAAGGAGTTTTAAGCATTTAATAATATGTTTTTTTTTTGTTATTAATTGTGTTTGGTAAAAAAATATTGTCAGAGAGTATAAAACACTTTATAATAAACTATGAAATAATTATTATAGTACAAACTAACGTAAAAAATTAAGCTCTCGTTTGATCGAGCATTATAACGCTTAACGTTTCCCCAAACGGGAGTAAGTGAGAAGGTTCAATCACCTACTATATACTTCTACACGTAACCAACGAAAAGCAACAAGGAATATAGTTGTTGTTGTTGTTGTTGTTTTTTTTTTTTTTAAATATTGCTAAAAGGAAAATAATCACATAAAAGTAAGAAGTAAAGAATCATCTCAAGTTCGAGACCATACGAATTGTTGGCGACTGATTTTCATTTCAGGGGTAATTTGGGAAAAAATATTTTTCGAAAAAATCTATCTCAACTGTGAATTTGTTTGGTTTGATGACCAAATACAAACTTAGCAAAAGATGAAAAATACACAGATAAAACAGAGGGTTTAACGTGGTTCGACGGGATGATCCCAACCTACATCCACTGATACAAAGAAAATGATGTTTTTATTAGGATCTCAGGTCAGACCGATCTGTCTTTAACTCTAGCTCGGCTTACCGACCTCTTACTAGCTCTTACTTATAATAATCTTTTTGTTATATTTTACAAGTGAAAAAATAAATTAGCCGACCCAAAAAACCATTTACAATGAATTCTCAGTAACTTTATATATTATGATAAATTCTACAATTACAACAGCTTATGACGATTGACGTCAGCTATGTTTCCTTGTCATTATTGCCCATTACTCGGACGTTACTGCTCATTACTCAAACATTACACCCATCCAACCGTGTGGCAGCTCTAGGTTTCATGTATGGTTTATGTCATCCATACATGTGCATAAGGTTCAGCATCCCGACCTAGGTAATCGGGTCGGTATGCTAGGACATGTAACATCTTTCATTGTGTCCACTAACAAATCAAGTCGGTGTGCCGAGACTCTAGGTGCTTGGTATGATTTAATCGACCGAGTCTGATATGCTTTGCTGATCCTGGCTTCAGAGGCTGTCCCGAGAGTCTGATGTCGAGGCTGACCCGACCATATCAGGTAAGTTTTCAAAAATGTAATAGTGTTGTCGGACCCGGCCACCTCGGTGTCCCAACGTGTACCTCGGGCTCATGCCCCTCTGTCAACCTTCACAATGTCCTTCGGCCTTTTATCTGTTAACTGTAATTCACATTATATCATTTATAGGGATTCTGACTTTTTGAGAACCGTATCGAAGGGAGTGGTCCCTGCAAAATATAGTCGACAGTACCACAAAGGAGTAGTCTCAAGCCTATGGGCTTGAGGATATCTTGGGAAAACAACAACAAAAAATGTAATAAAAACTATAATTTAGAAAAAAAAAAAAAAATTTACCAAACACATAAAATAACTTTTAAAACTCTCGTAACCTTAACAACATTTTCAAACACTTAATTGATTATTTTCACAGATGATTATTTCTATAGCGCGACTAACAAATTATTTTAAAAGCTTCAGCACTATTATAATGGCCCTTAATAGTAAGGTTAATTTTGCCATTTCGATAAAATTATGGGTGTAAATCAACCAATAACTAGAAGTAAATCATTTTTATTATCAACATATGTGGGGAAATGTTCAAGTCTAACTTTAGAAATTGAAAAATTCGGTTCAAATTTTATTATCTCTTTTAAAATGTTATCTTTAAGATTTAAAAAAAATGAAATCAATAACGTATAAAAGTATATTCCAAAATTCAACAAATGCTTTACTCTCTGTATATATAAAACAGTCGGAGTTAAAACAATAAAAAAAAATATATTGTATTTTTCTTTTAGTATATAGGAGTTCAAATTTTTATTTTTTAAATTTTTTTGGGGTCGTTTAAGTCAGTCCGATGTCTGTATAAAAAAAGAAGAAGCTATATATAATATATGTGTATTTGTTTTGGGACTAATTTCCAAAATTGAAACTAATTTGAAAATCATAATTAATCAGAGAATAACAGGCTGGCAAAAATGTACAAGGCTAGGGGCTAGGTTTCCACTAATATGGAGGCAACAAATATACGGGACGTTAAATTCATCTGCAATTAAGTCTCTGTCATCATAAGATCTAACCGCTCAATTAAGAAACCGCGTCTCCACTTTATTATTATTATTTTATTTTTGCGTGTTCTTCACTCTCTCTGTCACTCATCCTCCTCGTTCAAAATTCATATATAAAATACTGCCCCCATTCCTCCAAACCAACCCCCAAAGAACGAATACAAAAAACAAAATGTTTCTCTGCAACAAAACTGTGCTGCTTTTCTACTTCCTCTTCACGTTCCTCTCCCTCTCAGTTCAAGCAATTTCAAAAAACAACACTGTCTCTCTTTCATTTCCTCTCGTTTCTCGACGTTTCTCTTCTCACGCTTCATCGCCGTCGTATTACTCATCTTTCGTTTCACAAACCAACCAAAACGCTAAGCCAAAAGCCAGAGCCGGAGCCGGAGCCAGCGTTGCAAATGCTCCATCACTAAGCTACGTGTCAAAGTTTAAATATTCAATGGCTCTGATCGTGTCTCTCCCCATTGGGACACCACCTCAGACTCAAGATATGGTTTTAGACACTGGCAGTCAGCTTTCGTGGATTAAGTGTCACAGGAAAACTCCCGCCCCTCCCACGACGTCGTTTGATCCTTCCCGTTCTTCTTCTTTCTCTGTTCTCCCCTGTACTCACCCGCTTTGTAAGCCCCGAATCGCCGATTTTACTCTCCCTACCGACTGCGACCAGAACCGTTTGTGCCATTACTCTTATTTCTACGCTGACGGTACTTTCGCCGAGGGTAATCTTGTCAAGGAAAAATTTACTTTTTCTGCTTCCCAGAGTACCCTACCTTTGATTCTTGGTTGTGCTAAGGATACTAGTGAGGACAAGGGTATTTTGGGAATGAATCTTGGGCGGTTGTCGTTTGCTTCCCAAGCTAAAATATCCAAGTTCTCTTATTGTGTGCCCACCCGAAGGTCTCAAGCCGGGTACACACCAATCGGGACGTTTTACCTAGGTGGGAACCCGAATTCAGCCGGGTTTCGCTACGTTAACTTTTTGACTTTTCCTCGAAGTCAACGCTCTCCGAATTTGGACCCTTTGGCATACAGTGTTCCAATGCAAGGAATAAGGATTCAAGGCAGAAAATTGGATATACCGGCGACGGCTTTCCACCCGGATGCAAGCGGTTCGGGTCAAACAATTGTGGATTCGGGGTCCGAGTTCACTTATTTGGTGGATGTGGCCTATAATAAAGTGAAGGAACAAATTGTAAGGCTGGTGGGACCCAAATTGAAGAAAGGGTACGTGTATGGTGGAGTAGCGGATATGTGCTTCGATGGAAATGCCATAGAGATCGGACGGCTGATAGGCGACATGGCATTCGAATTTGAGAAAGGAGTGGAAATTTTGATTGAGAAGGAAAGGGTATTAGCCGATGTTGGTGGTGGGGTCCATTGTGTGGGAATTGGACGGTCAGATATGCTCGGGCTTGCCAGCAATATAATTGGGAATTTTCATCAGCAGAATCTATGGGTGGAATTTGATCTCGGCAGCAGGAGAGTGGGTTTTGGTAAGGCTGATTGTAGCAGATCAGTGTAGTAGATACATGTGGTGCTGTTTTACTTTTACCAATGTGGGGCAGGGACAAGTACATAAGATATTTTCGTGTAATGCTGTTCAAAAATGTCTATAGCTTGACCGTTTGATCACGGCGGGATGGTCTTATCAACGGTCTACGTTAAGCTAATAATAGGAGTAGGATGTAGTGTGATATCAGGGTGTTTCCAAATATGGACCTGATGGCCCCACCGTTGACGTGATAAGAATGTATCCTTATTCCTTCCTTGCGCTATGGAGGTTGTATAAATTTAAAATTTGAGACTCGTGTGTATATATACGAGGTTAAGATATTTAATTAAGTGACTATTTCGCTAATCTCTTTTAATTTTTAGATATAAATTATGTGACTACTTTCATTCCCTTAATTTAGGCTCTATTTGGTAATGTGATTAGAAAAAAATAGTGAATAATTTATTGTTATGAAATTTTGATTTATTTTTTAAAAAAAATTTAGTGTACGTTTTTTTAATATTTTGGTTGTGAAAAATTTTACCTTTACAAAACTCTATTTTTGAAAGAAATCACGATTAATAATCACATTTTCTCATCACTAATCAAACACCTTAAAAATTATATTTTGACCCAAATATAATTTTTTTCCTCTCCTCAATATCAAAAACATAATGTCAAACAGACCCTTATTTTTGTAAAAGGGCAGTCACAACCCTAACACTCTATTTAAAATTTTATTAACAACAAAACTTAGATTTCTGCTTTAACCAATAGTATGATTATCTTAATGGAATCAAGAAGCCATGAGTAATATTATACACTATAAACGAGTAAATCTTAATTTGGCTTTATCATAGACAAACAAAAAATGAGTTGCGGTTTAAAACAAAAATTTCTTTTATTTGTGGTGTTTGATGGCCACGCGTATTTTCTAACAAAGCTCTTTAACGAATAAATTTTTCGGAAATTCGCATTGAAAATTCATTTGCACATATATTGTTAAAAAAATTATTCATATAATAAGATTTATAAATTTTTATTATATAGTACATAGTTCTTATTTTTTGGTCAATACAAACCGGATACTCACTTCTTCCCTATTAAAAACAAAAAATATATTGTTTTATATGTGTTGACGGTGATTTCTGCAACTAGGGTATTTGAACAGTTCGGCAAAGGCAAATAGGGAACTTCCCATTTTTGAAGGATCAGATGTCCATATGTATTGGTCAGTTCTCGGATAATAAGAGAATCCAATCACTTTTTTCTCGGATCTGGTGCAGATTTCAGAGACCGACGACATCAAAACTGAGGCCGACCACAGTAGACCGGTGGCTCGGTTTGGTTTTTTCTTACTTCCTGTAACAAGTTGATGAGCTTGAAAATTATGGATCGGGGCGGGAGCAGTCAAGGTGTTCAGTGAGTTTATTGGCCGACGTCATATAACAGACGCGTGACCTGGATAGTTTGGACTTTTTCCCTCTGAAATCTACTTTCGTATTTGAGATCTTACAGGTTGTCATCATTAATGAAAATGCGTGACAATGTACTTTTACGGCGTGATGTGACGGGAAATCAGAGGGTATGCTTTGCTTTCGGTGATGACAGATGGGGAAGAGAGCTTGTCAAATCGCCGGAAACCTGCAGTGTTAGCGTCACAAAGATATGAGAACAATATTGTATATCCATGGCCATTAGTATATAAGGAGAGAGTGATCTTATTTGTAAGGGTTGGAAAACTTTTCATTATAGTATTACTTGTAAGAAACTCAAAGATCGACCGACAACTCGGTTACAGTTAGACCTGTCCCTAAACAGGTCGGTAAAGATCGGTTTGGTAATAAAACTAGAGGTGTGCATTGATAAGTGTGGTTTATACCCACTTATTACAGCTTTTTTAGCTTACTGTTTTGTTATATTTCGAAATATTTAAATGTCATTTAAAATTTATTTTATGTTTTATTTATATGAGCATTAATAGATGGATCTGGGAACAATTACACATGTTTTGGAAACTTTCGGGAACACAAGACGAGTACAGGAGCTTAGGCGCCATGGCCCCACAAACCCCATACAAATTCCAGGGGAATAGGCGCCATGGCGCCCATTATTAGCAAAGGCGCCAAGGCGCCATTACCATTATTATAAATGGCGCAAAGGCGCCATCATGATTATTATTAAGGGCGCTTTGGCGCCTCAACATCAAAGTAAACTGGCGCCATGGCGCCAGTTGAATAATAAAGAGTGGCGCCATGGCGCCTTAAGCCCAATTTTTCCATACAATTTCCCGGCAGTTTAGCGCCATGGCGCCAACACAATGGGATACCTGACGCGCTGCGAGAAGAATCAGATACGTTCCAGGAAACTGATTTTAGGGTTTCAATAATCCTAATGACACCCAAAGACTCACATCCTCAACTATAAATATAACATTCCATCCAACACTCAAGAGGAGGCTAATACAGAGCGCAAAACACGAAATACATATTTTTAGAGATTCAAGGAGAGGATTGAAGAGCGACAAGAGGAGACAAAGGCTATGACATCCGAGGAGGAAGAGATTCAATTCGGGTTTTATCTTCTTGTTTCTTTCTTAGAACTCTAATGATTTTCATTAGATTCATGAATTGTTTATCATTGATTTTATCTTTGTCATGAATTTACTCCTTAATTTTGGAGAACAATTGTAATCTATGCTCAAACCTTGTATTTTATTTATCAATTTTGTGATGAAGTTTTGTTGATTTATTTATATTCTTTTGAGTTTAATGCTTCTTGATTGCTGGCCACAATTGAAGATGGTGAATGTTTAGAATCCATCACTCGAGAGATGAGATTTTGAATAGATCTAGAGAATATAACCTAGGCTTTTATAGAGTTCGAGAGAATCTGTAGTCCTTTGAAGTCGTTAATATAGATATCACAGGGTGTAATGAGTTGTTAACTATTGGATTTTTATAGAGATATCGAAGTCTGTAGTTGATGATCTTTTCACTCGGCACTCGAGAGAGGGAGTGAATATTTTAGGAGTCTTGACTTATAAATAATATAACTGAACAAAGATTAATTGGCATAACAAATACATAGGCGACAACTAGGTGAAATCAGGATCATAATCTCTATGGTATTAGTTCCTCCTATTTTATTATTTGTATATTTATCTATTATAAATCTTTGTTAAATATTTTATAAATAAAGTTAGGATTATCAATTGTAGTACTTAGTGCGAGTTAACGCAATCCCTTTGGGTTCGACACTCTAAACTCATTTATACTAAAACTTGACACCGTACACTTGCGGTACGATATAAAAATATCACAACAAGTTTTTGGCGCCGTTGCCGGTACGATATAAACTCATTTTTCTTTTTAGCTATACCATACTTCATAACATTAGCAAATCAAGATAGATATCTAAGCAAACGGTCATTCATCGACATGCAATTTCTTCAACTAATCACCTTATCAACTACTTAAGTTTTACTGCTAAAAACCTGTTTTTAAGTGCTTACGAGTCTAACATAGATCAGTTATTCAAGGCATCAGATAAAAGTAAATCGACACTTATCGTTTCTAAAATTTCATCCATAAACAAACAATATCATCACATGATTTATGCTTTACTATCAAAGACTAAAACAAATTTTTTTTTGAAACAAATAAGTAAATAAATAACAAGTAAGCAACATGCACACACCCCAAACTTAAAACTTGCATTGTCCTCAATGTAAGATAAGAAAAATTAACAAACAAGAGTGAGGAACAACACTACCGTGCATGGAGTTGATCAGGCTCTTGCTAGTTAGAATTTGGTTGCGCGGGCGTTGTGTGTCTCGTGCTACCTGCATAAATAGCATGCAAAACAATAAATAAACAAATAGCACACAATAAAATAAAATTAAAATTAAAAATAGAGAAAATAATAATAAAACAAATGCAAGGGTTGTCTCACCGCTAGCGCTAAGTTTAACATCTTCAGCCAGACGCAACCACCCAAATAGTCATGGTGGCTTAAACGTAATGAACCGGGTAATCTCATCTACTTTCTTCTTTGGTGTGCACCGGTTCTTATGACATGAAAAAGACAGTTCGGCAGGCTGTGGTAATTTATCCATAGATGGTCCCCCAGGATATGTAGATTTCCCCTCAATTGTGAATTCTGGACTGCACATTCGGTAAAATTGGCTCGGCTTTCTTTTTAATCTTCCAGGAATTATCTCTAAGTGAGAACTGGTATTTCTTTTCCTCTTTTTACGGCCCTTTGGGAGTGGTTTCGAGTTTAGCTGCAGAGAATCTTCCTTTATGCATGGCTGCATTATGCTCATAGGCTGTTGAAATACTGATTCACCCTGTCTGGTTTCAACTCCCTTTTTTATTGTATATACCCTGTGACAATCTGCATCACCTTGAGAACTCGGCGTGGCTCTGAAAACACTGAAGGTGATTTCTTCATATTGACCTCTCATTATCAATTCACCTTTGTTCTCTTCTTCTATTACTGTTTTCTCATGAAATACCATTTCATTTTATTTACTACCTAAGTCCTGAGAGGTGTCTTTAAACTCTTTTCCGCTCCTACAGGTTATGATTTGACATTGCTCATTGGGGTTGACTTCAATATCACTCAGAAACACCCATGTTTGTTGATTGACCATGGAAGAAACAAGCAACCCAATTTGTGCTTCTAAAGATTTCATATTTGCCTCTATATTGCCCATTCGTGTTTCGATATTATCCAGCATTGACTCATTCTTCTCAAACCTCTCTGAAGCTGTAGCTACAAACGTGCTCATGAGGTCTTCTAAGGAAGGTCTCTGCTCAGCTCTTGGAAAATTGAAGCCATGAGGAAGTTGCAAAATGTTTTCCATATCAGCATATGAAAGATTCTGATGATAATAATTAGGCATAAGACTGCCTCTATAATTGTTGAAGTTCCGATTGTTCACATACTGTACTTGTTCAAATCCTGCTCCTTTGTTGGATAAAAGCATTTCATTAGCAGAAGCAGCTTCAATAGACGGTTGACCCATTTGATTTGTCAATACTGCTAGATGAGTCGTGAGAGACAATACTTGAGCTATCAGTGCACTAACAGGATCTGCCATTGTTTTTTTTCAAACTCACCTCGTAAAAAAAATATAAAAAAAATAAAATAAAAATAAGAAATAAAAACAAAAATAAAACTTAAGACAAAAATAAATGAAATAAAGAAAATAATAAATAAAAACAAAAATAAAAATAAAATTCTAAATTAAAGCTAAGATTACTTGGTAGTAGTATTAATGTGAATTAAACAAACAATCCCCGGCAACGGCGCCAAAAACTTGTTGTGATATTTTTATATCGTACCGCAAGTGTACGGTGTCAAGTTTTAGTATAAATCAGTGAAAGAGTGTCGAACCCACAGGGATTGCGTTAACTCGCATTAAGTACTACAATTGATAATTCTAACTTTATTTAGACGATAATTAATCAAGATGTGAATAAATAAATAAATATAAAAATAATAAAATAGGAGGAACTAATACGATAGAGATTCTGGATCATGATTTCACTTAGCTGTCTCCTATGTATTTGTCATGCCAATTAATCTTTGTTCAGTTATATTATTTATAAGTCAAGATCCTAAAATATTCACTCCCTCTCTCGAGTGTCGAGCATAAATCTTGTGATAATATTTTCGCAAAGATTGACCGACAACTCGGTTACAGTTATACCTGTCCCTAAACAGGTCGGTAAAGATCGGTTTGGTAATAAAACCAGAGGTGTGCAACGGTCGGTTCGGTCAGTTAATCCTTGATTTTTTAATCGAACTGAAATTTTTCGGTTAAGTAAATGTGTAACCGATTTAACCATATCATGACATATAACCATTATATTTCGGTCGGTTTTGGTTAATTTGGTTATTAATCAGTCCAACAAATATAAATCATCAACTCAATATCCAACAAAGTAATTTAACACAAATATAAATTCATATTCATCAAATTTGATATTTAACCTAATATTATGAAATTTTGAGTTTCTTAATAGCCAATAATTTAATAATTTTTGGTTTTAACAATTTATCTAATAATCGATCTATGAAATTTTGTTATTTACTTATTTAGGGTTTTGAAGCATATATATTTCGTTTAATCGGTCGGTTCGGTTATACGAATCTCATAACCGTAACCGAACCGAATAACCGAAAAAGTTAAAAAAATTTAATCGTAAAAACTGAATTAATCAGAATAACCGAACCGTTATAAAAAAATGGGTCGGAACGGTTCGGTTAATCGGATAAAACCGATTAATGCACACCCCTAAATAAAACAACCACATCTACTTTGTGCCCGTGGACGTAAGCTGGATTAGCTCTGCCGAAGCACGTTAAACATTCTTTGTCGATTTTTGTGTTTGCTTTGTCTTTTACCACATTTATTTTTGATTTCCCCTAACCAAACAAATTCAAGATTGAAGATGGATTGTCTCGGAAGAGTTATCTTGAAATTGCTCATCACATATAATATAGTACACATGCTTTAGACGACCGTATAAAACAAGGTGAAAATTTAATTATAAAAATGCCATATATTTTTTTTAAAAAAAAAAAGTCAAAAGATTGAAGTTAAGATGTGTCAGGTTGTGTGGAGAGGCCTTGATAGCAAAAAAAAAAAAAAAATTAAAATTTAATTATCAGATTTTGGATTTGCTTATATAAATATATTTTTCTACAAGAATTTTGTATAAATGCGATTTTATCTGGTCAATTTAAATCAGAGTTCCTAAGATTTCCAAAGATTGACGGCAAAATTAGGCGACAATGACAAGAATATACGAGAAGTGGGGGTCCCAGTGGATTGTAATATGAGATTGTGGGTCCCAATTGAGTTAAGATGCATGCCAAGTGGACGACACGTCCTTCGGACTCATTCGCCCACTCTTAAGTCTTATCTTTAGGATTCTCTTCATATCACCCCGACATTCACATTATTATTTTAAAAATTCCATGTGCTCATAACATTTACTCTCTGAACCAACACAAATTTTCGAATCCAATCAGGATTCAGGAATTATTATATATCGTTTTATTATATAATTTTTTCATCGGAAATAAAATTTAAATTGGAACTCAAAACGATTTTTACCTAATCAATTTTAGAATCCATAGTCATTTAGGCTGTCTTTGATATAAAATATTATAAGGAAAATATAAATTAATTTATATATTATGAAATAAATATTAGCGTATAAATTATATATAACAACAAATAATCTTATGTCATGGGATTATTATTTATTTTTAATGTTAACCCCAACATTAAATAAAGTGTTTGATGGATTGTTAAAAAACAAATTTTAACGTTCCACCAAATGGATGGTTAATTTAAAATTTATAATGATATTTTTTTTCAATTAAAAAATCCATATATAATTTGTGATAATATCTAGATTGATAAATCTCATTATCGTCTCAACATATTATTATTTATGTTAACAACTAAACTCCAATAACACTTTAATTAGTTCAGCGGCATAAAGATTGTTTTTGAACTTCATTTTTGCTATTTTTATAAATTCCAAAATTTTAAACTGAATTTCCATGTCGATACATTTCAGTAGACATGTCAGGACTCTGTGATCTAAGTTCTATCAAACATTTGAAACCATATTTATATTATACTCCATGAAAAAATATTTTAAAAAATAAATACGACGACCCATGTCTTCTATATGTAAATGAGTCATACTATACAAAATAAATAAATTTGGTATATTATATAAATGGAATTTAATATTTTCTATAAAATAATAAGATAAGTAGATAAATAACCATTTAGAATCTGATAATTTATGATACATAATAAATAATAATGCTTCTAATTCTAACAGTGTCAAATAATACATAATAAATTAGAATCTATATATAAATTAGACCTTATTAAATAAGGCTCATAATGTATTATATGTTTATTTATATATAATATAATTTTTTTCCTTTATTTACAAATCCAAAATTGAGTCAAACTCAAGCCCAAGAGAAAATCTACAATATAATAATGATATTATGTCATGAGTGTAATATTATAATAAATCATTGTCACACGTATTAAAATATAAAAAATAATTATAAATTGATATTAAATCATATTTATCATTTATTTATTTTTCGATGATATAACGACACTCATATATTTATTACACTAAAAAAAAAAAACTCCCGGATTAGATATCATAATTGTTTAGTAATCTTAATTACTTTTAAGTTGGCCAATATTATCCAAAATTGAGAACTAAAAGTGGTTGTCATCACATCAACTATCATCATCATCAAGGGAACTGAAATCGACCAAAATCATATCACGAGATAAAATTTTGCATGAACCTCTTACTTCCTTTTTACTTTTACTTAAGAGAGTGTTGAAAAAAAGGACAGCAAAGCACATTAGAAACTCTAACCACGTGGACAAAACAAAAAGTAATAAAATCAAAGACTTGTAAAAGATTTCGAAGCATCATTATTTAATATATTTATAGGAACAGCTGTCAGAACAGAAAAAGAAAGTCCTGCAAGATAAATCAAATCACTTTCACAAAATTTTCTAGACAACCCAAACACTTACACGCACGCACTTTAATTACTAGAATCTGATTACTTTCAGCTAAAATAAGAAAATTTATTTATTTAAAGACCAAATCAATGATTTGGGTTGGGCAAGGAAACGCCACACCGTCTTCTTTGAAATTTGAATATAGATATATATATATATATATATATTAAAAAAGCAACAGTAGCGGGCAGGTACCAAACCCATTGCTTTATTTTGCTGTTGCGGCTAGTGACTGGCTGGTAGCTAAGTGGAAGAAATTTTAAATGGTTATAGGGGGAAATGGTCCCCAGAATGAGCTTTCCACGCGTTTTAATTGTGGGCAGCCCATTTCCAGCTACTTCTTCTTTTCTTTTCTTTTCTTTTCTTTTCTTTAGTTTTGTTCTTTGTCTTTTATTTGTTGCCTTGGATAGTGAATAATTGTGGCCAAAAGTCCACAATGTCAAGAAAATAGAAAGATAAAGATTTGACCTATCGTTTTCTTTTTATTTACAATTTTTTTTTTTTTTTTTTTAATTATCAACTCTTTTGATTTTGTTTAATAAGTTGGACCAAAACGCACGTGGGTCGGGCTGAACCTAGATTTGTAGGCATGTGAGTTATGAAATCACACCACGATTTGAGATGAATCAAAATATGACATATAAATAAACCATATTGTACTTATTATAACATTATTTAGGCACAACATAATTGAGATGAACCTTAAGAAAAATTATTTAGGCACGACATGACTCGTGTCGTGCTCTCTCAGCCTAACACAACCAGTTGAACATCTGGAGACCCATACACACTCAAAAAACTTATTGTTAGTTTAAGGTGGTAATAAACGACATTATTACTATTTATTTATTTGGAATCGTTGGAAATTTCACTATCAAACCACCCCTTTCGGATTTAAACGGAGCAAGTAAAACCCTCGACTGTCACAGACTTTTACAAGAAACGTACTCACTCGATTCGAACCCAGGACCTCGAGATCATACTAGACCTAGTCACCGGTGAACGGTTCGTTTCCGGTTCAATTTGGTTTGTTTTTTTAACTTTAAAAAAAAAAAATTAATAATGTTTTTTTTTAAAAAAAATTGAGATTATAAAATTTATTTAAAATTATGAATTTGAATTTAGATTACATTAACAAATAAATTTTTTATCTAAATGAAATTAAAAATAAAATTATTAAATTAAAGAGCTTGAACTTAAATTTTTAAAAACTTAAGTTACATACGTATCCTCCAGGGGTGAGATAAATTAAAGCTCACGTAGTTCTATTACAATTGTAAGATGGCTCCTCATTTCAATTTACAATTATTTACTGAGTTTTGATCATCATTAATCATCATTATCATCAGTGTATGTTGATCATTCAGCTCTCGTTCCGCTTGCATTTGCATATGCATTGTCGAACAAGTCTTCAAATTCATCAGAGACATCTTCTTGTTGCCTCAGATCAGCTCGGGTCCAATCATCCACGCATGTTGTTGCTTCTAAAGTACTTGGATGTAATGAAGACCATCTCACTTCCAATATATTGTCTCCCATGCTTGAAGGCTTGCTCAACTGCAACGGTGGAAACATGTGCTGCCAGTAACTCTTTAGCAATAATTGATAATACAAAAAATATATTTTGATGTCGATTCTACCAGTCAATGAATTGAAAATTTGTACTCACTAAACTTTCAACAGGAAATTCGAAATTGGTAGATAAATAATTATCTAATTCTGATTGTTAGTCATGTTATCCTATGTTTTTTTATTTCTTTGCAGTAACCAACGATCACATACGCTAAGTCTTGATTGTATTGTGGGTTAGCTACTACTAGATTGTCATAATGATTGCAAGTTATGTCTACTAACATAATCATTAAATAAATCTATTAAATCATTTTTTATTTTAGCTATTATTATTGTAATATCAATTTCATCTATTATTTCTAAAAATTCATAATAAGCTTGTAAGACACTATTCAAACCTTATAATTTAAATCAATGATAAAAAAATGTGGCAATAAGATAAAATAATGCAACAATTTTCGTTTCATAACAACAATAGATTCAAGCAAAATAATATCATTGAGATCATAACTTTCAACATGCTCATATAGAGTACTAAAAATATTCAAACTTTCAACAATAAATAAATGTGATGTAGGATAATAAACTACGCTAAAAGCATTTGTAGCATCATTAAAAACTTTTAAAGTCTCTAAAAAAATTTCACAAATATCTCATTGACTAGGAAAAATTATGATATATTGAACATGTTGAGAAAAAAAATTACATAATGCATCTTTGTATTGGAAAGCTTGACATAAAAGAAAATAAGTTGAATTCCAACATGTGGGAACATCTTGTGAAAATTCTATCGTTTTAATACTATTTAATTTACACAACTTGGCCCATTATCTCATAACTTGAGAATATGACCAAATACAATTAAGTGTAATCTTAATAGGATCAATGAAAGGTGCTAAACTAGTCAGACCATTTTGAACACATAAATTAAGGACATGACATGTGCAACGAACATGAAAAAATTGACCCCCCAAATTTGGTTGGCATATTTTTGTTAAATCCTTAATTGATGCAGTGTTTGCAGATGCATTATCAAAACCAATTGTTAAATTTTTACCTAATAAACCGAATTCATAAAAAATTACTTTCATTATTCTATAAATATTTTGTGCAGTATGTTGTTCATCAAAAACTCTAAATGCAATAAGTCGTTTTTGCATGTTCTATGATGCATCAATCACATTACAAGTCACACCAATATATGAGTATGTTCGCCAGTGGTCACTCCAAATATCAGAACAAATAGAAAGACGACATTTAATATATTTAAATGTTTCATTTAAAATATTTTTACCATCTTTGTATAATTTGAAAATTTGACGTTTAGTTATATTTCTAGTCATTCTATAAGCACCCGGATTTAAAGCATTCTGAACGTAATAGGTAAAAGTATTTTTTTCACCAAAACTTAAAGAAAGATGTGTCATACAAGTTAATTTAGCAAATTCTTCTATATTTTTAGCATCATATTATTTAAATAAATCTAAAGAACTCGTACCTCTACTAGATGATACGTATCTGGCCATTTGAGTTTGCGTTGTATCAAGTCCGATTTCAACGACATGATGTCTTTCCAAGTGCTTGATCATATTGCCATATTCACTAGTAAATTTATAAGAAACCCCACAATAGTTGCATATTGCTCTTGCACATTCATTTTCAGTATGGGCTAAATGAAAATGAATTTTGAAAATATCAGAGGAATGAGACTTAACTTCTCTTCTCCGTGTACCGATAGCACATTTGACATGATGTTCTCAGATAAGCTTGCCATTTTTTGTTAAAGAAATTTTAAAGAATGAGATAATTGAGAATGAGAAATTATAGATGAGAGAATTGAGAATGAGAGAATTGTAGAATTTGAGAGAATTGTGAATTAGTGTGTTGAAAAATGAAAAATGACCCATATTTATATATTTTTGGAATATTTTGTGATACCTAAAATGCCCCTTAAACTAACCGTTATATTAATATTATTAAGGGTAAATTAATAAATTATATATATTATATTTTATTATTATTTTTTTAATTTGTAATTTAGGCCCAACGTCTACTAACTGTTGGGCCTGCTCCCAACGGCTAGTAGCCGTTTGGGAGCGTAAGGTTCCAACCGAAACCGTTTGGTTCCGGTTGGAACCCGTCGAAACCACGTCATTTGGGGGATAAACAACACTACATTATATACATACCCCGTATTTTATCATCAATTAAATACACATATCTAACCCCTTCTACATTGCATTTTATATTCATGCATGATTCACCATATCTTTTAATACCACATCAAATATGTCACAATTCCAAAAACCAATGTAAGCAAAAACCGTCTTCGTATCACTTTCACTCCATTGATCTTCTCTAGTAACAAAGCTAAAAGAGCAATAGCTCGTCAAACCAATATGAAGTGCATACTATTTTATTTATTTTTTTAATTCCGTATGACTAAATAAAACTCTACGCAGATCTTTGTGGGATTGTTATTTCAGTGAACAACACATCACACCGCATGAGATTATTTAGAAGCCCATAGGTTTCATCCTTGAAAGTGGGAGCTGAATAGCAACATTCAAACTCCTTGGGCTATATAAACATCGAATGTCCATTCAAAATGATCAACTCACCAATCAATCAGATTATCACCCTCTACAACTTTAAATTGCTATCATTTACTAACATTTACAACCTTAAAAAAAATAATTACCAAAAACTTTCAAGCTTGCCTATACCTAAGTGAATATCTACAATTCAAGCGGTTTTGGTTAATTACCTACTTAGCTAGACCCGGCCAAGGTTTCGGTTCGGAACCGAAACCGAACCGGTTGGAACCGGACGGTTCCGGTTCCGGAACCGAACCGGAACCAAACCAGTTCGGTTAGGGTTCCTCCCCTAGCCGAACCGGTAGGAACCGTCCAGAACCGTAAGGTTCCGGTTTGAATTTTGCAATAATATGGTTTTTTTTATAATTTTTTAGATAAGAATTTTATTTGTAATTTAATGTAATTTATGTAATGTAAGTGTGTTCTATAAATTCAAATTCATAATTTAAATTATATTGATTTATCAATCTCAATTTTTTAATTTCAAAAAAGTAAAAAAAAAAAAAAAAAAAAACCAAATGGAACCGGAACCGGAACCGAACGGTTCGGTTCCGATTCCACTATAGTGTGGAACCGGACGGTTCGGTTCCGGTTCGGAACCGAACCGAACCGCCGGCCTGGTCTATACTTAGCATCTATACAAATGAAATATAATATGTTTGTCTTCAGTGGTTTTCAAACAACACTCGAACTCAGGAGGCTAAAAAAATAATACTAACAACTACTTTTGCCCACCCCATTCATTTAGAAGATTAAAAAAACATATGCCATGTGAAACTCCAATTCCTTCCCACATGAATAAGAGAAGTGATTTACCACCAAGCTATTTCATCTTTCCCTACAATATTTTACTCTCATGCTTCATTTACTGTTTACGGGTATTATCAACCTTCAATGCTTACAATAGATTTACAGCAAATACTCCATTTCCTTCGGAATTTCCTCAATAATGCTAAATACTCGCAGAGTTCATGAAAATGAGCGAATAACAACAGGCCAATCTTGGGTAAGCATACTTATAGACTTGCAGTAAAGATATGCATACATGACATCACAATGCCCTATGCATAATGTAAAATGGTTTCAATGACCTAGAAGGCTCAGTTACTGGCTCTTTGTCTATCTATCATCATCTCTTATGATTATATAACACTCCAACAAACCAAGTTTTATGCTTGAGAAGGCCGCCTTTTGAGAAATACAAATAAACTAAAAATAGCTAGTGGCTTATATCATAAAATTCTTAAAACAACTCAGGTAAAGAAACATTTAAGCAAATGTCAAAACAAATAACTAAAAAAGTTTTACCCATATGACAGATAAAAGCTGCGCATCGATAAGAATTCAACATTCTAAATGAGTGAAAAACTCAGTCAAGCAAATCTGACACCGCTGTCTTCCTAAATGCATCAACCTGAGCAATTTGTGCAGCTACAGTCTTGTTTGGGAATATATTCTCTGCTCTCATCCTATCCCTAATTCCATATGCTGGAGACTTGGCATTTACATATGCTTGGACCAATGTTTGGAATTGGCTGATTCGAGGCACATAACCAACCTGCCTCATCCTATGGAATATTTTTTCAGTATTATGGATATCACCCTGCCTTGCATATTGATCCATGATGACCATATAAGAACTGAACATTGGCTTCAGTTTGTTTTGTTGCTGTGCCTTGTGCAGGATAGAGTCAGCCTTTTCAACCTCCCCTCCTTTCACATGGAGCTTCACGAGAGCATCCCAAGTCAGTGGTCCAATATGACAACCGCTGTCTGCCATTTGCTTAACTAAGTCTTTCCCTTTGGCTAGCATCTTATGATCTGCATAAACCTTTAAGAGTGCACCATAATGCCTTGAAGAGATTTTCTTCCAAGTTTTAGACATTCTATCAAAAACTGCCTCTGCTTTATCTATTTTCTTTAGCTTTCCCCAAGCTTCAATAGCAGCCAAGAACTCAACAACCCGAGGTTTTGATTCACAGACCTTCCAAATTCTCTCCACTTGATCAGCCTTCCCAAGCTCTGCATAAAGAGGAAGCAAGAGCTGGCATGCCCCACGGTGGTCATTTAACATGCCTACTTCCATCTCTTTCAGAATAGCCTCGGCTTTTTCTTTGAGCCCACCAGAGACATAGTGCTTAGCCAAGATGGCTTGTGTGCTGATGTCAGGTTCAATGCCTTCAGATTTCATTGCCTCAACAATTTGATCCATCCCAGTTAAATCATTGGATTGACCTTTAGTGTCTATTAAGATTTTGTAACTGAACTGAGAGAGCTTGACATTTTCTTTCTCCATTAATAATAAAACATCAGCTATTTTCTTTTTGTCAAACCTCTTATAGATGAACAGAAGCTGGTTGCAAGCAAATACCGTAACGGGAAATCCTTTCTCCTTCATATTGTTGAAAACATCTTCAGCTTTTTTCACATTGTTACCAGCAACGCAGTTGACCAACAAGGTGTGGTAGACTCCCTCCCCTCTGAAAGATTCTGGGATCCTCTGAATATAGCTCTCTGCCTTTTGGAGGCCGCGTACCTTGGCAATTAAATCAAGACGAGAAGCATAATCTCTCTCGGTAAACTCAAGCCGCTTATTCGTCTCCAACCACTCCGAGAGCTGAGAAATCAAGTGTGTTAATTGTCAACTAAAGCACAAATATGCCATTGGAGAGCAAAAGAACACACAAACACATATATGCACATGCAGATGCTGCACTAGTAGACAAAATTGTAGCTTGGTTAGAATCACTTGGTAAGCTTAACAAGTGTGATGCATTTCAGACAAGAAACCCAACAGCTTGTTTTTATCCCCACATTATGCGTGCTCTATAAGTCGAAGGCTTGAGATATTGAGCATGATTTTCTCCAACGTTGAATGGAGTTAAAAATTTGGTATATCTTGAATTGGATTGCAGAGAGTTCTTGGGTTATTATTGACTTGGTGAGTCAAGGCAATTTTTGGGTGATTAGTTGGAGAGAGATAGGACTTTTGAATATTCTGAAAAAGAAGGGTGTGGTTTCTTTATGTACAAAGTGCATTTTCATGTGTTTCCTTGGGGATTGATTTCTATAACAAAATTGGGAAGCTACTATCAACTTATGTTACTGTTTTGGGTGTTCTTTTTTCCACCGTTTATAATTTCTTCTTGTATCAATAAAATCTCCTGCTTCCTAGAAAATAAGTAAATAAGCACGAAGATGATGATTAATGAAGCATGTTTGACTTGGAAACTTTTGGAAAATGCTAAATATGTCCCAATTAAATATCAAACTTGAAACAAAAGACTACAGATTTTTTTTTTACTTTTTTATTTTAATAATAACATGACTGGAAACAAAACACCCTCCTCATACATGTGAGTGGAGTTCAAACCTCATATATCTCATACCACACCACCCCAACTCCCCAATAGATTTTTCAGATTACGAGACTATATACAGCTGCACAGGGAACGTTCAGAGCAAATAAAAAGGACATGCAAATGAATTGTAAAAATTTCTAAGTTCTATCAAATGCATATGCAACATACAAAGTATAGACAAATGCCTAAAATATCAGTCATATAATATTGACATCACCTGCAAGGCCCTCCCATACATTCGAGCTCTACGAAGCTTTTGCATGGCTAACCGGATCTCATTACGGCTCAGATCATTTCCTCCTTCAGCATATTTATTAAGAGCATTGTGGATGGAAATGCCAGGAGTTTCCATGATTGCTTTGAACAATTTTGAGAAAGTCCTCTTCCTAGATGCAGTTTTTCCACTTGAATCAGCCTCTATATCTGATAAGTCCGGATCATTTTGGGCAGGATCTTCAATATCATCATGAACATCGGAGAGTTCTGATTCAGAAATTAATCCATCTTCATTTTCATCCTCGGCAATATTCTTTTGAACAGCAACAGCACTATCAGGTGTTTCAAGTTCAGAAAACCCTTCTTCCAAGTCATTTTCCTCTCCACTGCTTTCCGCACCAGCTTGCGAGGAAAGGCCACGTCTCCCAATGAAGATACCTGAACAATCACGAGTCTGGTGGTAAAATCTCAGTAAAGGTAGACCTACATCAGAAACAGCTTTTGGAGACGGGCGAATAACTGCTTCGCCTTCTACACAACCACATGATACTTCTAATTTAGAGACACAAGCACGGGCAGTTCCAAGGCCAAATCCCTGACTCCTACAACCAGATAGGGAAAAAAATAATTTTTTCATCTTTTATCAAAAAAAAAAGAGAGAGAGAGTTGAGGTCATGATGCAGTTATATGAATCATCCAAGACAATATCAGCAGCAGCAGCAGCTCATATGTAATTCTAAGTAATTAAAGAAAGTATCAGGATACAAACAAAGCCACTAACAATAGCAAATATTGGCCCTCATAAGATAGTGTCACTTGTTTCTTAAAACATTCTCATTTCAATATTTTTGAATCTTAAAACAGCCTTTATATGCTCCTCTTTTGTACAAAATATCGTATAAATTACCAAAACATATCCATGAAACAAATGCGTTGATCCACCATTTCAATCTTATTTCGGGGAAACAGAAACAAAACAAACCTTAACAGTGTATAAACTTCAACAGAAACAAAATAAACCTCATTTTCTACTTATTTCGTTTACTTCTTAAACGAGTGTTTCGGGTCCACAATAGAAACCAAAGAGCAATTTAATTTCAGAGTAATAACGAAGAAATAAGTAACTAATAAAATAACACAGTAAGTATCAATTGAATCATTTCATTTTCACAGTAACAATAAAATATGTGAGAGGAAAAGAGAATTACTTGAAAGGAATAGAAGCTCGACGGAGTGCCCACATGGTGAAATGATAAGAGAAACTGATAAGAAATTGAGGCGAGAGAAAATGGTAAAATAACTTCAAAAACCCTAGAAAGACACTTGAGGTCTTAAACCCTAAAACCTTTTAAAGCGATATTTTTGTTGGGTAGATCTGTAAATTGGGCCGGGCCGGGCCGGGCCGGAGAAGAAGGGTAGTATTTCAATATAGCCTTGATACTTCGTAAAAGTAAAATTATTACCCTAAACTTTCCTGGATTCCAATAAGTTACCAGACCTTTTTAATTATTATTTTTTTATTAATGCTATGCATGGTTGTAATAATATGCTTACAAATCAGTAATTTTTAACTATGATGAGTTTCCAATAGAGTCTCAAATTTTGCTATGCTCGGAGGTAGGAGGAAGATATTATGAATATGGAAAAAAGTTCGTGATCTTCTCTATCTAATGAATGAGGGAGGCCGTTTTGAAATCGTTCACTTTGGACTCACTCCTCGAGTATATGCTTCAACAGAATTCACACAATAGTAGATTGATACGATATAAACCTCTAGTAAAATATCTGCATGTAACCCAACGGATAAAATACATTATATAGTCTGTTTGTATATAAAATATTTTGATATGAGAAGTCTTGATTGATTTGGATACCGATACCAAAAATTGGGTATGATAATTATAAAAATAAAAATAAAAATTGATGCAATCAATAAAAGAGACCACTTTTATCTTATAATTCATCAACATATATAAACTAATCCATCCAACCAAAAAGAATACTTTTTGATTGGATGAGAATCAAGGAAGTAAGAAATATTAAGTTGAGCCATATCAAATATGGAGCCTTGGTTTTTTTCCCCTTCAAAATTTGTGCTATTTTTTAATACATATATAAGGAAACTATTTTCACTATTTGATTCAAGATTTGTTGAATTTTATCCCGTCCAGATCATCAAATCAAAATGTATCATCGTATTGAAATTCATATCCAATATAGGATGTGGATAAAACAAAATATATGCCCGAAATGATTAAAAATCCAATGTTCTTAAAACCGGATCGGTGATCGAAAATATTCAATGGATCATTAGTTCGATTGGTTGAACTGTTCCAAAAAGACCGGTAGAACTGGATAACATCATAAATAATATTAATTAATTAAAAATTATAAAAAAAAATATAAAAACATATTAAAATTACAAAATACATATAAAAAATTACAATCATTAGTTATAATAATTGTTAATATCAAGATAAGCATAATCATCCACATTAAAATAATAAATGATTCCAACATCAAAATCAACATATTTTTTTTAAATCGTTGGAAATCTCATCCGCAAACCACATATTTCAAGTTTAAACACAACATGTAAAACCTCTAGTTGTCCCAGACTCTTTCAAGAAATACATTATTTGAATTTCAACCCATGACTTGAAGGTATGACCATGAACCATATGAATTAGTGTGTCATTAAACGAAATTAACATACAAGAACAATCAAAAAAACATATCACAATTATGCTAATCATAAACATAAGCCATAAAACTTAGAAAATAAAGAAAAACCTGGAAAACTATAGATTATAAGTGAAAACGAATCCAAGTCGAGATCTCTTTGTCCTTAAGAACTTACTACCATACGTCTCGGTGCTTTACAGATGCAATGTGGCTAATGTTCTCTCATGATTCATTGGATACCTATTGTTCAAGGGGTACTCCTTAACAAGATCTTGAAGTAAGAAAAATGGTGGAATCTATCTCTTAACTCTAAAACAACAAATGTAGTGACTCAAGACTTATGATTTCTGGATGTGTATAATGAACTTCAAACGCCCCTTTAAATAGACATGGAATGGTGTATTAAGGGCACCATTTGGTTTGAGGTGTAACCCTTCCATGCACCATTTGGAGCCTATGAGTGTTCCTCTAATTTGGAGGACATGTCCCTATATGTTTGTGTCATTCCCATAGGGCACCACCCAAGGGACATGATTCTCCTCCATCCAAACTTCATATTTAAAGAATTTACAACACCACTAAACTACGCCCATAAGAACCAAAATTAACATACTTATCAACATTAATTTTAAATTTCAACATAAATACATAAGATAAATTGGTTATCAACAAAGATAGTCACAAACATTGATCATAAGTTCCCATAAAATAAAACAATCATCTCCATTTATATTATATCGATCCCTACAAAGCACAATAATCAAAATTTATCCCCAATCAAAATTTCTTCCGACCGAGGGTATCTTTTAAACCTGAGCACTGAGCAACTTGGGTCATTCTTCTTATGATGAAGTCGTAGAAAGACTTATTGGATCCTTTGTTAACTTCTTATATTATTTGTATTTTTGTCTATTCCTTCAGCGTGATTTTTTTCTCTCGACATAATAAGGATTGCAAAGAATTTTTCAACTTATTCCGATCTCATCCAGATTTTTAGACTAAAAGATATATCAAATATTATCCTAAAAAATATTATAAAACTTGTGAAAGATTTGATATATCAAACGAATCATAAAAAACGCTATCAACCTGTAAATATCCATGAAGACTCCAAAGAAGGGATACTGATTAATGAAAGACATTAGTGGGATGAAACCACTAATTAGGCAAACTCTAACAATTAAAATTGTCGTATGGAAAGCTTTGGCTGGTATGTTGCCAACATCTAACAATTTGTACGATAAGATATTGGTGGATAACCCACTGTGTTAGAGGTGTAAAACCAAAAGAGAATGATCTAATAGTTGGATTCTTAACCATAAAAAAAGGGTTTGGAAATTGTCTAGTTTTGATCATATATTAAGATTGGGACAGAACACAGACATGTGGAGCTTTTTGAAACATGTCAGGACAAACTTGACCACATTGGAGCTTGAAGAGTTGTTAGCACTGCTGTGGTTTTTATGGCTTGCCCGTAACCAAACCCTTTTTAAAAAGAGCGTTTTGAACCCCAACAGTGTTACTGATAGTAGGGGTGTGCGCGGATCGATTTGGTTCGGTTTTTGCTAAAAACCGAACCAAACCATATTTTACGGTTCGGATTTTTTACCTCTCAAACCAAACCATTAAATAACGGTTTGGTTCGGATTGAAAATTTTTTAAACCAGCGGTTTACGGATTGGTTCGGTTCGGTTTACGGTTTATTATATTTTAAATAAATTTTCATCCACTTAAGTGGAGACAAAAAAAAAAAAAAAAAAAACTAATCCATCCAACAAATAGTATGAAGTGAGGGTGTGTAAGCTATGGAATATATGCACTCCATAAAGGATTGAAAAAATGAGACACAATTAATTCTTGTATTTTTTAAAAAAAAAAATTACCTTGAATAATGATGCTACCATCATCTAATTAAGAGACAAATCCAACATCTTACTTTCAAGAATAATGATGCTACCATAAAATAAAAAATTTAAGAATAAAAGTATTAACAAATAAATTGAAGAATAAAAGTATTAACAAATAAATATATTAACAAAAAATTTAAGAATAAAAGTATTAACATACTAATAAATAAAAACATAGAGTAAAATTAAAAGAAAAATACAAATGTTTTATAAAAATATATAATTTTTTTAAATATAACGGTTCGGTTCGGTTTAACAGGTGCGGTTCGGATTAGCTCCTGAACCGAACGTAAACCGTTTGGGGTGGGCCAATCCGAACCGCAAACCGAACCGTTAGAAAAAAAATCGTAAATTCGGTCCGGTTTGGTTCGGTTTGCGGTTTGGTTCGGTTCGGTCGGTTTTTTTGCCCACCTCTAACTGATAGAGTTAAGGTGTTGTCAGATTCCTACAGAATAGTTCACAAATCTCGAGAATTGAAAGAAGCTACGAGCGGGATGAACAATCAAATATCTTGTGACCCTCCACATGAAAACTAGTATAAAATTGAATGTAGATGCAGTCTCTGATATCAACAAGAACATTGTTGGCTTATGAGACATCTAAAATTGCCTACAAGCACTAGTGACAACAATACTACATCTCAAGAGAGAGGTGAATTGAGTTATCGCCTATAAATGCGGAATTAATAAATCTTTATCAATTTTAGCTCTTATTACCAAATAGCACTTAGGTTAATTTTCTCTATTTCAATAAATAACCTATATGCAAGTTTTATATTCAACACATATAAATATAAATGAACTTGCAATAAGTAAAAGTATAAGGATAGAGAAATACGACACCGAGATTTATAGTGGTTCGGCCAAACGTGCTTACGTCCACTCCCTCAAGCCTCGCTTGAAGATTTCTACTAATAACGAGTTTCCGTGGCTCACTCGCAACCAAGAGTTTTCCGCAAATGTGCACTCCAAACCTTTACAATGAGTTTTGTACGTAGGTGCACTCACGAACCTTTACAACTACCCAAACAATGAGATTTCACAAATCACAAGTGTTTTTGATATATAATATTTAAAACACATTTATACTCACAATGATAAAAAAAAAATTGTGTGAGTGGATATCAAAGTGTTCTAAGCTCGATACTAAATGTATATAAGATGTAGTGTGTGAGCTTGTATGAGTGTATAAGATTATGAAGGTTTATGACACTCTTGATTGTGCCTTGGTAGAATGTGTATGAAAGTTTCTAAGTTCTCTTACTAAGCACAAATGAATTGAGGCTCTATTTATAATAAAAAAGAAGCAAATCCCCAACTCAGCAGACTGGGACCGGTATGTCGGTCTGGCTTTCCAACGGATACTAACGGCTATATTACCATTGAACATGTATACGTTAGGCCGGTATGCTAACCGGTATGAGGACCGTTATGGTCCGTGCCGGTTCCAGTATATGTGCACAATGAAGAGCTTGACCGGTATGGTCACCGGTTTAGGTCATGCCGGTTCCAGTAAGGGGACTAACCGTTGGGCTCACCAGTATGTGACCGGTATGGAGACCGGTTTGGGTTGTATCGGTTCCAGTAGCCGTGCATTTCATAGGTTCACCGGTATGAGGACCAGTA
Source organism: Zanthoxylum bungeanum (assembly GCA_019454045.1). Lineage (NCBI taxonomy): Eukaryota > Viridiplantae > Streptophyta > Magnoliopsida > Sapindales > Rutaceae > Zanthoxylum > Zanthoxylum bungeanum. The sequence goes on along the minus strand of SKCR01024899.1, from coordinate 1,601,387 downwards.
TGAGACAGGTAAGGTCCGTGCTGGTTCCAATGAGTGTGCAAAATATAGCACTTCACCGGTATGGACACCGGTATGGGACCGGGATGTCGGTCTCGGTACCAAAAATGCAGATATGAAGATTTTAATGCATTTTGTACATGAACCTAATGCATCTATGTGAATGTGCACGAATCCTATGAGTTTAGCCACTTGAATATACAATTCACATTATATTTATAGCCCTAAGCTAAGACTTCACAAGATTATCTCGATTTGCCGCTAGTCTTCACATTCTCGTTCTTCATCACGTTGCGCTTCGACATCTTTTTGTATTGTCTCGTATTTGCACGTCGAATACTTCATTCTCGTTGCATCATCAAAATCCAATACGTGACTATGTCGCTAACAACATCATTCACAACGACCATGGAGAGATAATGGCCGTGGCAATTCAGCAAACAAAATTCTTTGGAAATGTCTAATTCGCGGAAGTAAAGCTATGAGATTTGGCCTCCGAATAGCAATGTATGCTGGATTTACGGCACTGTGGAAGCTGATGCGAAAATATCATCAGCTTGGTTATATCATCGTGTTATAAGTTTATAAAATTCATCAATATTTATATTTATATTTTGTATATATCCTACCATCATAAAATCTATTATGTACTTTAATATCTAATCTTTCTCTTATTTGCCTTAAAATAAGTCAAAAGTAGTAGATAAATTTAGACTTTGTAAAATAGTTATAATTACTTTACAAGAGAAAGAGTCATTAAATTATTTTTTGATTTGTATAAAAAAAATATGGATGGACTGTACTGTATTGTAAAAAATGTGCATCCGAAAATTCTCAATAAATAAACACTCTCTATGGGCCAGCATATTATTATTATTATTATTATTATTATTATTATTATTATTTTTATTTTTATTTTTTGAAATCGTTGGAAACCCGCCACCAAACCACCCATTCTGGGTCGCGGCGCAGGTAAAACCCCCGGTTGCCCCAGGCTCTTACAAGAAGTTGCACCCCCTGGATTCGAACCCAGAACCTCAAGGTGAGATTCTGGACCCTTCACCACCAAGCCACACCCCTTGGGGGCCCAGCATATTATTATAAAGCTCAAAAACAGAAGAAAAAAATAATCATGTACATAAATGGTAATTTTATTGAGTCAAAGGAAAGAAAGTGAAATCCAGAATTAAAAATTTTAGGAATTATTAAGTTGTACCTAAAAAAAAACCTTGAAAGGAAGAGCTATAAGATGAGCAAAAACAATTTTTTCCCCTTTTTTTAATCTTTTTATTGTTTGTTGATTTCTTGTGCTGTGATGGTTTCTGGGTTCCTGTTGATTTCTGTGAAAATGCGTAAGATGAAGTATGAATGCTTTTATTTTTTGATTTTTGTTTTGGGGTTTTCTCAGGATGCAATCTTCGTCGCCTCCAGATACTCTAGACGCAAAATCGTCATTTCGTAAGCCGTCAAATGATGCAGCTAATGCATGGCCGGAAATATCGTCGTCGTTCCCCTACCAATGGATCGTCTTCATCTGATGGTGAGTCTGCCAAATGTTTTTTGATGTTGCCAATTTATAATTGGTTTTGCAATTTGTTGTTTTATACATTGTCATTTATATAATAAGGGGATGGTTCAAAATATTATGTTGCTGACTTTGTTTGGTTTGGTTTGGTTTATGGGTTCTCATATGCATCATCTTTTGCACAAGTAAATAGATTTGAAGTAGTTGGTGTAAATTCTTGAGTTTTTCTTTGAATACCCAAACAGTCAATAAGTGGTTGCCTTCCCTTTTACTTGTATTATAACTGAGGGATACAATAGCAGATAAATTTGTTAAGTTTATGCTCCTACATGGAAAATGTGCGGGTAAGAATTATAGAAAATGACATGGTGTGACATGGGAATATGGGATGGCAATGATTTGTTGCAGAAGATATAAATGTTATTTGGAAAATGTTCTTTGTAGATGGCTTGAATCCCTCGTTTCACCTGCTTATGCATCATTTTTATTGGGCTAGGGGATGGGTGGATTGTCTCATATTTTTCAAATTTAGTTTTCTTCGTGGACACCTAGACCATATCTGTATATCTTATCTTCAATTAACATATTTGTTTGTTTATTCTCCAAAAAAAGAAATAACTAATAATTCTAATTCAATTTTAAAAATCCCAAAAAATGGTTCGGATTGTTTGCTACCACAATCCTGATTGGCTAATTTGGGCTTAATGATGACATTTATTTATGTACATGGAGTCCTACTAAGTGCAACCATAGTGTTAGTCCAATAATTTCAAGGGATGATCCTGCAGAAGTCTCTGATCATCAATAAAGAAGGAAGGATGACGAGAGTGAATTAGACAGGGATTCTGGTCGAAGTTTCCATAGAGGTGGTGATTCATATAGACATTCTGATCTTCAGTTGTCCATGAGTTCCCATAATTACTATAGGTGCGATGACCATGTCTGACATGACAAGTACGCAAATGATGAAGATAGAAATGACCAATTCAGAAGAGATGGAAAGAGATTGGCATAAGCGGGACATAGATGAAAAAAGAGATTATCGTAGGAGTTCAGGAGATCATTGAAACGATCACACAGTCACGTGTGACGAATCCAGAGGTCATCAAAATGACTCATCAGGGACTATGGCAGTTACCACCTGAAAGGGACCTAGATGGTCAGAAGCTTGCGAACGAGGAAAAGTAGAAACACAATGATGGTGACACCAGCAGGGACAAGGACCGATACTACAGGGCAAATAAATACGATTTTGCTAGTGAAAAACAAGAAACTCCAACCAAAAAGAAAATGTTTTCTAACTGGGACAAGGGTGCTGATTATGAGAAAGATAGCAATATCTATATTCTTATTTTCTTGCATTACTTGTTAGTTGTTATCTATAGTTTCATTTGTTTGATATGCATTTAATCATTACCTCATTGCCGTGTGATTAATTTCAAAGTCATCTGCAATTGTAGCTGCCAGGAAGATGGCTTCAAGTTCAATGCAAGCCCAGGATATTGGTGGTGCTAATGTTCTTGCTCAGGCTCATGCCAATGACTCTGTTGCTAATGATTTAGATGCGGCAAAAGTTGCTGCAAGAAGAGCAGCTGAATTAGGTATGAATTGCCCGTATACTAGTATCATCTCCGTGTGAGGTTATGCATTTACTTCAAAATGATCCTTTCTAAGTCGACTCTGGCTGTAGTTCCATTAAAGTAATAGAATCAATAATTATGATTACATGTCTACTGAGCAAAAGAAGAAGCTGCTGTGGAGGAGCAAAAAGAGCACAACTGCAGAACAGGTGCGGACGCACGTTGTCCATGGGAGGGGCCCTGGCCCCCCCACCCCAATACTGCACTATTTGGTGATCGTGATCGTGATCGTGATCGACAAGAGAAGTTCAACAAACTCATGGTTGTTTCATTTTCACCACTCTCTTTGTGTGAGCTGTTAGACATATGTTTCAATGTCTGTCACTGTGATTTGTTCTAGTTGTTTACAATGTTTTCATTGAAATTGAACCAATTGTATGAGTAGCAGAGTTTATTCACCTACTAACACTGTTTTAGACTCTGAGGTTGCCTTGGTGCACATTGGCAATCGTAGGTCGTGATGGTAGAGCACAAACCCGACAATCAAGATGGAGGCGGTCTCCTCCAAGCAGAGAGAACAACTCCAGCAAGATTTGGAGAAGCAGTACACTGCTAGAGTTCGAATGAGAGATGGCCCAACTGTTGGATTAGGTCTTCAAGCATCAAGAGTGCATCTTTATCAACTCTCTCCTCTATGTTTTATGACATTTTGTTGTAGTCATCATGTTCAAGAATCCAGTTTCTTGTGTTATACCCACATGACTTGTTAGCAAACTCAGGTTCTGCAGCGCATTTCAGGTATCTGGGGAAAGAAAAATGTCACTTAAGACTGTGTTCCATCTCTTAGGAAAGCTCCGTGCATATATCTATATTTTTTTTTAATATAATACTTGAATATGTGGAGACAATGGGGAGGAGATCGACATCCCCATACCCGTCCCCGATAATATTCGGATGTCCCTATCCCCTCCCCTTCCTCTCGTAATTGTTTTAGGGGAGGGGATGGGGATCCCTGAATTTTAAAAGGGGATCTGCGAGAGACCCCGATCTCCGAATAATAAATAAAATTTTATTCAAAAAAATTTTAAGTCGTTAAAAAGTAACATATTAGTTGAACAATTAATTTATTCAGAAATCAAGTAAACATATTAAAGATTTTAATAATATTTATTGCACATATCACACTTCATATGGAAGATTGAAATTCATATTTTTTGTCCGCTTGTTTATTCCGTAACTTAATAAAATGGTGGATCATTCATTAAATATTGATTATAAAATAATTATTACATTTAAGTCCTTAAAATAATTATAATTTATATATTTTTATTATTTTAAGTGATTTTTTATTTACATCTATTAAGTAGAAATTTGGATATATTTATTAAAAAATTAAAAATAAATAAATAAAAATTTAAGTCCTTAAACTATATAATTATGAATCCTTCATTTTTGAAAGATTTAAATATAATTATTTCATTTAAGTCCTTAAACTATTTATAATTTATTTATTTGTATTAATTTTAAGTGATTTTTTATTTACATCTATTAAGTATAAATTTGGATATATTTATTAAAAAATTAAAAATAAATAAATAAAAAATTAAATGGATAATGAAGAGGGGATGATGATTTTTCATAATATCCGTCTTTTCTCTAAATAAGAAATATATATTAAATTTTCCTCATCCCGTCTCCGACATTAATTTTTAAAATTTTCATCATCGATCTTTGCCCTAATTGAGAAGGGTTTCCGAAGACCCTCATCCCCTAGAGATTTTTATCATTCCCGAAGGAGACTTGAACTCGAACTCACACCGACGTATCACAATTATAGTTTTATACCGTATGTGTAATAATTGAGCGAATGAATTAGTATCTAATACAAATTTCAACATCAAAGGGGCTATGATTATAAAAGTTGCATGACCCCACTTGTTCCCCGAAGCCATTTCATGGTATTATTGCGAGTCTCCCATAACAACTACAGCAATGGCACCACAAAAAAGAAGCCAGCAATCCCTCTAGAGTGATTTTTTTCTTTTTTTTTAAATTTCAATTTTTTTGTTATTCAACAGGAGGGCCAAAATCCAACGACTCACATATTGTCACGTGGCAAAATTAGTGGGACTGCTGTAAAACCCCCAAATTCCCTAAAAAGGACCCCACAAAGCACCAAGTATGTACTGTGCTGCAATAATTGGCGGTGCCGATTAAATTTTAAATTTAATTGATAATTGTGGCTCACTCAATAATTTGGTTTTGCTTTTGCTTTCGATTTTTGGAGGATAATCTCCATCACTACACCGATGTGGTATATGATATATATATATCATCTTTCTCAGAGCAGCTATACCCGACATATAATATAATTTTTCCACTACACCATGATTCTTTTATAGCTAGCCTAGGGTTCTACCCTAACTTTCGAAGGGATCACATTTGCCCACATTATCGTAAGGATTTGTTCTTTTTTTTTGGCTAGTGATTTGGACCACTTTTATCTACCCAAATCATTTTTACAAGGTGAATGGAGAACTATAATTTTTTTTTTTTTAAACATTTGATTAGTATAACAAACATGCGGATAAAATACACGTTTCATCTTTAAATCAAACTAAATTAAATAAAAAATTTTCCTTATTAAATAACGTCTATTATATAAATTTTTTGAGACAATTATATTTTATCTGAAATCATTGAGTGATTAAGTTCGATAAAATTTATTCTGACAATCAAAAAAATACTGACATAACAAATGAAAATATGTAATGCTTATTAAATCAATTATATAAAGCATCACTATTTTATCAATGGAGGAAAAAGAAAATTGTCCTGTCAATTTGATTGTGTTCCTTGTACTATCACATCCTAAAAGCCTAAAATACGTGCACTAACCCAAAAAAACAAAGGATTATTTTATTTTATTTTTATGTAATCAAAAGGAAAAATTAAATTGTAAACATAGATGTAATTAAATAGATCCAATATGATTGAACCGGCATTCATCACATGATTTAAATGTTTTGAAAAAATTTATCGACCAAATTTTTGTTTTTTTTAGTGATTGCATGAGTTAACGAAATTAGAAGTTAGACAATAGGCACTAAAAACACTAATCTTCTTCACTTCATTTTTTCTTCAAAATGTGATAAATAAGTAGAAAATTTCAAAAAGCTTTTTTGCAATTAGTTTTGAATGGTCTAAAGAGGTGTGGTTTGGTGATAAAAGAGTTTAGGAATTGATTATCAGGTTCTGAGTTCGAGTACAGTGATGTATTTTTTGTAAGAAACAGTCAAATATTTTACCTGTTTCGCTTACTCAAGTGACAAGTATAGTGATTTAGCGACATGATTTTCCAACCTTTCCAAAAAATAAATATATTTAAATGAATAATAATCATAAGTCCCCAGGACAGGGGCGTAACTACATATATAATGGAATCCTGCTCCGCTTAAGTTTAGGTCGGGTGATTTAATGGTGGGATTTTCCGAAATTTCCAAATAAATAAATAGTTCTTAATGAATAATAATCATAAGTCCCCAAGGCAGGGGCGTAACTACATGTATAATGGGAGCCCTCCGCCCGCAAAAATTTAGGTTCCTTATAATTTATCTCCAATGTTTTAATTTTTCTTATAATTTTATTAAAAAATTTCCGCTTGCCCCCCTCCCCAACTTTAAAGATTTCAAATTTGACCCCCTTAATATTTAATCCCGGGTCCACCCCCGCCCCAAGCAGTGTGGCTTAGTGACAAATAATTTAATACTTGATTGTCAAATCCTGGGTTCGAGTTCATGATGGTGCATTTCTTGTAAAAGTCTGATGCAACTAAGAATTTTACTTTCTTCGCTTAAGTCCGGATCATGTGATTTAATTGCGAAACATTTTTTTTAAAAAATAAAAGAAAGAATAATAATAAAATTCATAACTTGGATTTGTCAAGGTAAGCTTCAACTTGACTACAAGTATACCACTTTAGCTTATTTTTTTCCTTTTTCTTATTTTGCTTCGCAGTAAAATTTTAAACATTAGAACCAAATTCTATATTAGCAAAAAGAATTTGGAGAATATATGTTTCCCACAAGCACATAGAATGGTAAAATTCGGATTCAGGTGCGGCTATATCCTGACCGAATTCTAACACTTTTTATGTTTTCTAGTATATAAATAAAAAGAAAAATTATATAATTAAGTTTACAATTTATACATTACATTACAATACACTATAATATTATGGAAGTAAAATATTATTACCTTTAATAGTTTTTATTTAAAATAAATAATCCAAATTCATGTATTTAAATATTTGGATTCACTTAAATCTGAATCTAGATTTATATGTCCATAAATCTGACATCCGAATCTGAATACTCAAATTTTCAAAATCCAAAATTTCAAGAATCCAAATATTTTTGCTATCCCATATTCACATGGACAAGGAAATGGGATATATTACAATGTGATAATATGAAAAATAAAAAATAAAAATGACGTACATCATCATCCTAAAATCCAAATCCCATTGTTTGCTTTTTATCTTAGACATAACAAATCTTAAATGCTTGCTTAAAACTTCATTGATTGATTCTAAAGCTCCACTCAACTATCTTCAAAAGCTACCCTTTAATTTTGGGCCCTTTCTTTTTAACTTCGTGGAATCCATTTTAGCAATGTTGACATCACACCAATTAATACTAATCCTTAATGATAATGGTGGTGGGTTTCTTTTTCTTTTATGAAATGATGGACTAAATCTAATTGAGTTTGTTCTTTTGCAGACCAAATTAGTGAATCAAAGATTTGAAGCATCTAACAATCAAGAATCAAAGTCAAAATCAAAATTTTCTTTGACTATTAGAGGTCCTTCTCCACCTCATAAATTATCTTATATATTGGTTTATAATATTCTCTTAAATAATATTATTTTGAAGATTCCTATTTTTTTAGTGCGAACGTTCTCATTTGATAAAATATGGATGTTGTTAAAAGATTAAAAAAAAAACACAAATTCTAATGAAAAAAAATTCAATATAATTATTTAAAATGTTAGAATGAAATAATTTTTTTTTTAATATATTGGAAATCTCACCGCCAAATCACCCGATCCGAGCTTAAACATAGCAGGTAAAAACCCCAACTGCTCATACTTTTATGAGAAATACACCACATGAATTCGAACCATTGACCTAAAAATGAAATTTTAAGTCTTATGCGATCAAACCATACCCCTTGGGGGCTTAAAATGAAATAATGATCAAGTTAAAAGACCCAAAAAAAAAAAAAAACATGAACTCTAATACAGTTAGAGATGACAATTTAGCTCACAAACCCGCAAAAACCTACCCGCAATGGGTAGAATTTGATAAATATTTAAGCGGGTTTGGTAATTAAGCAAAAACCAGCGGATACCCACTGCGGGTATCCGCTACCCGCAAGTTTAATTCTTTTTTTGTTTATATATTTAGGGCAAAAAAATCTCTCATATAAAAGGACTCACTAACTTACAATTTTTGAATTGCTCTCTCTTAATATTTTTGAATTCCTTTTGGTCATGTTTCAATAATTTTTATGATATGAATTTAACATAATGAAAGATATTCAGCTAGTGATTCATGGATGTAATTGTGATAATATGAATTTGACATTATATTATAAATATTATAAATTTTTATTTATGTGTCATAATTTGTAAACTGTCAAAAATATTTTTTTTGTACATTATGAAAAAGTATCAATATTTAATTAAAAAGATTATATTATTAAGAGAGTAAGAGAATTCAATATTTTAAAAACCCGCAAAAAATTCGCCGAGTACTAGTGCGGGTTTGTAATTTATTTTTATATGCGGGTGCGAGTTTGGTAATGAAAATTAAAACCCGCAGCGAGTATGGTGCGAGTTTGGTAATTTATTTACATATGCGAGTGCAGATTTGGTAATGACAAAACCTGCACAAAATCATACCCACTGTCATCCCTAGATACAGTACAAGACAACCTACAATGTTTTAGAATAAATATTTTTCTTAATTTTCAATTTGGTACTTGTTTTCCATGGTAATGTTCCTCAGATGTTATCATTATCACATTTAAAAAAAAAAAACAAACATTGAAGTTTTATAAGCAAAACTAAGAAGTTTATTTTCTATTTAAAGTTGTGAAAAATGATTGGCTAAATTTGACCATGTCCAATGAATCATCTAATACATGCACCCAAAAAGAAAAGGATGATAAACATATTGAACATTTTTGAATCATGATACCCAATTTTGATTTATGGGATGGCAATTCACATGAAAAAGATTGTGGCATCTTTTTATAAGCAAATTACTACAAATTAGAAAATGACAAGGCTACCCACTATAGGGCAAAAGGGAAAAAGAACATTGGTATCGATCATCATACATCGAACAATGCAAAAAGTTGGTGGGCCCCAATACATTCTCTTTTTTATGGACCAATCAAAATTGAATCAAATTCTTGTTCATTTCCATTGTTGGGCGTGATATGTTTTCCAATGTAATCTTATGGAACCAGTCCTCAGTTTTAGCGAACCTGAATAATGTTAGAATATATGTTATCATGATTTAAGACGTAATATTTTATAATATATTTTATTATTTATTAATAAAAGATATTTATTTTTTACATATCGTTATATTTATATTTTATATGTATATCATGAAACGTTATGATAAATAAATATCGTTAATCCAAAGATATTTATGATGATGAGAGTCGACAATATTTATATATGTCTCAAATTAAGTTATTGGTAAAATGTGATTATTATACAGGGCGATAGTATATCACTCGACCAATATTATTGTGTGTCGCATAAATTGACGTCTGATGAGTCTCATATCATAAAGACACAAACGATAGATGTTTTTATTAGAATGAAATATCAAACAAAACCATAAAAACGTGAGATCACATGATAATATTATCTAAGGCCATTGATCTTCGTAATAATACATTAGTGTCATTATATCATTTAGCCCGAGATCACATGTTGACTTATACGATAATACTCATGATTCACTAGTATTTCAATATTCGACTAGCCATGTCATTTGAATAAATACTAGATGATATTGAACTATTAACGTACGAAGTCACATGTGCTTCGAGAAGAGATATGATAACTTTGATAATAAAAGATATATATATTTCAAAGAAACTCGAAATTATTGATATAAGTATTTGGCTAAAGCAGTCGATATATTAGAGATATCAAATCCACAAGATTGAATTTAAAGATATATTGAATATAACTTATATAAGGATTTGACTTTACGATGATCTCAAACTCGATAAGAAACATAAATATTATAAAGAATGAGATGACATGCTTCAGGTATATTCTAACATGTTCATATGTTTTTCTACTCAATTCATCCACTAAGTGGTAAGGGCCATGACATGCTGCTAGGCTTTTACTCATGGTTCGTGGGAAATCATAGAGATGAAATATTAAATAGTTAATATTATTTCACTGGTACTCGATAATGAATTTAGGACGGTCACACAAATATAGTTATCGTCTATGTTACAAATTCAACGATATTTATTAAAGATTAATAAATGAATATTTTGACAATTAGTATGAAAATTAGTTTTTCAATTAAAATTAATATGATTTCCTGATTAGATTATGACATTCCAAATATTTCGGAAATATTAATTTGATTAACAGATTCGAAATATAAAATTAGATTTAATCATTTAAATAAATATTTGATATTTGTATTAAATTAATTAAATTAAATATAATATGAGTTTCTTAGTTCTTAAAGTGTGAGTGATTTGTTCGTATATGAGTTTTAGTGTGTCAACTAGAGGTGCAACGCTTGATGCACTACAACGATGAAAATATCAAGGAGAAAATTCAAGGAGACTCAGGAAAACGATAAACGCATTCAAGTATAATTATTTTATCGTTGGTTTTTATTTAAATATAAGTAAAATTAATTGCATGCATGTTTAAATTAATAGAGATTAATTTATTAAAATATTTGTTTACATTAACAACGACATAATCACTATCTTTAAACTGGCTTTGGAATAAAATTTTAAATTTTAGTCACATGTAAACTTATGCGATAACCCTAAAATCTTACAGATAAAAAGATATTTTGTTTATTATTATAATAAATATTAAATTTGATTAAATTTATGGTTGATAAACTTATATTTGAAGGATTCAACCTATCTTCTATATACATTGTCATGGACCACATTAGAGTTTGGTGGAAGTTAAGCAAAAGCATGAGGTGTGCTTTTATGGCTTTTGTGACGAATCATATCACAACATTGACAACCCATTCTCACAAGTAAAAAAAATAATGTAATGCCTTTAACCTCCAAATGAATGATCATTAATTGGATAATAGTCCCTTTCTTTTCCTGTGATCAACATTTTGATGAAGATTCAAAGGACCCATTTCAAATTCATCCTCATCTTCATCAATCAACATGGCTGCTGTAGTACAATTTTTTGTTCTTCCGTTTAAAATACTCAAACCTTATAAGATACGAAACCATTTAATAATCGGATAATAAAACTATTCCATTTTTCCACATAGATGGAAAAGAGGTTTAAGACTCTCCCGTGTATTTACGAATGTATATTAGTATTTTTCTTTTGATAATCGGAGTGTTTGGATCAACTTACGTGTATTTCAACTAGTTCCTAGAAATCTGTGTCTCATGTCCTCAGAAATTTCCCATCTAATGAGATTTGAATCTTGAACCCGAAAATGAACAATTCACTCATGCTAAAGATATTTACCATTTAGATAACTTATTGAGATTTTGTACAGTAATCTTGCTAATTATAAGTTTTAATATACGAATTGTATTGTTATAAATTAATCTAAAAGGGCACATATCAATTTGTCGGGATCTTATTATGATTTTATAATTAGGGTACTCACATATCTAAACTCAAAATGAATTAATCTATTTTCAAATAATTTAAAGATTTTTTTTTGTGTAAAAAAGAGAAGTGTGACTAATGGATGATTACCAACTTTAGAAGCAAGCAATCTTAGCTTAGCTAAAATTCCACCAATTTCACCTAATTGCTGTCTATTATCAAAGGGTTAACCAACCCACATCTATCTATCTATTATATACGTGTTTTTTTTTTTTTTGAAATCATATTCAAAGTTTTTTTTTCATTTGCTTCTCAACATATTCATAAATATTGACATGATGCTCTTCATGGATTCTCATCAAAACCAAATATAACAAGCATAGTTCCCCTAGATTTTATTCCTAAAATATATTATTTTATTTTAATTTCTCATTCCCCTATCAAAGATCGTTCAATCTTTAACTGCCACCTGTCCTCCACTCCGTACAATTCAATTAACTTTCTCTACCCATAAGTAAGAAATTCACTGTATCTAGATGCCAAATGCCAAAGCCTCAATGCTGCATTTAAGAAGCAAAGCCTTCACATACTTGAGTTCGGTGGCATCATAACTTCATAAGTAACCAGCAATCAATGTTTTGTCGGTTGACGTGTCTACAGATTTCCTGATATTTAATTACTATAACTTTTGAAATCTTTAAGCTCACTTGAACGCCCCGTTGATTTCTCCTAGCCCAACACTCTTTTAACTCCCATTGGTGGATCTTGCCTTGTTTAAAATCTTATGTACACAACATGTTCCCTATGTGCTGTTTATATTTTTATTTCCATATACTTGGGTTCATGAATGATGGCCACATTGTTTTTCAATTGAAAGTTTGATTCTTTATATGTTTAATTTCATTTAGTGCTAAAACTAAACCAACCCATTTGAAAATTGACTCCAAGTTCAATGCTTTTCTTCTTAATATCTTGTTTTTCTTTCATATTACTATCAAAGTCTCTGTCTTTGAGGGCTTTGAGGCCTAAGGTTAAGTCTAATCCACCAATGAAGAGTGAGTGGAGATTCTTGTCACCTTGGTTTTGGAAGGAATTCTCAAGTTTTTTGGTTTCATGGTTTACAAAAGGTGGCCTTCTTATTAAGCCATTGAAGAAGAAGATGAGTTTTGGTTCAAAGCTTGCTAATATGGAGGAACAAAAGATTTCCCTCTTGGATTTACCTGATTTAACTTTGGAGTGCATTCTTGAGAGGCTTCCACCAGCTGGTTTGTGTAACATGGCTGGAGTTTGCAGCTCCTTTAGAGATAGATGTACAAGTGATCATTTGTGGGAGAAACACATGAAGCAGAAATGGGGGAGGGTGATCGGTGATGCTGCTTATAGAGAATGGCAGTGGCACTTAGCCTCAAGAACAAGATCAAGCCTTATAAATAATAAGCAGCAGAATGGATTTTTCAGGTCTCTTAATAGCTATTGGCCTTTTTCTTGGATCAAACCAATGCTGGAGAGTAATACTGAGCCTAGAAGTTCTTTACCAGATGATTCAATCATGGCTTGGTATGTTTCTCTTGAAAGTGGCAAATTCTGGTTCCCTGCTCAGGTCTATAACCGTGAGGTAATTAATTAATTTGTTGCAAGCAACTTAATTTCACTTTGAAAAATGTTGTTCTTGTTTGTTCTGTTTACATATATGTTGTTGATTGCAGCTGTATTGTTCTGTATTGGAAAAATTCAATTTGAAATCTGTGTCTTTGGTGGCAGAATGGACATGTTGGGTTTATGCTATCTTGTTATGATGCTCTACTGAGCTATGATTCCCGGACGGATACTTTTCAGGCAAGGTATTGAAAGAGATGCCCTTTGTTACTTCTTAGAACATTCAGGATTTTCAAATTATAAATAAGGATTTTCAATTTGAATTTGAAATTGATTTTGTATTGCAGGTACTCACCCCATGGACGGCGAATGGTAGAGGAAAATATATCTTGGGATAGGCTGAGAGCACCACCAGTTGATACTCCTCCATATGTTCTTCACATCTCAGATTGTTTACATGACTTGAAACCTGGTGACCACATTGAGATCCAATGGAGAAGAAACAAAGAATTCCCTTATGGTGCGCTTTTGTCCTGCATTTGCTTCAGTTGATTGTGAAATCAATAGTATTTTGACAATTCTGTTTTAGCATAGAATGGTAGAATTTCATTTTTTTTTTTCTCAAATAACAAAATCCAGATTTGTTGGAATTGCTCGTGATGCTAGTTGAATAGAGCAATAACTTGAGCTTTTTGTAACGCAGGTTGGTGGTACGGTGTTGTTGGTCACTTGGAATCATGTGATAGAAATGAAAATCAATGCCTTTGCCTCTATAGTGGTGAGTAAATAAATCATCTTAAGATTCTGCAACTCATTGAGATTGTTATGATGGGGACACCAGTGAAGTTTTGCTCAAAATGTGATTGTCAATTGTCAATAGTGTTGCCTGATCCAAGGCATATAGTCTCATTCTCTCTTGATGTGATCCGCATTCTCTAAGTTAGACGTGTTTGCCACATCCGTTTAGACACTAAAATGTGCGTTGTAGCTATTCTTATTGACCTCTTGCCACTTTTCTACTGAATTATGATATTCTACTCGAATGAACATTTGAGTCATTAACGTTGACTTTAGCTTGTTATAACTTGGAACTACAAGGGTTTTCTGGAAAGCACTTGCTTGATAAGCTCAGAAATATTTGTATTCAAGTCCAGAAGTTTATTACCTACAATTGCGCTTGAAGTGATTCATCATGCTCAAGTTTAGGACATTTTTTAGATCATCAAATTTCCACCATCAAGCACATTGATCTATAATTTTACTCCCCCCATTCTTCTGTTCAAGAATCTGACAAGGATGTGTTTGCTGACAGATGTGGTGGTTTTGGAGTTTAACCAATACCCTGCCGGCTCAAGATGGAGGCAAACAATGATTAACAGGAAAGATCATCGGGAAGAAGGCAATGAAGTTGATGGATTCTACGGAGGAATCAGAAAGCTTTACAAGGAGGAGGAGATATCAATGTGGAAGAGCCTGTGGCCAAGCCGTGCCTTGGAATAGCACAATGAACAGCTTTGCACTCTGTACATACATAAACCCTCTCTTTTTTCCCCTCTTTAGCTGTGAACTAAAAAAGATTAATCCATAGAAGAAGTTCCCAGAAGACAAAGATTAGATGAAGCCTCTTTATGTTTAGCTCTTCACTTAGAGACCGTGAAGGAGCACAAATTCGACGTACCTTCTGCACCAAGCCTCGTTACAAGACTAGTTTTTCAGCTTCAAAATTGATACATTTTCAGGGAAAATCATGTCTCTCTTAGCTTGAAATGCATAAATATGCATTGTAGTATTTATCTGCTACTTGAAATTGCCTTCTCTATAAAATGAGGCATTATCTCTTAAGCAAGAATTTTCAGTGCCTGTAAATGGTTCCTTTGTTGGTTAATTTTTACTATAAAGACATTCAAGACAAGAGAAGAGGATCGATTTATTTATGTACATGTTTGTCCTTGTTTTTACCAATGAAGGTGTTCCTCTGTTTCTTAATGAAGCTTCAGTTCTTCAAAGTATGATCATAGATCTCACCTTGTAAAAATCTCTGTTGGAATTTGTAGCTCTCTTTTGATCTCTTTATAAAATATTGAACCTTACAACCATAATGTATGTGACTTGAATATGTATATTCAAATTGTGATGAAACTGTTAGCTTCATGAACTATTCAATTTCAAATGATTGTTTATTCATAGTTTAATATCAAGAGCAATTAAGAGTGGTAATTGGGATAATTAGCAGTTTTATCATTGCTTGTGTTAATTGGGTTCCAAATTATTCTACAAACTCGTCTAAATTATGTGATTATTTGTATCACGTCTTCAAGAAATTCGATTCTTTCGTTTACTACCCATCCAAAAATACTATTAATATATATTAATTGTTTTTTAATTTAAAATTTTATCGCTCCCTAAAAACTCGTGTACAAACTAATGTGGAATAATATGATTGGCCGAATAAAATCATCTCATGACATTAATTTATACAATTTTTTTTAGATGTAGGATATATCCCTTTTCAAAAATAATTAATTTAAATAAAACCTAATTTAGAAAAAGAGGGAAAAAAATCCCCAAAAAAGGCATAATTTATGGGCCTGCAAGTGACCCATCTCGACTCGACTTGAACCAAGATGAAGCCCATTCGAGAAACCCGGCCCGTTTAAAAAAAATAAAAGAACAAAATATTAAAAAAAAAAGAACTAAAGAAAAAACAGTCTCAGTCGCGAACCAAAGACAAAACTAAACGAAAGCAAATCAAATTTGGTCGTTGCTTTCTCCTTCTCTTTGAAGAGAAGATGAATGGTGGCCCCTCTGGTTTTAGTACGTATCAAAATTTCCTCTGTTCTTACAAAAATAATAAAATTTAGAGCATGCATATATTGATCAATTGAATTTGATTCTCTTTTTTGGTGGGTTACATCACAGATAATGCTCCAGTTACGAGAGCGTTTGTCATAGCTTGTGCTCTCTTCACTGTCCTCTTTGGGATCCAAGGCCGTTTTATTAAGCTTGGTTTGTCATATCAGGTATTTTTTTCCTTCATTTATTGTCATTTTTACGTGTAATTGGAAATGGGTTTGTTCTTTTTGTAATGAAATCCAGCTAGCATCACATCCCAATAATCTACTTTAGCAAGAAGTCCCCATGAAGAAAGTGTATGCATGAAGACATAATACTTTAGGTGGTGATTGAAGAAAAATGGTGAACTTGCCATGAATCAAGGAGTAATTCATGGCATGAACAGTAACCGTTTTTTGGGCTATAAATTCAGGCCATTTCAGTGTTAGAAAATAATCCCAAAGTGTGTGTAAGCTCCAAGTAGAAAGCTTGAGAGTGTGTGAGGTTTTTTTATTAAGTTTCTAGTTGTAAACTTGAATTTTATTCTTGTAGTAATAAAATTACAATTCGGTTTTTCCTCAAATACACTCTAAAGTGATCGGTGAATCACAACAAGTGGTATCAGAAGCTTTGGTTCTTCATTGGGATCGAAAAACCGAAGAACGGAGTTTGGTTCGGAAAATTCGAGTTCCGGAAAAGTTGTCAAAAATTCATTTTGAGGGTACTATCAGCTAGATCACGTCGAGACGAGCACGGTGGTATATTCCGGCGACCGAACCAACGTCCCAGCAGGCCGCACGCGCCGCACGCGCCTTCCAGAGAGCTTCCCACGCTCCCTCACGCGCTCCACGCGCCGCACGCGCTGCTGAAGGTTGAAGACGATCTGCGTCAGCGCACAGTCAGCGCCCAGTCAGCTGACACGTGTTTGCCACGTCAGCACTCGGGTCCCACACTGCCACGTCAGCTTGCCACGTCATCAGCCACGTCACCTGCCACGTCAGCAAAGCCGGTCCCACCTGTCACGTCAGCAGCCTGGAAAATTTCATTTAGCCCCCTGAAGTTTTGAAATTTACAGTTTTGCCCCAGAACTTTTAGGAATTTGCAAATCAGTCCCTGTGTCGGATTTAGACCAACGAAGTGTCTATTCCACCATTTTTGACCGTTCCGGACGCAACGGTGACCTCCGATTTGTGAAATTCAGCCTCTACTTTAGTGTATTCTCATTTTAAACTTTAAAACTTAAAATGGAGATGGATGATTCTCATTCTGGTGCAATGATTAAATTGGCTGCCACTAATTACTCCCTCTGGAGACCTAGGATGATAGATTTTTTGCATTGTAAAGATTTGTTTGCTGTCATCGAGTTGAAGGGAGTGAAACCAGAGTCTGTTAAGGAGTGTGACTGGAATAAACTCAACAACAGAACCTTGGGTCAAATTAGGCAGTGGATCGGTCACAGTGTCTTCCACCACGTAGCACAGGATTCAGATGCTTACGGGATGTGGATTAAACTGGAAGACATGTTTCAGGCCAAGACAGCTCGGAATAAAGCCTTGTTAATGAGGCGTTTGGTGAACCTGAAGCTAAGGAGTGGAACTTCCGTTGCGGAACACACCAACGAGTTCCAGAGCCTGGTGAATCAGCTGTCTGCAGTAGACATGCATCTGGGAGATGAAGTACAAGCCCTCTTACTACTCAGTTCCCTTCCTGATAGCTGGGAGACATTGGTGGTTACTCTCAGCAATTCCGCTTCAGGAGGTAAAGTTATCATGCCTATGGTAAAAGATGCCCTGTCGAATGAGGAGTCCAGGAGAAAAGATGTTGGCTCAGAACAGACAGAAGCCTTCGTCACAGAGACTTGAGGAAGACATCAAGGAAGAGACGGAGAGAGAGGCAGAAGCACAACCAGGGGTAGATCCTCAGATGGAAGGAAGCCTACCTATAAGTGCTACCATTGTGGCATTATCGGCCACCTAAAGAAGAATTGCCGAAAACTGCAACGAGAGCAGAGAGAAGGCAATCACCAGCCGAAGAATGACGAAGGAGAGACACTGGTCGTTGTCCAAGAGAGATGTAGCAATATGCTCCATACAGGAAGAGACATGCCTTCACAACGCAACCCAAGATGTTGAGTGGGTGGTAGATACTACAGCATCCTACCACGTCACTCCTCACAGGGATTTCTTCACAACATACAAAGCAGGAGACTTTGGAGCAGTAAGAAGATGGGAAATATCAGTTCCTCTGGGATAGTAGGAATGGGTGATATTCAGTTGCGGACAAATGTCGGGTGTACATTGACCTTGAAGGATGTCCTGCATGTTCCAGAACTTCGGCTGAATGTACTCTCGGGGATAGCTCTTGACAAACAGGGCTATGAAAATCGCTTCAGAAATGGCACATGGAGAATGACGAAAGGTGTCATGGTTGTCGCCCGAGGACATGCTTGCGGCGCACTATACAAGACTCATGTGAAGATTTGTGCAGACAGCCTTAATGTAGCTGAAAAAGAGGCTTCTCAAAATCTGTGGAACCGGAGACTCAGACACATGAGTGGGATAGGGTTGTCTACCCTGAACAAGAAGGAGCTTACCAAGGATGCTGCACGAGGTCCTTGCAACCACTACTTAATTGGTAAGCAACGCAGAGTCTCATTTGATTTCTCTTCAGATAGAAGATCAGAGTTGCTCAGTCTGGTGCACTCTGATGTTTGTGGTCCCTTGGAGGTTGATTCATTGGGCGGTAACAAGTATTTTCTAACTTTCATCGATGATGCTTCTCGGAAAATCTGGGTGTATTTCCTCAAGACGAAGGATCAGGTCCTAGATCGGTTCAAGCTGTTCCACGCCATGGTAGAGTATGAAACAAGGAAGAAGCTGAAGTGTCTTCGCACAGACGATGGAGGCAAGTACAGTTCCAGGGAGTTCGAAGCCTACTGCATGAGACATAGCATTCGACATGAGAGAACTGTTCCACACACTCCACAACATAATGATGTCGCTGCAAGTATGAACCGCACCATTATGGAGAAAGTCAGAGGAATGATCAGTATGGCTAAGCTGCCAAAGCCATTCTGGGGAGAAGCTGTTCGTGCTGCCTGTTACCTGATCAACAGATCACCAACTGAACCGTTGAACTTGGAGATTCCGGAGAAAGTGTGGTCTGATTATGGGATCTGAAGGTGAAGATGGTCACCAGAAGCCAGGAAGTAGAGTTTCTTGAAGACCGAACAATTGAAGACATTGAAATGCCCAGAATGTCTTCCAATCCCAGTGCCAACAGAAATCCAGACCCAGCACCAGCACAATTAGCCACAGACAGGGTGCACGAGGAAATTCCAGAAGCAGAACCAGAGGAGGCAAATGAAGATGTTGAGCAGGGGGAGACACAACCTGTTCCATCGGAGATTACAGAAGAAAGTGTTGAGCAGGGGGAGCCGCAACCCACTCCACTAGAAGCTACAAGATCATTCACAGAGATGAATGATGACAGACCTCCTGAAACCAGTGGATCTCAGACAAGAAGATCTGAGCGAGGCAGGATTCCATCAACCAGATATCCGGGATCTGAATATATTTTGCTTACTGATGTAGGGGGAGCCAGAGAGTTTCCCAAAGGCAAGAAGGCACTGAGGAACAAATGGGTGAAGAAACATGGCAGCAAAACTGTGCAGAGACACAACAGAAGATTACTGTGCAGAGACACAGTGGATTGTACTATGCAGAGACATAGCAGGAGAATACTGTACAGAGATGCAGTGAAGTGTGCTGTGCAGAGACACAGCCGACATGTCAACAAACGACGATGATCGGGACAAGCTAGAGTTGTGCAGAGACATAACCGGGATAGCTGTCAGATGACGATTGTTTCAGATGTAGCTGGAGGAGGAGAATTGTAATGAAATCCAGCTAGCATCACATACCAACAATCTACTTTAGCAAGAAGTCCACCATGAAGAAAGTGTATGCATGAAGACATAATACTTTAGGTGGTGATTGAAGAAAAATGGTGAACTTGCCATGAATCAAGGAGTAATTCATGGCATGAACAGTAACCGTTTTTGGGCTATAAATTCATGCCATTTCAGTGTTAGAAAATAATCCCAAAGTGTGTGTAAGCTCCAAGTAGAGAGCTTGAGAGTGTGTGAGGTTTTTTTATTAAGTTTATAGTTGTAAACTTGAATTTTATTCTTGTAGTAATAAAATTACAATTCGGTTTTTCCTCAAATACACTCTAAAGTGATCGGTGAATCACAACACTTTTTTAGGTAGTAATGTTTGATTCTTTTATTTTGGTTGTTCAATTTTTGGTTTGTTATATGTAAATGTTATGATCCTAAGGGGTTTAATTGGGCGAGTCATCGTGAGTTGTATTTTCCTTTTCAGTGCCATTCTTCGATTAATTCAAATGATTTTTCCATAGAATTTTTTCTGGGTATAATTGGTAATAGATTGTGAATATTTTTGTAGAAGTAGAAATGTGCTGCCCGGTGTTGTAAGAAGAAGTTATGCTTTTGTGTGCTTTATTGTGTCATCTTGATATGGTGTGAACTTACGTTGATTCACTTTCGTGATGAATTGGAATTGTGCTGTGTTTTATGGACAGAAAACTTTGACTGAGTGTGGAATTCTGTTACCCATGTTATTTTCAATAAAGCTTTACATGTCCGAGCCTTTCACTGTTCTGGCTGTATAGTTTATTGGACAGGGTTCACTTGAATGTTTCTTGTACAAGCCTTATGCTATGCATATGAGTGGGGATAGCTTGTACATATGCTGTTTTGTTTTGTCAGTAATTGTTGTATTTGTTAGTTTATTTCTTTTTTCACCTTTTAAATGCATTTACTACTGTGTTTTACTTAAGGTTTTTTTTTTTTAATAATTTTATTGTCTTGCAAAATGCATTTAACATGCAAGTGGAATTGGGTATGGTAGTCTTGTGTCGGTAAAACTTAATTGATTGCCCTCTGTTTCCTTTCTTTCTCCTTTATTATATATTTTGGTTCTTTCTTTTTATTTTTTATTACTTTTGAGAATTTATAGTCAGGTTCTTGATTGGGATATGTCGTGCATGATTTAGAACTACATTGAAATATATTGTTTTTTACCCAGCTATCCTGTTTAATTACAGGATATTTTCCTGAACTTTCGATTATGGAGGTTGATTGTGTCAGGTTTTGCCTTTTCATCTGCACCAGAACTGATGTTTGGACTCTACCTGCTATATTACTTTAGGTTGTTTGAGAGACAGATAGGTTCCAACAAGTACTCAGTGAGTAATCATTCATTTCATACCAATCATGGATATTGCGGTTATATCTTTTAGAAAGTAATAACAAACATTTTGTTCTTATATGGAGGTTTCAATTGTTATTATATTATTTACTGTGTAATCAGAACAAAAAATAAAAATAAAAGAATTTAACCGTGGGGTGCATTATTTATTCCATCCATTCTTCTCTTTTCTTTTTTTTTGGGTCCTATTTAAAGCAAATATATTTTGTTTGTTCAGATCTTCAAATTGTTCTCTATAACAATTTCATTTCTCTTTGAGGTCCTGACACTAGCACTTCTCAAAGGTATAATTCTTTCTGACTTTCTGTGATTGCTTAGATTCTCTTCTAATTTCAAATAGTTAAATATGTGTTTCATGAAGCACTATGTGATGCTTAATATAATCATTCTAGTTTGTTCTTCCACCCCTTCCTATTAGTTGAGTTCAATAGTTCTTCAGTGAAAGGATTAGACGGAGATGTTTCATTCAAAAAGTTTAGAATATCTTCTTTATAGTAGGGGACAGAATCCTTATATTTGAATGGGATCTTGTTTAATGTATTTAAGAAGTCAGTAGCTCATTGGATAAGATTGAGCTGAAACCATCCCTCTTCAATTCCAACAACTTAGATATGGGAAAATGTTCATTTTTTTAATATCAATGTACCTGATTTAAAAAAAAAAACATAGTCATTAGTCTAGGGTAAATCGGTTTTCGGTTTGGTGTGTTAAAGGTTTAACAGTTATGGGTAGTTTTGCATATAGGAAAATATCTATAATCCCTACAATTTTTTTGCACCTCACTGTTTGTTTAATAATTGAGTTGATCGTTCAGCTGTTTAGGCCAATTTGGTTAGTTAAGACTCCTACTTCTCTCTACCAGATAAGAAACTGTATAACTTCTATTTTTGTGTAAAATGATTTACATGGATGGGCAATCCACTAAAAAATGTGTATCTTGATTCATGAGAGAAAGCACTGAGTCACTGAGATATCTTTAACCAAAATTTATGCTACCTAACAAAACCCAAAAAGAAATCCTATCCATCAAAAGATCGCAAAAGTAACGAGATCTTCAACTAATTTGCAGCCGCCCACTTTCGATGGTTGAAAAAAAATTCACTTTTTTTCCCGTGGAAGAGAAACCTTTCATTCAATATGGTCCTAACTCCTAAAATATTCTTCCATTTCTCTCTTTCCATGTCACTCAAAAAAGATGGCCTTCAATGCTAGATCTGCTTCACAGGATATTATATGGAGACTGGAGAGTGCTACCAAATACAATTTAGTGAATGGTTTTCTTATAAACAGAGCATGTTTCTTTTTCAATGTTATGCTTTTGGTACATCGTTTTTCATGGTCTAGCTTTAGATACTAGAATTTGCTTCCATTACCACATGGGCTTTAAAACAAGTTGTATCAAGCAGCTACGCTTTAATTTATCACTCCTTTTGCTTAGTTCAAGTGTTAATATTGAACAACAGAATTCACGTATATCTCCTATATTTGCAGATCCTGCGATGAAACTCACATCTGGACCGTATGGTCTTATATTTGCTTTGTTCGTCCCATTTTATTTTGACATTCCAATTTCAACGAGGTTTCGTGTATTTGGAGTCCACTTTTCTGACAAGTCTTTCATATATCTTGCTGGTCTTCAGGTGAGTGTGGGTGTAATAAACTACATTTGGTACATCTGCTCCCCTTCTCCCTCCAGGCCCAGAGGTCTTACTTTTTGTCTTGCAGCTTCTTTTATCATCCTGGAAAAGCTCAATATTGCCTGGAATATGTGGCATTCTGATAGGTTCTGTGGGGTGAGGGTGTACACGCGTAAGAAGAGAATGACTACAGCAGATCAGGGCCAGCAAAAGAATAGTGGGGCCCAGGTACAGATTCAGTTGGAGGAAAGAGAAGAGATGTTGCCTGATGATAAAAGGCAGGAGGCAGCAAGGACAGGGGCACGTTGGATTAATCTGGGAAAGGAATTGGGAGGTGGAAGATCCTCATACGTTTGGCAGTCTGGGAGCTGTTTTTGGGAGAGTCTTATTGGCTCTATATTATGTTTGTTTTGTTGTTTGCTTCTTTGGAAATAGCAAGAATCAAGCCTGCGTGCTGGAATAGATCTTGCTTAATTAATTAGAACTTTCTATTGAATCATTTTGTTATTAATTGAATAGAACAGTGATTGATTTGCTGCTATTGTCTTTGTTCTTGGTTCTTGTTCTTTACTGCTAAAACCCACTAAACATAAACAAAAGGGGGAACCCATCAACTTGGTATCAGAGCCCATCGATTCTCTGCCTGTTGAAACGATCATGGTCACCACACGGACCCACGACACAATGGAAACAAAAGTGAACGAACTCACCAATGAAGTAGAGGCAATGAAAGGGAGTATAGCATCAATTCATGACAGAGTGGAGGGGATGCACAGGGGAATGGACGAGTTGAGAGAACTGTTGATTAAAATAAGTGGGGAACAGAAGAGAGCAGACAAGGGGAAGGGGTTAGACACAGAAGAGGGGTCCAAAAACCACACTGGAGATTATGAAGAAGGTGCTTCCAGAGAAAAGGGAACAAGACCTCCATGGCAAGAAGAGGCCGAACCAAGAGGGGGGCAGGGAGAGAGTTATGAGATGAATGGGGGATGGAACCCTAGGAAACTCGATCTACCCATGTTCAATGGGGACGATCCTCAGAGCTTGGTATTTAGGGTAGAGCAGCTGTTTGTGGTAAACAAGGTTAAGGAGTCGGATAAGATACCCATTGCTACAGCATGTCTGGAAAAAATAGCCTTGAACTGGTATCTCTACACTACTGCCCGTTGGCCCATGCTCACTTGGAAGGAGTTGAGGGAAGGACTGTTGAATAGATTTGCATCATCATCTCACTCCACAGGGTTCCAGGCATTGATACGCTTAAAGCAAAACGATTCGCTTCATGAATATATAGCTGAATTGAATAGAACAGTGATTGATTTGCTGCTATTGTCTTTGTTCTTGGTTCTTGTTCTTTACTGCTAAAACCCACTAAACATAAACAAAAGGGGGAACCCATCACATTCTTGCTGGTTCCTTGTATCGTCTAAATTTTTTCCGCATCCGAAAAGCAAAGGTAAAAAAGTTTATTATGATATTTGAACCAGGAAAAAAAAATTTCCTGTTTGCAATTACAAATTTTTTGGAATTCTGCTAAACTGTTGGAATAGATGCTTTTCCCTTGGACGCAAGGATGTGTGGGAATGAAACAGGAAAAAGTTAAAATCAAAATGAGATTTATTTCCTTTTCTCTTGGAAAACGAATAAAGAAAAAAAGTATTGAAATAAAATTCAGTCTCTGTGGGTTTACAACTTTACATCATTATTGCATTAGCTGGTATGGCTGTGGTATATTTTGCTGTCTGTGTTCTTTTGTTCATATGCCTGAAGGCTGTTATTGGAGTCAGTGATGATATTAATAGGGTTTCAGTCATGATAAATCGGAGTCTACTAAAATTAAATCTGTATAAAATTCAAATTGCTTTTGCCATCTATTTTTTGTGGATGTGTTGTCGTGAAGATTATTGAAAGTAAATGAGTGTGTAATTCGTGTCACAGTTCCCAGAGTCTGTTGCTTCATTCTTTTTACGACTTTCTTTTCCATCCACGGGGAATCCGCCTGCAGCACCAAGTAGGAATGTTCTGGGAAGTGCACCATCCTATGCTGGACGCCAAGTGGAGGCAAGTGCCTTGGATAAATTTCTTAATTCTGCTATCTGTTTAAAGCATGTTTTACTTGTGAATTAGAGTACCATGTGGCATGCACATTCTAAGAGATGTGATTTCCCCCTAAATATTTTATACTTTCCCCTACAATAAAACTTGTAATACCGACCCCATTCGTAATTCCATCAATTATTCGTTTATTGAACAAATGCTTTATACTGATAGTCGCTTTTCTCTGACGGTGTGTTATCATGGTTAACGACAATTTATTTGCTGAAGCAATTAACCTGACAAACTCTTTGGTTTCAGAGAAACTACCCTTTGCCAGTGCCTTCCACCATAGAGCCACCAGAAGACTTCATTGCCGCATTGGTTTCTATGGGATTTGACAGGAACTCGGCCGGACAGGCACTTGTGCAGGCTAGAAATGACATCAATGTTGCCACAAACATCCTCCTTGAAGCACAGTCCCACTAACTTAATTTGAAGATTGCTGAGAATGTATTAGACCTGGACTTGTTAAAATCACAGAATTTCATTAGCATCAAGATATGGTGGCTGATTCAGAAGATATGCTCGCATGGGGAACCAATGGATTTGCTTGCAGGATTTCACTATGGTAGCCATCGATTCTGAGGGGCCTCTCTCTTCTTTTTCTTTCCGTGACCATTTATCTAGATTTATATAGCTTTGTTTTTTTTTTTTTTTTTTTTTTTTTTTTGGCTTCCAAAATCTAGATTTGTAGATTTGATTTTTGACACGCACCGATATTACTGCAGTTTAGGAGCCTGTACAATTGATTAAATCGTCATGGAAAACATGCATATCACCAATGCCAGCTGGTCAGCGTGTAAATTTTCTTTGATCTTTAATTGGTCTTTTTTACAATTAGCCATGGCTGCCATTTTGGGTTTCAATCAACGAAAACAAAGCAAAGCTACAGCAGATTTTATCACATTTATTATTTTTGCTATTAATTAACCAAACGAACAAAAAATGGAAAGTATCTCAAACATTATGCCAATTCATAGATTCAAGTGATCTTTCATGAGAAATGGCAGGATGGTTTCGTCTTTGAATTCCCTCTAAACGACATCTTCAATAAAACTAAATACAGAAACCTCCATTATGCTGATCAAAGCTTCACAGTTCAATGTCTAGAAAAGAAAATATGAAACTCATCCGAGGGCTCATTTTAGAATTGAGGATCAACTTGGACTTCTTCACACGCCAGTATAATTGGTATTACAGACACACTCAGGGGGTGCACTTAATCTTCTAGATCAGGCTGACAGCCTCCCCTTTGATTTTACTTCAAAATATTAGACGGTGCTCTTATCCACGCGGCTTTTATGCAGCTGAAAAGCTGGGGTGATCCAGCTTCCACAACTGCATTGTATACCAGACCAATTGAAGTAACCCAAGCGTGCTTCACAATGGGCACATGACAACTTGCCCTCCAACGCACCTTCTTCAACTGAGTCGTTAGAGCAAATATGTCAATAATTTGTGATATAAGAACCTTGAATTGAGTAGCAGCAAAGGTTAGCCATATGGTTACAGCTTGTGCTATATAATATTCATCTATGTCAATACTCAATATACTCTAGGCAGCCTAGCACATCAGAAATTCTACACGAAAGAAAGTACATATCAGGTTTACCTGCTGTCATCCACCGAAGGGGTTCAATGAATATAGAAGAACACTCAGACTCATCAGATTTGTTAAAACGGTTGCCACTTTTCCGCTTGTGCCACTCAAAGGCTGTCTCACCCTCACCAGGAATGTGATCTACAACATTCTCCTGTATGGCAACAACTCTTCGACATTTCTTGCAGCGGTATGCGGGGGTATGATTATCTCCCTTTGGAATTACTTCAACCCCTGAGGAAACTTCCGCAGGCAAGCCAGGATCAGCTCCAAATTTGGAACTGTCTATTTTCTCTCCACGGTTGTAAGAATCACCTGAGAACATAGGGCAGAAAACTATTGTTAAAGACTCATTAATGATGAGCCACACAACATTATAGGGCAAAAAACCCTTATTAAAAACTCTAGTGTGATAAGCCAAAACATTAAAGAATAGAATTGCCCTAAGATAATTTTTCTGATCGTATTTTCTTTATCCTTTCTTTGAAAATTAATGTAAAAATACAAAAAAGGTGAACTCGTATCATGTCTACTTCAAACAGTTTTATTTTTACAACATTATTATTTATTATGAATGGTGGAACCGTGGAAGTAAAAGAATAAACTTGAGATACACATTTAATACCCTTATTCATGCAAAACTTGAAAGATAAAAAGTGCAATAATTTCCACCAAGACAACTGAGCTTGGAGAACTAGCTTTTAAGTGATCACATGCAGAGTCAAGTTTCACATCCTCTGCTCCAACTAGGCGTCAAGCTCTAGGAGAATGACTATAATATACCAGCAGGGACATAACTAGGAAAAACCCTTAAATAAACCACACTAAGGGAAAGAGAACGAGCTCATAAAACCATGCCTGAAGGCTAATTAATTACACCGTGTGAAAATCGAACCCAAAATCTACTTTATGAAGTAGGGGCGTCTCGACCAAGTGAGCTAGCACTTGACATAATTTCATAAAGAAACAGAATAACAGAAATCAAGATGCATCTCTTATCCCCAAAAGGATCTTTAAACATATCAGGCTGGACAAAGCAGGAAAGTGAAGAAGAATTAGGAGTTAACCTAATACTTTCAGGCGAAATCGCTTGTAAATGGGGCTACCACGATCAACCTTGAAGCCCATTTCCTCAAACATCTTCAACTGCAATGAGAAATTAGAAACTTTAAGACCATAAGTGTTAAAACTTGGTGTTGGCGAATAAACTAGACTGCTGCTGCAATGTCATAAATCACCTGTTCTAAAAAACCATCATTGGGGCAGACAGACTCACAGCTTTGTCGTAGGGATTCAAGTGCATCTGCAAATACATGGACAAAAGGAAAAGAAGAAAAACAGCAAATGATATATAAGTTTGAAATGACAATCACAAATATTTTCAAATTCATCAGCCAAAAATAGCCAATACCAGTGTAGACCCATAATAATCCAAGAAAAAAAATGAATTTGTTCGAACCTTCTGAAGATAGATTCTCAGTTCTCATCAGATATGCTGTAATGATAGCTGCACTGCAATGAACACATGCAAAGAATGATGTAAACCCTGACAATTCAGAAAACTGAAAAAGTTCTTACAATGTAGGCCTGTTCTGGACGATTTCTGATATATTAGCAAAGTAAGATAGTAACCAAATATTACTTACACAGGGATGATTAAAAGTTCCCACACAAAAACAAACAAAAAGAGAAAGCAATCAACTGTTCCCGATAATAACTACAAGTAATAGTTTGTGCATAATAAGAACGTGGGAAAATGTGCAAACTTCAGACACCATTAACCAAAATAAATGATAGCATAACGTATTTCAGCCAGCTTGGAAAATATGAAGGACAAGTCATAATCAATTTGCTTGTTCTGAAAAATGAATTTTACTGGAAATTTAAATGTCCCCTTTCCTATAACGAAAATCAAGTGTCAAGGGATGATCAATTTGCTTGTTCTCCACAATGAATTCTACCAGAAATTTGAAAGTTTCCATTTCCTATATTGAAAATCAATCTTTATTGGTCTCGTTATTATTCGTCAGTTTCAAAATACTGGGCAGTCAAGTAATTATTTCGGTGAGATGCCCTAAAAATATATACTAACTTCTATATTTATCTGTTATCTATACTAGGTTATAAATAAATCAACTTAACAAATAACAGTAAAGTTACTGCCTTGATTTTGCATGTATAGTAAGTTGTAAATTATTGATTAACGATAAGGATACAAACTTTTTGTGACTGAGTCATGAAATTATTCTTTGGATGATTTTCACATGGACCCACTTAAATTTTATCTTTTTAACCAGCCAAAAGTGTATTGACATATAAGTCTGCACACAAAAAATTTGCAAAAGAGCGAGTATCCCTATTATTACTCCTAAATTATTATAGCCATATCTATCAGTATTTTAAAATTAGACTAGACAACTTCTCACTGCTATCATCATGAGTATAAAAATGAATGATATAATTCCTTCAGGTAGATTAAGGTTCTTGGAATCTTTAAATGATTACAAGGAGGATGTTTCTCTTTCCAATCTAAAATGATCTAAGTTCCCATTTCCTCGGATCGCAGACTACATTACCATATTTGCATGTCATTTTAACTTGATAAACTGGTAGTGTTGGAATTTGTTCTCATAGATACTACAACTGACTGCCATAATTTCTATTAATACCAATTCAAGCCAATAGAGTTTTTAAATTTATAACATAGATCCCAGATAATACTGAAAATAAAGTAGTATTAAGAAATTTCACAACCTAAGAATAGGTGAAGCAAAAGAAAAGTCAATCATGTGCTTGTGAAAACAAGGAACAGTGTGTGGGTATTTGAAAAAGAGATGCACTTAAAATATTATGAATAATTTTTTACGCATTTGCACTGGTAATGAAGGAACTTGTTCATGACGAGAAAGACTCAAGATAATAGTTTGACAGCATTGAGGAAACATACAAGAAAACCTGAAAATAATGATAATAAGGAGAGAGCTGTTTTGACAAACCTAGAAGTTAAACATAAATGTGTATTTGTGCACATATCCATAAATTATGTCCAGCAAAAGAGTTTTAACAGCCAAAAACTTACAAAAGTAAGACTGCCGTTGGTCTATAGTTTAATGCCATTTGGGGTTTCATTTGTATTCGTATATGATTAAAATTTATTTAAATAAAAATACAAGAAGTAGATACACTGATATCGTAAAATATGGAGAATTAATAACAAACATACCTCCTCGACACTCCTGCAAAGCAATGCACCAAAACACCCCCTTCCTTTCTACTACGATCAAGAAAATCAAAACATACATCCAAATAATCCAACAAATTCTCACTCTCCATATCTCTTATCGGCACTGTCATTCTCACCAGATTCAAATCCTTGCCAGCATATTCCAATGAGTACAAGAGTTTTGTGGGGGATAAACAGCTTCTTGACCCATCACCTAGATCATCCTCAGAGCACGAGCCACCATCACAAGATCCACCAGCATAAACCTTCTTAATCTCCTTGGAGGGGATCGTAAGACTGCTACGCCATTCAGTGAAAAATGATATGGATGCAGAGCTCAAAACTGATAGCATGTGTGTAATTTCAGTGCTACCATTTTGGAGAATCTCTGCTGCATCTGCTATGTTGCCAATGAATAGATGCTCACGGACAAGGTACATGACAACAGAAGGACAATGGCTCTTTAACAAAGGGCTGGTTTTCTTCTTCTTCTTTTTTTTTTTCCTGCAAAAAGCTAAAAAGTATCATTCACCTTCCCAATCTTTATTGATGATTAACAAGCTGGATAAGCTTGTTGGTAAGATTCTTTCATAAATGAATATTGCTCTGTTTGGTATCTACGAAAGCGAAGGAATATTAGTGAATCACGACAATTAAGACAAAGTGCAACTTAAAAACCACAAAAACAATAGTGCGTCTGAGAATGCTTCCATATAAAGTATTTTCAAGTGTTAATGTTTCTCACAGAAGCACTTAAAAGTTAAAAGCCCTTTCTAAGAAAGCAACCATGAAGTGCTGGCTGGAAAAGCACCAATGGAATGCTTTTTATCGAAACACATAAATTGTTGTAAAGAAGCAGCTATAAACTGTTTCTCCAAATAATAATTCAAGTGCTCTTAAAATATCAAAAAGCATTTTTGTATATTTCATCCATAAACTACAGAACCGAAAGAAAATTCAACTTTTCAAGGTGTCAAATTTACTGCAAAAACACATTATTGATCTCATAATCAAATATGTTTCTGCACCAACAATATCAAGAACAAATAAATAGTAACAATCAACTCCAATGAAACTCAAACGACCCTTAGTTAGTCACTTGACATAACACAGTTCAAAATTCAAAATTTCTTTATTTTAAATCACTAATATGCCATAGATTAATCTCATGTTGAATTCGAATAATCAAAAAATTAAGTTAAATGAAGAAATCTTATTCACCTGAAAATAAAGAATATTCCGGCGATGGAATCTCTTATCTCAGAGCTTTTACTTCCGCGCTTATATTATAAGCTTACAGTGTGGGGTTTTATATATAGATTGCTTCACACGTGCGGATAACTGCTGTCGAGATAGCACGTGCGAGTTACGGGAGATTAGCTTAGGAGAAAATCTTTGGTGCAACAGTGGTACCACGTCATTTATGCAACAAGCCAATCATCCTTTGCCACGTGTGCTAAAAAGTCAAAAAATAACTAAAAAATATGAAGAAAATTAAACATGTTATTTTTTAATTGGTTGGTGGTATCACGTCATCCATACCACTGTTGCACCTAAGGCCCCGTTTTGCTTTCGGTTAAAATAAAAGGGAAGCCGTCTAATGACGTGGAATAATCAGGTCAGGCAGAATTTCATTTTTTTTCTTTCTGAAATTGAATTTTTCTTCCATTAAATTTTTTCACAAAACATGTTTTTTCCCCTTTTCTTAATGAGATAAATCCTAATGTTTCAATTATTGATAAACACATCATGCTAAATTAAAAGAATAAAACTTACTTCTTTTTCTCGGGGTTGTTTTGTTATTATTTATTGAGTCTGATTAATATATAACATTTGGTATAAAATTTGGTGAACTTATAATTTAAATATACTTTCATCGTAATATTTATAAGCTAACTAATACTTTAAATCAATATTTTATATCAAACAGTACATAATCAAATCTATACTTTCACCACTTAGAGATCTTGTTGTCTTTCAATGTTATAAATCTTTGGATTTACTTTCATCTTTTAGTTTAATTTTTCTTTATTAAGAATGAGTTACTCGTGTAAATGAAGTCGAAATTTTCAAGTCCTAAATGTTCTCATTACACATTTCTGGCTTTATTCTCTTTTATTTATTTATTTCTACAAGTTGTTAATTAATTTTTAAACATAATAAGATATGTGAATGAATTGATTCCAAGTATACATGTAAGGTAGGGCAAAGATTCTCTAAAGTGACAACCGAAAAATGAAAAAAAAAATGAGAATGATAGCTATTGTGGGATCCAATAGCACATGGCCCTTGAGAAGAACAAAAATAAAATTTGTTTGTCCCCGGAAAATATTTTTGTTTTTTAGTGGCTTCCGCCGTGATAAAGCAAAAAACCACATTGCTATCAAGCATCAACTATCCAATTCTGTTGTGGGCATTTGCATTCGCAACTCGGGAGGTATATGTTATAGGGATAAAAAGCAAATGGGTGACCAAATGCAAAATGTATCACCAATGGGGCCAAACTAATCTTTAAAATCAATGAATTTCTATAATATTCTATAACGTTCTATAATTCTAGCGTCCATCCAAACTAGATTTTACATTAGTCCAATTAATTTTGATAGACCACTACAATACTAATGTCAGCGTCACCCCATATGTTATAAGATTGCAATTGAAAGACATGTCATTAACTCTTATATCATTTGTTACTAGACCCATTGGTAGAACTCATATTTGAAAACCGACTTGTAATAATAGGGTAATCCAAAGTTCATAAACCACCAACTATTTCAATGTGAGACAAATAAACCACAATAATAAACTTCTAAGATATTACTAAGAATCACGAGTTGGTGATGTCAACTGGAAACTAATCGACTGCTACACACACAAAAAAGGGAAACAAATTTTCTGTAATTGAGAAACAAAAAAGTTGTATAGTCAATGAACGCGTATCACTCGTGTCACGTAGTCCTTTAACCAAAATTTACATTACATGGCTTTCATTTTTGATATACAAGATTTTCATATACAACAAAGAATTGCGATAAAAGGAAGTATCAAGCAAAAAGTGACAAACCAGTGGGGAAATCTGATAAAAAAGCAATTTCAGCATTCCTGATCGTCCATGGTATAAACAGGTATTTGCCAGTTCTTAGTGTTCTTCTTTGCATCGTCAGTGAGGCTGAGATCGGCCTCATCTTCCTTGTATGTTTTAATGAATGTTCTGGCTCCCATCAAGATAAGCCTCTCAACCATGAATAACTGATAGTTATTCTCAATTACAAGATCCAGGATGTCACTGTAGTTAGATGAATATGCCAATTTGTACCTGGAAAAGAGAAAAAAAATATGTCAAAATTGCGGATGGATTAAATTTTCGAACAATTTTCATGATTAGTTTTGAGACCTCATTGATATACGCATGCTACAATGTCTATGGACAGCAAAATGAAAGGAGCCAGAAACATAATTGATGATCCTCATATGCAAACTATTGTGTTCCATCGATGTGAACATATCCTTGCATGTTAATTTTTAGTGTCCCAAGAAAATCTCACCATATCATCAAATACAAAGATCCCCTGTGAACACACTCGCTCTCTCTCTCGCACATGCATACACGACCCTCTTTCTCCATGACCATTACAACACCTCAGTCAGCTATCTCCACTGTTTTGACCATCAACACTACCCCCCACCACCGATATTGTTGCATTGCCACTATCACTTCAATGTACTTCACCATATTTTAGACGAAAATCACTTTCCAGATCAAAATCACTAAAGCAAATTTTTACTGGAAGTAGTTAAATTATTACATTGATAAGAGACAACTTGATCTCTTCCCTTCCATGGTTCATCCTCTTCCCCCTCAAACAAGGAAAAAGTTTCCCTTTTCCTCTTAATGCTATTCACTTCCATTACCTTATTGTGAACTGAAAGTACAAGAATGAAATAATTAATATGTACTTCAGATATGTATGATAAGAGAAAAATCTAGGTGTTTACTTAGAAAAATAGTTAGATCTGCTTTCCAGATAAATCATGTTAGCTGAAGATCTAAAACTAGGTGTTTACTAAAAAAAAAAAAGTCAGATTGCTTTCCAGATAAATCATGTTAGCTGAAGATATAAAACTAGATACCATATGTGAACTACAGCTTTTACCTGGCGGAGAGTGGTGAAAAAAAACCAGGCGTCCTCTCATTTGAAGCAATAAAAAGAGTCCGACCAGCTGGAACCCAGTTTTTTATCCTGCAAAGGATAGCCTCTGGACGTGTATCTCTGTCTAGATGAGGAAATAGGCTCCTGTCAACCCCATACCTGTCCTTTCTGGTTTTTAATCTATCACCTCTACGAACATGGATGGCATCATAATCAACGAGGAGCGCCTTTATCTGTCGATATAAAATTTATTAGGGCCTAAACAAAAGAGTGTTATATGATCATCTTTCCACAAACACTAAAAACTGCAGCACATTAACCAAGAGTCTGCTGGTGCTTGCTAACATCAATACCAGTCTATATGGTAGATTTCACAGGTTTAACTAAATTAAATCAGTCTATTTTCTCTTAATTGATAGCAAATAAAAAATCAGCAATCTAAACAATAATAGTCGGCAAACCCCTTTTACAAACTATTTGATGTTGGATACTCAAAAAAATGGCACTCTCTTGAATGAGGTTAACATATCTGGCCATAGCTTGAGCTTTGTTTTCCAGCATATAACTATAACTATAAGCATTACTCCTCAGACTTGTTTAAAAGCATTTTAGAAACTTCTTCAAACTGTCAAACAATTAGCAATGTTGCCTTACACGTCTACAAGAATTTAAACCGTCAGTCACTCTTTAACTCCCTGCTTCCTCCAGGTCTCCCAGAAGTTTTTCTTTCTTTTTTACTCTTTGTGGACAAAGAAACTATTTCGAGTACAAGTGTACAACCAGTGGACATCTTCGGATTTAATTACAATAGAGCCATCACAGTCAAATAATCTTTCGAGACTATTATAAATCACTTCTACCAGCATTCTAGTACCTTGAAACCTAGAGGAGTCAATCTTGTTTGCCTCCAAGTGTGCATTCCTCCAACCCATCTTTCTTAACAACCACTTAGCCACCTTAGCAACCAAATTGGACTATCTATTTCTTATTAACATACTTGGCTCATCATAATCTACAAGAAGATGACTTGAAGCCTAAACAACCACACCCCCCTTCTCAAAACAGTATTCAAGTTCCAAATGTGCTGCAAACTTAGAAGTTAAAACTTCATAGACCACAAGCTCTGTTACCAATATCTTTAAATTTCTTAAAACTTCAGTTATGAGTGCTAACAATCTGCAACTTTTAAGGTAATGAAATGTATCAAGTTCCTGGAAATTTTGTTAGAACAGAACACGAGAAATAGTATGGTGAAAATCAAACCATCCAGAGACTATATTTTGTAAGCAGCACAGTAACCAAAGAAAATACCCCCCCTAAAAATAATGTTAATGGTATTACATAACAGACCTTATCCGCTGCATCTCTCAATTTTTCAGCTGCCATTGATGGGAGGAATGAATGTGGCGGCATTACAGCACTACGGTTTTTTCGATCCTTGCATTCTATAAACCTGAATGATTAAAATAATTAGTGAAAATGTAAACATCAAGCATTTTACGCCAGTAATAGCCATATAAGAAGGATGATGTCTTATATTATTCAAATGGAATAGTAAAAAATCAATTGCTACTTATGAATCCCAATACACTAAGTTAGGCTTATCCAAGGCTCCACAGGTCACAATTAAATTAATACGTGAGAATAAAAAAGGCATTAGGATGTCAGAATTATGCTCTTAAAACAAGACACTTAGAGGTCACTCACAAGAAAAAATTCCCATCATATAACCACTTTTCCAAATCATTTGAGTACCCAGTTTAGCAAAGTGCAAAAAAGTCTAATTCAAATAATCCTAATGTAGATCATTTTAGATACAAGACTATTCTACTTAGGGGTGGCAATTTGGGTCAGGATTCGTTTATTCGTTCGATTTGATTCGCTTTAAAACGAATACGGGTTTGGAAAAATGGATTCGTTTAATAAATGGGTCAATTCGATTCGATTCGTTTATTAAACGAATCGAATACGAATTTAAGCCCATTGATTCGTTTATTCGTTTATGATTCGTTTTATTATTTTTATTTACTAGTTCTTGTTAATTTTCAATTAAGATTCGAGAAATTATAGCTAATTATCATATAAAAAGTAATATTTTCGATATTTGGTGAGATATTTTTAGTAAAATTAATCACATATTTCATATGTATATATTTATGAAGAATTAATGTAAATCAAGTGTGGTAAATTATTTTATTAAATAATATCATTGACTAAACGAATAAACGAATATTCGTATTCGATTCGTTTAATAAACGAATCGAATACGAATCCTGATATTAGGATTCGTTAATAAACGAATCGAATACGAATCCGTCATATTTTTATTCGATTCGTTTAGGATTCGATATAAATTCGATTCGTTGATTCGTTTTGACACCCCTAAGTAGAATAGTAGAATTCTACTCCTCCTTGAGTTTCCAGAGTATTCTGAATAACCAAAAAAAGGAATGACAGGCTGACAAACTTTTTCTTTTAACTTGTTATTTCAGATGAATTGCAGCAACCCAACCCCACAACCCAGCTCCCTCCCTCTCAAATGACCCATGCTGCTAACATTATCAGGTTCCAAGTCTCAAATAGAAAATAAGTGAATAATGAACAAAAACAAAACAAAAGACAATGAAAAGCTACAATAATAAATTCATCAAATTACCATGACAGAGGGCTAGCAGTTCGGTTTATGAGCAAGAGATTTGAGTAGCGTTTATTTTCTTTGAGATCGACCCGACTAACTCCTTCAACATGAGCAGCCCCTCTAGTTCCCAACTTCATACTGGTCAATTGCACATGATACCACATTTTTGAATTGTCTAGAATTACCGGTACAGTTTCTGATATAAGCTCCAAATCATACAAAGAATCCATAGCACACGAACTACCTGCCCAACTACCAAATGAAAGAAGCAAGTTTTGATAACTTCAGAAGATAATCAGCGAGAGAGATTCCTTTTGAAACCAATAAGGAAACAAGAAAATAGTCTCAATAGATTACCTTTCGTCCAAATTTCCAACGTCAGAACGATGAAAGATTGCTTTCTCATTGTGTATGGGATTGATGCACATCCTAGAAGGCATCACAAATGTTCTGCAACAATCAAAAGAAAATTAACATACAAAACAAATACATTAAAAAAACAACTCCATTTTATGTAATGAGCAAACACCAAATCACCCAACCCTCAATGAACCAGTCCATTGTGTATTACCTAGTAACACATAAGAGCCATTGAGCCATTTCCAAAACAATCTCAATCAAAATTGTGTCATTTAACAAGAGCAATACTAAATCAAGCAAAATGCAAACAAATAGTTCATTATTAAGCAAATGTCAAGATCTTAAAAATTAAAAATTCTATTGTCACTTGCAACAGGTAATCAAAGCTTTTTTTTTTTTTTTTGAACATGCCTCCCCAAAAACATGGCTTCTTCGAGGGCACACCGGAGGCTGGATTCTTGGTGACCGAGCCCCGCACACGTATCGCAATTCTTACCAGGGCAATCAATTCTGCTGCCCCAATACAAGTACTTATCATGAAGAGTGTGATGCCTCTTGTTCTTGGGTTTCATCAAGTTTCTTAGGGTCATTGACGAGAACGAAAACCCATTTGTCGAAAGCTGAGAGGAGTACAGGCAAAGAAATGCCATGGCGGATATACAGATGACGAGAATCAAAATTGGGGATCTGTGTTTCGCTTTTGCCTTTGGTTTCTGGGTTTTGTGAGTTGCTGCCATTGATGTTACATAAACCAAGAACAAAAAAGAGTTTGGTTTTGAATTTTACCATGATGCTTTGAAGATGAAGAAAATCATTGGTTTGGGCGCTCCTCCGTAATTTAGATCTGGCAGCCAGGTCATCCTCTGGGCCCCATATCTCGCCATGTCAGCACATGTTACAGTGATGTCATTTATTTTTAACAAATTAATTTCGTAATATATGTGTTATTTTTAGCCTAAAATTAAATTACTACGTTTTTTTGACATTGTTGAGTCATCATGACTGATTGAGTGCTAGTGGTTGAAACAAATTATTAAAATATGTCATGATTATTGAGTTCTGTTAAATATATATTTTTTTTTTTTGCTTTTTGGACATCTTTGATTATTAACCAAATCTATTAGTTTACTGATGTTAATAAATCATCTTTGATTCAAGCGGAAAAAGAGTTAATAATACTCTCTAATAATTTTTTATTTCAAATTTTAGATGAAAATATATCCCATTTACAATGAAAAATGTACCAATAGTAGAATTTCATATTCTTTTTATTTGAAAGAGATGGGGGCAAAGTCCAATCTATTTTTTAAATCTTCTGTACCAACAAAGAAAAATGCATGTGAATAAATAGTCATATAAGAGAACATAGAACATATCATAACATTTTTTTTTATCAAGTTCACAGCAAGAGCACCATATCAATTAGATTTGCGACAAAATCTTTACTAAACATATATATATATATATTATCATAAAAGATATCGGTCTCGTTAAAACTTTGACGAATAAACATAGTGAAAAAACCTGAATAAAGAAAGAATATTGTACTCCAACCAAAACAAAGTCATAAATGAAAAAATTACAAAGGATAGTCCTAGCTCCTAACTGACAACAAACTGCACAAAAAACTTTATAATCAGCAAAAGAATTGGGGAAACATAAGGGGGGGAAAATATCTCATAACTCAAATACTCAAGAACCTTGTTTAAAATTAATTTTAAAAAAGGGGGACAACTATAAGGTGATTCATGAAAAACTAAGAAGACAAATGGAAGCAAATAAAAATTACATTGGATAGAGAACAAGAATAATTTATTATGGGAGAAAGAGGCAAGGGGTACACCAGAGGATAAACCCAAAACCACAGAACTAAGTCAAGCTTTAAGCTTTTTGCAAACACTACATACATTTTGGCCCACAACTACTCTTAATCTGTACAATCCTCTACTTTTCAATGACAGCCACCACAAAACTAAATCATTGAAACCAAAAACCTCATATAATGGGGAAGAAGAAGAACTTTAGACGATGAATTGTCATTTGATGGCTTCACGAGGCACCCCTGTCGGCAGTTAAGATGAATGCCAGCTTGTTCGGTGTAGCTCTCAAGCTGAACAAGCGTTTTGTCCCCTTGAGACACTGCTGTTGAAGGAATGAGAAAGATGTAAAGTTTCTATCGTTCAAGCTTTTTGAAATGTGCGAGAGGAGACCCCATGTAGAAGTCTGACAAACCCCAAGAAACTAAGCTTGCCATCTGAGTGTCTTATCCAGTCTTGGAGAACAACGTGAACAGGTACTGATGGG
The DNA here is from genome assembly GCA_019454045.1 of Zanthoxylum bungeanum. NCBI lineage: Eukaryota > Viridiplantae > Streptophyta > Magnoliopsida > Sapindales > Rutaceae > Zanthoxylum > Zanthoxylum bungeanum. The sequence continues at coordinate 1,561,672 of SKCR01024899.1, read as the reverse complement.
CTGAGTCCCAGCTCCTGTAAGAAGTGGATTACTCAGGAATTAATACCACAATCCACTTAAAGAATACAGCATTATAAAGAGAGAGAGAGAGAGAAAATTAGTTCCAGTTTCCGTACAATGACATTTTGGTATAACAAAGAATTGCATAAAATTGGCACTCAGGCAAACTAGCTTAGTAGTTTTACAAGTTTTCTCCACCTGCTAGCTGACTTAAACTAGCGTTAACAAACAATAGGGCTTCTGATTGTTGTTATGTTCCTTATATTCTATTAGCAAATATGGCTTGCGAGTAAATGAGTTGACTGATTGTGAATTTGTGAATCCTTGGGTTAAAACAGGAAATCATGTACACCAACCATAACAACACGATAATCTTGGCCCAATAACTCTAGAAAATGGTGCCCGTTTTGGTGAACTAGTATTGCAGCATATCGTATCAGTCACTGAAAGGCATTATGGTCTATAATTTAAAGATCTTAGGTTTGGATACAGGAGGTATCATTTTTTAAATACCTACATACATGTTATCTTCTATCCAGTAAAACTCAAGCAAGTCGCACACACAATCACACACACACAGAGAGAGAGAACATACTGAGGCAAGTTCTTCAATCATGATGGGTCTGTTGCCATCTTTCTCAAATAGATCATATGCATGTCTTGCATGTTGCTCCCAAGTTTCCATACCTTCCAGCTGATGCACACTTATGGCAGCAGCACAAAATTCTTCGAAGTCAAGTTTTCTATATTGAAGAGAACTAACCTGCAGCATTTAAGACATTACAGTAACTATTTTCTACGTATTTTAAATATCTTGGAAGTAAATCAACTTGAATTTCACAAAAATGGAAGGGCATTTACCATGTTAACATAGTCTAGAACCCGCGAGTCTTTCATGGCGTCTGTAGAGTTCTTCGACACAGCCTGTTAAGTCTGACACTATTTAGATCGTCTTGAGAAAATATAGAAGATATGATGACAAGAGTATAAAAAGGAGCTGACCGTCTTATAGTTCTGCATAGAAATGAATCCATTCTTGTTTGGCACCAACAAAGTAAATTGTTCCCGAAGATAAGCAAGCTGAGCCACTGTTAATGTCTTTGCAAGAGCCTGTCACCATAGCAAAACTTAACCAACTTATTTACTACTCTCAGATATAAACATCAGATTTGGTCACTATATTCATGGCTACATGATCAGCAAGACAGCAAGCTTCATGCATCCAACAGAACTCTTGATTCTAACTTGGGATGAATGAATATTTTTTACTGGTTTCAATGTCATCCTTTGAATTACCATTTCTGGCAATGCAATTGCTGCTGTCTACTGAATATTGATGCCACAGGTTTGTCCTGAACCCATGTTTGATAGGGAGGAATCGTCGCCCATTGCAATTCCTATGTATGGTTGATAATATACTAGGGAATCAAGAGGAATCCTAATTCCAGCCAATCAATGAATTTGGATTTAGGGGTCAAAAATCGTTATTTCTTATCCTTACAAAATTTTATTTGTAATACTAACATCATACAAAAGAAACTTATATACAGCAATGCTAGACATCCTAAATTGTATCCCAGATGATGTGGCATCTAATGTGACATTCAGGATAAATTACACAAGTTTCAATTGAATTTATTATACTATCTCACCATTTATTTGATACATGCCACATCATTTGGGATAAAACTTTGCGATGTCTAGCATTGCTCTTTAATATTTTATCCAAAACCATTCTTATACTACCCTCCATGAAAAAGACATATAATATATTATTTTATCCACAAACATGTATATTGGAATAAAATTTTAAAAGGGTAAGAAATCAGATTCCTACTCCAAAGTTAATATTGGAAATAAAATTTTGTAAGGGTCAGGAGTTTGTTGGAAAATCCTGATTCCGATGGAATCCAAATTCCTAGTAATATTATCAACCAACCAAAGGAATAGTCAAGAGAGTATGAAAAGGGATCCTCCTTTCCATTCAATTATACAAAACAAAAATCGACCTCGTAAACCTATAACTAGGATTTTAGTTTAGACGTGTCTTTTGGTTATAAAGTAAAAAAGGAAAAAAAAAATGTTCTTTTAAGAAAAAGAACTTAGGAGGCACAAATAAGATCAGAATAGTAAATCCATGGCAGATACGAGATATTTTAGGATTCAGACTTACCAGATGCCAAACATGAAAATATAACAACAAAACAAATTAATTAATAGCGGCTGTGAGTCACACTTACACCAAGTGCTGCTTTACGTAGAGAAGATGAGCTAATATAAGCCTTTATGAGCTTGTATACAATCATATCTGATGGTATCTTCACATCATGAGAATTGGCCAGCCATGGATGACCTAAGCACAGTATAATCAAGAACTTCTATGAAAATTCCAGAACTTTTGTCAAACAAGAATATAAACAACCATGCACTTATGGTGTACAATATATGAAGTAGCAAGATAATCACGGACGTTCTGAATCAGTAGCAAGATTAAACTCAAGGTGGCAATGGTCAAAGAGAGTTTTCATTACAAGTGTGCATGATAACCCATGTAACTGCATATGAAGTGATTAAATCAGTGGCTTACTCAGAGCCTGGGCAGCAGTTAGTCTCTTGCGGTAGTCCTTGTTCAATAATCTCTTAACAAAATCAATTCCTTCAGGGGATAAAGAAGGCCAAGGGGCTTCATCAAAGCTTGGATCTGCTTTAAGGACAGCTCGAAAGATTCCAGATTCTGTTCGAGCCCAAAATGGACGGCTTCCACATAAGAGAATATAAGCAATGACACCAATACTCCACATGTCAGCTTCAGTGCCATAAGATCGATGTAGTACTTCAGGAGCTACATAATATGCACTTCCAACGATGTCATTCAGCCTTTCATCTGAAACAAATTCCTACAGTCATAACCCAATTTGCATTTCTAACAAATACTTGAGAGAAAGCCTAAGTAGTAGTTCTGACCTGGCTTTACGTAGTCAGAGAGTCCAAAATCAATGGCCTTCAGGGATGAATTCTCTTCTTTAGAAGTGAAAAGAAAATTCTAAAACAGAAAATAACAGAATACAATTAGAAGAGGATATCACAATGTGAACTTATAAATAAACTGGTAAAAGAGAGAAAAAGAAAAGGAATGTAAAACTAAAACCAGAATGTTTGGTTAAGACTATTACGTAGACTACAAGAAAACAATAGCAGTATCTGCAACAATCACTGACCTACCCAGAAACAAAAACACCAGAAGCACACCAGTGAAATTTAACTCCAATGTTCATAGCAACTTTAATTTAACTAGACAAAATTTCTTTACATCAAAATTGACACTACAAGGAAGGTAAAGCATAATCATGAGATTCGAATTTCTGAATTACCAAAAATATTTAAAATGATGATCTTCAGAGTTAATTACCTCTGGCTTGAGATCACGGTGGACCACACCTTGGAAATGACAAAAGGCTACCACACTCAAAATTTGAACCATGACAACCTTAGCATCTTCTTCTGAATATTTCCCGCCCCTAGAGAGTAGAGAACAAAAATGAAAAGCAAGTCAGAAGGTCTACAAACAGGTCAGGGATTTACCATAAAAAGGAAAGTAGACAAGAAGTATGTGTACCTTGAAAGTATTCTATCCAATAGTTCCCCGCCTTTGCACAACCTTGAAAAAGATGGAGGGTAAGTCAGAAAGTTAGTCCTAAGTAAAATTATAGCTTCCAATATTTTGCTTAATAAAATAAAAGGAATCTTTGTTCCACTTAGAAGAAAATAAACTCATTGAGAGACCAAAAATACAAAGAAATAAGGACAAACCAAATAAATTAGCACGTGCCAGTGAAAACACTTATTTGTGCCAAATAATATTAAAAGCTTGAAGGTCAAATATTCTGACCAAGCAAAGACCATTTAGCCGGTTATCTTCAGTCCCCCTAATAACAAACTTAAGGGCTATGTCAAGTCAAATTCAGTAACAACTGCGAACTGCACAAGAACAAAACAAGGGAATTAAACTTACTCCATTACTACGTAAACACTGTCATCATCTTCATAGGCATCGTAGAACTGCACAAGGTTCTTATGACCTGTGAGAGCCCGCAATATCTTCACTTCTCGTCTCACATCCTCGATAGCAATCGCCGTAGTCATCTGCCATATCCCATATATTAAAATATAATCCATTGCTTTCCTCAATCAAACAAGCGGACAACACTAATAATCAAGAATGGTGATATTTAAGCTTAGGCCTCGATGATCTAGAAGGAAAATGACACCACTGATCCTTTTTTGTAAAAAAGTGAAGTTACCAATATGGAGAAGATTATAAGGCCTTACTACAGGTTGGATTAAGTTATGAATTATCATTAATGTCAAAATCACTACTTTATTTTAATTTACTACTGCCTTCCAAATTAATATAAGTCCAACATTAAGCCTGATAGTCACTAACTATAATAGGGACAACTGAGGTCCATCAACCAGATTGTTGTTTCATTGCAAAGAATGCATTTGATTATCACTATGAAATAGAATACCATTGATGACAGAGTATTAAAGCTTTATAACAGTACAAAAAACTGTTTCTTACGTTACCCACTAGAGCAATTCAAAACTTGATTGCATCAAATAAGAAAGACATATAGCATACAAATTAGCAGAAAATAAAATATTTCCTAGATGATAATATCCAATATCCGTTTATAGGTCGCCCCGTATCCTTTCAACAAATCAAACAGATAACAAAACAAACAAAACTCCAAATTATGACAAAACAGATTCAATCTCTAAAGATATAACATACAAATTGGCAGAATATAAAATATTTTCTAGATCATAATATCCAATATCCGTTTATAGGCTGCCCCCTTATCCTTCCAACAAATCAAACAGGTAACAAAATAAACAAAACTCCAAACAATCAGAAAACAGATTCAATCTCTGAAGATGCTATAAATCAGCAACAAAAATCCACAAAAATTCCAGCAAAGTAAAAAATAAAAGTTAAAGCTAAATAGCAAATCTAGTGGAGCTAAAGCACAAGAACAGTCCCAACATAATGTTTTGATCAAAAATTCAACCACTTAGACCATTCAAAAGACCAATACATCTACAAAACAGCGAATTAAAGCAGCAAATTATATGGCAAACTAAACAAAAAAATCAAGTATGCTTCTGCATTTTTAAACAAACAAACATTCCAAGAATCACAAAGATCAAAATAACTAATTAAACAATAAGGGGAAAAAAGAACCAAGGACCTTAGACTTAGGAATAACTTTGACAGCCACATCCTGGCCTTTTAAGCTTCCTTTTTTAGCCTTGGCAGAGCAAGTATATCCAAAATGCCCACGCCCCACCTCTTCACCAAGCTCATAATGAGCTACAAACTGCTTTGAATATCCAAAATTCTTATCCAAAGCAATCTCACTCTCATTCCCCTCAGGAATTGAGGCCTCATTAGGCTTCACAGAACCGTGCCTTCTTGCAAGCAATGAACGGATATGCTTTGCAGGCGAAGGAGGCGGAAATGGGCGCTTGAAAAAGCGCAGAGGAGTTGAATTTACACTTGGTATAGCGGGAGAATTCTTGAAGAGACTAGGCAGTGGACTTGGGCTATAAAATGGAAAATTTGACGTTTTTGCTTTCTGGGAATTTGGTTGAGGCTCATTTTCATAAGGAAGTGCTTCATTTTGTGATCTGTTTTGTGAGTTTTGGACTGGCTTTCCATGACAAAGTCCCATGTTAACAGATAATTCAAGCTATAAGAAACTCAAGAATCCTCAACAAAGGCTTGCAACTTTTGATTATTTAGAACAAGATACTACAAGAAAATCAAACAAAGTTGAAATTTTTAGACTACAGTAGTTAAAAGTTAAAGAAAAACTGAACTTCTCATCAGTAAAGAAAATTTGGTTCTTCTTGAGTTGGTTTTACAGTTTGATCAACAGAACCCAGAAATGATCACCACTGTAAATTCCCCCAGGAAGATCAAAATCAAAGAAACAAAAGAGAACCCAGATAAGTAAATTAATTAAAAACACTTGAAAACTAAAGCAATTCAGCTTTACTGATCAAATAAACAAGAAGATAATTTGGAAAGAGGCAAGAGAAGAGGATGAGAGGACACAGAGCAATAAAATTTACTCAAAGAAGGAAAGAATAGAGAATGAGAGGCAAAATAAAATTAAAATAAAAGAATAAAGGAAAAAAGGAAGCTAAAGATGCTTAGCAGAGGCAACAAGAAAAAGGAGAAAAAGAAAAGAAAGGAACCAATTTCTGCTTTTTTGTACAAGCCTTTTTTTTTTTGGGGGGTGAATGGTTTATAATGTGTTGTGGTGTGGACATATCAATTTGGTTTTGTTTGTTTTGATGGATAGAGAGAGGAGGGAGGAGATGAAATGAATGGAATGCAAATGGATTGGTTGGATTGATATGTCATCTCTCTAATAATTAATGGAGGTGGGGTGGTAATTTTGGATCCTTCCAGCCTGTCTTTATTGAATCACAAAAAAAAAAAAAAAAATTATTATAAATATATGTGTGTTTATATATCTATATCTATATCTGTTTATACGTATGTATTGAGAAAAATCATGAAAATGGGTAAAATTTCAGTTGCATGTACGTGTGTGGGAGAGAAGAAGAAGTCTCTCGTCGACGTGATTTGATTATGTAGGGTTAAGAATTTTATTTTGAAATTTTAGATTCGAATTTTGAGAATTTATTTCGGGTAAAAACTGAGATGATCGAAATTTTATCCATTCCAACTATTACTGTAATCGTCTTTGTTGTGTGTGTTTTTGCCCTTTGACTAGCTTTTGTTGCCCTTTGAATGCCTTTTTCTTTTTTTTTTTTCTTTTTTTTTTATAATGAAAAGAAATACAGCAGCATGTAGGGGTGGGCAAAAAAACCAACCGAACCAAACCAAACCGCAAACCGAACCAAACCAGACCGAATTTATAGTTTTTTTTTTCTAACGGTTCGGTTTGCGGTTCGGATTGGTCCACCCCAAACGGTTTTACGGTTCGGTTCAGGAGCTAATCTGAACCGCACCTGTTAAACCGAACCGAACTGTTATAATTAAAAAAATTATATATTTTTATAAAAAAAATTGTATTTTACTTTTAATTTTATTCTATGTTTTCTTTTTATTAGTATGTTAATACTTTTATTCTTAATTTTTTTGTTAATATGTTTATTTGTTAATACTTTTATTTTTCAATTTATTTGTTAATACTTTTATTCTTAAATTTTTTGTTTTATGGTAGCATCATTATTCTTGAAAGTTAGATGTTGGATTTGTCTCTTAATTAGAATGATGGTAGAATCATAATTCAGGGTAATTTTTAAAAAATAAAAGAATTTATTGTGCCTCATTTTTCAATCTTTTATGGAGTGCATGTGTTCCCTTAAGTCACAGCTTACACTCTATCACTTCATACTATTTGTTGGATAAACTAGTTTTTTTTTTCACTTAAGTTGATGAAAAACTGTTTTAAATATAATAATCCGTAAACCGAACCGAACCAATCCGTAAACCGCTGGTTTAAAAAATTTTCAATCCGAACCAAACCGTTATTTAATGGTTTGGTTTGAGAGGTAAAAAATCTGAACCGTAAAATATAAACCGAACCGCACCCACCCAGCATGAAATTTCTTTAACTTAAGGATAAAGAAGAGGGAATTTTACATGTAAATATTTTGAAGTACTGGACGAAACGAATTGCGGCGAAGTATAGTTTAAATTTGAACAAGTGTTATATATATGTGTAGGGTTTCCAAATTTTTTTATATACCATCATTTTTGTTGTTGTTGTTATTTGAGAATTAAACAACAAAACTCAAATATAATTTTCAAATTTACATTTATGATGTCGTCTGACATAATCTTAAGTCTTAACGAGGAAATTGGTAATGAGGTTGGAGAGGTTACAGAAAAGAAAATTGGATTATGATCATTTGACTGTATTTGTTCATGTGATAGTATTTTTTTTTTTTTAAGTTTGAACAGGATTTCTTTAACATTGCAAACCAGCTAACTATAACTATTTATATTTATATATTTATTACCTTGTGCATGCATTGCCTTGAATTTATACTTTGATCTCTAGTTGAGACTTTTGGCAACCTAACATTGTTGAAAAAATTTCAATTTTCTTTTTAAATGTTATATAATCTTAATCAAACTTTCATATTTTTTATGAGTTTGTTTTTACGTCATAAAACGCTTTCCGTAAATACAATATATTTTATAAAAACCATTTTCAGAAAAAGGAAATGATTTTTCGATATTTGGCTATCGTATGAAAATATTTTCCAAAAGCGTTTTCATATATTTAGCGCGTCTACTTTTTTCGGAAAATATTTTTTAGTGGGCAGAAGTGAGTTATGGAAGCTTTGGAGAATTACAAAATTATTTTCTATGATTTAGAGACTTATATACTGTAAATCATTTTCTAGAAAAAAATATAGTTAAATTTTTTTATTGATCGAAAAACAGTTTACGTTTATCAAATTTTCCTCAAGCGAAAATTTTTTTGGAAAAAAATTTTATACCGAAACAAACAGACTATAATTCAGATTTTAAAAAACAAAAATTGATATCATGTGTTTTGATTGTTTTAATCTCCCACAAAGCAAACACTTGGTTTTTGGATTGAATTATTAAAACCAATTGTAAATTTTTTTATACTTAAAATTAACATTATAATTATAAGGTCCATAAAGTTAGAGACATTTAGACCTTGAGTTTTGGGATACTAGATTAGATTTTTAAAATATAATATTTATCGATAAATGATTAAAAATATAAAAATTATATTACATATTAAAAAATTGAATTTTTTGAGGGCTCAATCAACCGCTTGTGTCTATTATCTCTAATATCACATATGATTTAGACGGTCCAATTATTAGACTAATCTAAGTGAAATCTATGGATGGTAATCGGGACGTCATGTCTTGATCGAGTCTAATATCGTCTCATCCTGATTATTATTCGAGATGAAGAACTCGTCTCGAATTTCGACCGGTATTTTGAATTTGAATGAAAAATCGTCATGAATCCCGGATCAAATAGTGCGGGTTCCCGAATTCGTTAAGGACTCGGAATTTTTTAGGCTAAAATTTAGTATTCAATTCATAACAAAATCGTCCCAAATCTCGGCTCAATTTTTTATTCGGGACGATATATCGTCGCGAATCCCAATCAAAATTTTAATTCAGAATAAAAAATCATCTCAAATCCAGGACTAAACTGTACGAGATTCCTATCGAGATTTTGGGATTTTCCGCCAAAAAAATTAATGTAACTAGTAATTGTAGTAATTCAAAATAAAATAAAAATCTATAACATATTCCTATTTGTGAAGTATCAAATACATGTCGTTAAAAAATTGTAGGGCAAGTGTCTTTAATTTCCGAAGAGTTTTGCACAGACAGAAGTAGGTGCATCTACTCTAAGCTCATGTCCCAGAAGTAAAGGAGTCTGTCGTATGGAACTCAACTGGCCAGTGGCCACCCCATTAATCGACAACTGTTTCCTTCTTTTTAATTAATTAAAACAAAAACAGCGCTGCACTCTTCTATCACTAGGTAGGCTTTGCTTTCAAAAATATTGTTAATACATTATGGGATTAGGATAGTCGGCTATTTTTAATTATAATTAGCATTTGTAATTTTTATCTTTCTAGTGGGAAGGATTTTACATTACATCATGACTAACTAAGAAAACCTATTAAGCAACTTGTTGATAGTGTTTTCAGGACCTATGTTATTTAAGGAGTACGGCAGGGGTAAAAAGGGTAATTCCCTTCTCGGTCGAAATCATTAATGCCGACCTGAGCACATGCGTGTTATAAAGCCAACAGGTAGAGACCGAACACTTGATGATAGGTGACCGACCACTTTGGTTCGGATGACCGAGCATTATCATATCGGTAGCAGCATTCTCAGCTCAAATGACCATCATGACCGACCTCATGAAGACCGAGCATATGACGAGACGTGCTCCAGAAGATAAGGCATCCTATTTTTACGGACAAGATAATAAGTTATCTTATTTTCATGGGGAAATGTTGATGAGTCAGTATCCTAATATGATATGGGAAGTGAAAGTAGTTTTAAATTAGGAATCCTTATGGGAAAGTGAAATTGTTTCAACTAGGAAATTCTCGTAGGAGAAAGAATCTGATTTCTAAATTATTATAAATATGAGGGTAGAGTGTGCGTAAGAGGAAGATCAGGATCAGTATCAACATCAATATCATTATCATCAGACTTGTAAACACAAGAGAGATCAGAGAAACATATCTCAGTAATAAAACATCGTCCGTTCTGTGCCTGTGGATGTAGGCTGGATCTGATCCGCCGAACCACGTTAAATCTCTTTGTTGATTGGTGTACTTATCTATCTTTTGCCAAATTTGCTTTTGGTTCCCCCCATAACCAAAACAAATTCACAGTTGGAGGAGGATTGTCTCGGGGGTAAAACCCTTATTACCCTTGAGACCGAAATCAGCCGTCAACAGTTACCCTTATCCCCACAGACGGCGCCAACTGTTGACGGCTGATTTTGGTCTCATGGCAATATTGGAATATTACTCCCGAGACAGTTGGCGCCGTCTGTGGGGAATCAACGAAAAGCAGCTCGCGTGGTAAGACGATGGCAGAAGATGGAAATCATCGATCGTCAAGGAGTTCAACAACAAAGTGGATGGAGAAAATGAAGGAAAATATGAGGAAAGATAGGGAAGATTTGCTTCTGGAGGCGCAGTGTGTGAAGGATTTAAGATCCGTCAATCGGACGGTCAACAATCGTCGATGAAGTGAAAGGCTATTTTTAGATAACAAGAAGAAGAAGACCAAGAAGAAGAAGATTGTAATTTTCTTTAGCGAGATTTGAAAATTTTGTTTAAACCTCGGTGAAACTTTTCGTTTGAATTGTTAAACTCGGCGCGACAGGTTTAGTAGGTAATGTAGGCATTGCATTTTTGCATGTGAAACCCGATGATGAGCCTCCTTTGGAGGCACTATCTTTTAAGTCGCGGAAATCGCGGGAAACGGACGTCGGAAGGGAAGAGTCAAGAATTGACGGTTTTGTCGGATTTAGTTCACGTGTTTAGCTTCGGGTTCGCTGTTGGATCTCCGTTTTGAAAACTTAACCTTAGCCCAAGCCCATTAAATCACATCCAAAGAAATAATTAATATATGTCACAAACCAATAATAATTAAAACATTTAAAACACATTTCACAAATTAAATTAAAATAACTAAATTGAAATTAAATTAAATAACAAACTAAATTCCTAAATTAAATAAATTAAATTAAATATTAATTAAATAATATACCAAATTAAATAGAATAATTAATTAAGTCATATACCAAGATTAAATAATTCACTTCCAAATTAAAATCAATCAAAATAATTTAATTCCTAATTTAATAAATCACTCACCTAATTAAACAAATCAATCACCTAAATTAAAGATATTATCACCTAAAATACACATTCCATTACCTAAAATAATAAACCTAATATACTTGATTTTATTTCCTAATTAAGCCATGCAAACCCTAATACCCATGCAACTATATAAACAAATTAAAATCAACCCCATGGCTCTAATCTGACAGACGGCAGTTCACTTCACAAAAACAAAAGAAAATAAAAACCCTAACCTCATCCCTCATCTCACTATCGTTCATGGCAGTGACCATTCAGCCAATTACCCACTGCCGACAATTCAATAACAAAACCTCAGCCTCTGCCCCACGAACAAGCCACAACTCACTGCCACGCCCCTTCCTTCACGCACTGCCAAGCAACAAACCAGCAACCCCATGCCTCTTCAACAATAACAGCCCACACCTTCAATGAACAAAGCCCCCCCTACGTAGCCCCTTCAAAGCAAATCAGCTGCCTCACCTCACGTCCTAGCCTCTACACTCCACAAAACCTCAACCTATCTTCACGTAACAACCCAGCACACCATAATAAACTCTACAAGATACGCCTCTCATCCTCACCATTACACTCTTTATCATCAAGCAATCATCACCAATGCCACTGACCTTCACCCTTAAGCCCACGCATCCTCACTGCCACTGGAACCCCTGATCACACCTTCATCTTCTCGGTCACTACAACCCTTTCACGTAACAGCCCTCATCCTTCACCCACTGACCTGAAAATTACCTGCGCATAAGCGCACCTCACAGCTCCCTCCATTACCGCACAGCCCTCTCCACCGCACAACCCATAACTGCACGTACAAAACCTCTTACTGCCCAGTAAACTGCACCCGAAACTGTCCAGAAAATACACCCAGAAAGAGCAAGAAAACTGCCCAAAATAGTACCCGAAAATTAACCCACAACAGCAACCCAAAACACACACAAACAGTAGCCTAATACAACCAAAACAGTAACCAGAAACTGCAGTAAAAAACATCAGAAAACAGTGAAGAAACAGCAGCAAAGTGAAGCAAAAACAGCAGGAAACGGAGCAAAAACAGCAAGCAAAATAGCAGAACGGTGAGTTAAGACGTTAAATAAGTGAACCGGAAAAGTTGCGGAGTGATAGCCCTTCCGACGGTTGTAAACGCGAGTCCGAAAGACGACTTAAAAGGTTAGACCTGAGGGTACCTTTCACACTTTTTTATTTGATTTTTATTGATTCTTTTAATTGTGTTTTAATCATTTTATGAATATTGCTTGCATGTGATGTGTGTTGTGGCCATTGATTAAAATGGAAAATACGTCGTCTCTTCTGGTATATAGGATGGAAACCCAGACGTAAATTCCGTAGCCGATTCCGAATGGACGGTAGTGCGGTCTGTACTTGGGATACAACTCCACGTACCACTTGAGTAAATGGCGTATATTTCGCTTTATGTTATTTTGATTATTCGCACTTTATTATTCCGTCTTTTAATTTCCGCATGTTATTTATTTATGTTATGATGCGATCGAGCGCATGGGCTTAGTGAGTTAGTCCAAAGGTCCCCTCTTTGAGAGACGAAGAGCCTAAAAGGCCACCTTTGTGACACTACTTCGCCGCGCCGGACGAAGTGCGTTTGGGTTGAATGTACGTTCAATCGGGCATACGAAGTCCTACACTTTTATTGTCTTTATTTCATGTATTGTGATGTGACGCGCATGGGCTTAGTATGTTGGTCTAAAGGTCCTCTCTTTGAGAGACAAAGAGCCTAAAAGGCCACCTTTACGGCAATACTTTGCCGCGCCTCTTTTATTTAGTTATTCGCTTCATAACGTCTTTTTGAAAATTCATACATCGTATTGCATTGCGCATGGGCTTATCAAGTGAGATTAAGGGTCCTCCACTTTGAGGGGTGAAAATGCTTGAAAGCTACCTTTGCTACAATGATTTGCCGCGCCCCTTTATCTGTTATTGTTTACTACATGTCATATACTCATCCGTCCATGTATGTGTCGTGTTGTTTACTGCATTTTGGAGGTCACTGCTGATCCCCGTTCGAACGCGTTTCAGAACGCCGCACGAACGCATGTTTTCTGTCTGGTCTCGTTCGAACGCGTTATCAAACGCCATACGAACGCGAACCTTCTGTTTACCGTTCGAACGCGTTTACGAACGCTACACGAACGCGAACACACTGAATTGAGTCATTTTCATCATATGTGCGTCTATGCCTATATCTATCTTCTTTTGCACCATGTCATAGCATGCTCACTTTAATGCCTAATTGCATCCCTAAGCGTCTTTTTGCATTATGTACTTAGTCGACCCTTTTGTTTGTGCATGGAAATATAATGGCTATTTGTTTATGGTATGTCTATGAAATCACATGTTCACCATCATTTGATTCGCCTTATGTGTGCTTGTGTGGTTAGTATGTGCTTGCGTTTTCATGAATACAACATGCCAATGAAATTGTTGTTTGTTGATTTAATGTACTTCTAAGCATGCAATCTTATATGTGAAATACATGTATGTTTAGGCGCATATTTTATCTTATAAATGTGAATTTAGAAGCATGATACCCTTAGAAATAAGTGTTACTTCAGCTTGTTTAAATTATTACATAAATCATTTCATTACAAGTGACATGAGTAAGGGACCATTCCGAACCCAACGGTTTGAGGTCTCCCTTGCGAGGGGTGAGTGCGGCCTTAAATCTCATTTTCCCGGTTCACACCGGGTGGCGACTCCATTATTCTCCGGTTTAGTCCCCCGTGGCTACTCCGTACTCCCGACCGGGCCGCGAGCCCGGGACAGCATGCGTCGCCCAGTTTCTGTGTCCCCACAGGTAACAGATCAGAGAATTCTCGAGTCCAGCTGGTAATCACTTTGGAGAATCTTCCCTTTCAAAAATCCATCTGTCAAGATTGGGGGAATTAAATTAAAACGCAATCGCGTACTTGTACTAGGGGATTCCCCTGGAAAGCAATGAGAAATGGCTCGTGTTAAACCATTAGTTGATGGGATATGATCCGTACCTATAAGGATGATGAACACAATTGGTCTAGAACTTACGAACATCCTAAATCCTTATTTGACTTGGAAGACAATAACTAAAGGGAATAGGAGCGCTACAAGGCATTTTAGGAAACCAGGTGGTAGAAACTTGACGGTGGTAGTGGAGCCAGATGATAATAATGGTCACAGAAGGGCAGAGAAACGAACAATTTCAGAATCTGAGAAGCTTGGCGTGGCTGTTCTTGGATGACGTTTCAGTGATGAAATTGACCATATGCCTATTAAGAAAAGGAAATTTAACTTCCGGTCCTCATCCCCACCACTGCCTCGTACACCATCACACGAGGGAGTGGTTCAACATGTTTCAGGTTAAGGGGCTTGCCCAAATTCAAATGGAAATAGACTTCTTATGGCAGCTTCTAGTGAACCTATTATTAGCCAAGATGCTGTTGACGGAAACATTTCTGATTCAGTGAAGGAGAAGCTTGGTTACAGAGAAGACTTCTATGGTATTAAGATACTTGCAGCTGTTGCATGCTGAAACAGTTTTAAGGCTGATGTTCACCTCCCTCAGGAAAAGCTAGCAGTGGAAGGATATGTTCAAGAAAATGACTCTGAAATGTTCGTGGAAGAAGCTGTTGCACTAGTTGAGTCAGCCAATTGCCCTCAAGAGATATGGATAGAACAGATGATGCTTCTGTTCAAGATACAACTGCTGCTTTTGTGCTGAATTCTTATAGCAAAAAGGATAACAAGACATTACAAGGATCTCTACCTGCAAGGCTACACTGGGATTTAAATGTTGTGATGGATGCTTGGGAGGAACCTAGCGACAGTGTGAGTGTTGGTTCTCTAAAGTACTATTGTCATGGGGAGGGAAAAGCAGCCTCATATTTTAGAAGGATGTGAGACAGAGAGGGAAATTAAGGATGTCAAACCCCAAAACATGGTGGATATAGTAGTTTCATCTGAAGTACACGAGAAGACAATAGGTTTGGCTAAACGATCAGACGGAGAGGACAATCAATTGAAAGCTTTCTCTGGCCTCGATCGCAACATTGATGAATGTAGTGCTGACCCGAATGAATCACCACTTCGGAATTACCTTGAGGAGAAAATAGAATGTTGTGCTTATAGTGTCAATGAGGATGAAATTGTGCCCGCATAAGTTGTTCAAGTGGAGAAGTATGATGTTGCTTCTCCTCATATACCAGCATTAGATGGAGATAGTTGTGGGGCGGAGAGCAACACTATAAATGAGAATGGTGAAGATTCTGGTAGAGCATCTTGACCGGCGTAAACACACACGTATAACGCAAGCGCACGTATCGTTCAAGTAGTAAAAAATATCGATCCCACGAGGACTTAATTCCTACTGTTGTTATTAATTATTGAATCTATTTATTTACAGATATCTAATTGAGGGAGAAGAGAATGATTGCTTGATTGATTTGGTTGATTGTAGATTTGCTAAATAAATAAATAAATAAAAAGACAAAAGAAAATACTAAGGAAAATAACAAAAGACACAAAGATCTAGGGTTGTGAATCATTCTAATATCTTTTAAAAGATGAAGTGATTATTTTATGTTTGTGTAATAAATCAGTTTACTAACCTGGAACACTAAATTATGCAAAAGCCTCTGTCGATGGTCAGACGCAAATACCCAGTTTAACCCAATTGAACCATATGTATATGTCAACCAAATTATCTGGATTCATTAAGTTTAAGTTCCAATTATGGCTACCCCCGCCTGACAGGTATATGTCTATCCTGTAAGGAAATCTATTAAAGGGTTATCTATCCTCAAGGAAGATCGTGGGCTATTAAGTCTAAGGCTGAAACCTAAAATCCCTATGTCTAGTTCATTTTAGATTTACCACATCAATCTTATTGGTGATCAGACAACAAGAAGCATTAAGCTTAAGACTTAATAAGTAAACCTTTAAATTACCCAAACTATAAAATAACCCCTTATAAACCGGTGATATTAGAATTCATCACAACCCCAGATAACTAACACATAACTAGGGCTAGTAAAAACTTAAAAATAAAAGACATAAAATAAAAATGCTGAAAAGTAAAAGACATAAAGTAAAAGCTGAAAAGTAAATTGCTGAAAAGTAAATGCTGAAAAGTAAATGCTGAAAAGTAAATTGCTGAAAAGTAAATTGCTGAAAATTAAAGAAAGAAAAGTACTGTGCATAAAAGTAAATTGCGGAAAGTAAAAACTGAAAAGTAAAGAAAAGAAAGTGCGAAAGCGGAAATTAATTACTAAAAGCTATAAATAAACAAGCAAGATACAATCTTCTTAGTATTCTTAAGGAATTCCTTAGAAGAAAGTATGAATTTTACAAATGAAATGGCTTGGTATTTATAGGCAAAATTTTGCCTCCATCAAATCATCCACCAAATCAATTATTAATTGCTCCACTAATTGCTCCACTAATTGCTCCACCAAATCCATTATTAATTTCTCCACTAATCTCTTATCATGTTTGGTGATGATTTGATAATTTTTATTATTTATTTATTAATTTATTTTTTGCTTTGAAAATGATTGAAAATGACTTTAATAATTACACACTACACACTTCTGGATGGTTCATCAATTTCGGGCATGAAATCTTCAGAATTCGAAATTATTTTGTCTTTCAAAGTTGTAGATCTTTGAGTCTTCTTTAATCTGGAACTTGAATCAGCTCAATCCAATATCTGAGTAAAAAGTTATGCCCAAAATACGACAGATGCGCAAAACTGGAATTTCCAAAACTGCACTTCGTCAAAACGCCCTTTCAAGTTTCCAATCTCCAAAATTAAAATATCAAATCCAATAATTGCCCTTATTTGACCCATATTTCGTTCTAAATGATTTCATTAAGTCCCAATATTATTTTATCTGCAAAATAAACTAAAACACATCAAAACGTTCATCAAACCCGAGAAACTAAATAAAATATTAAGTTAAATGAGTGGGAATAAGTGATATAAATACCACTCATCACACCCCCAAACCTAACATTTTGCTAGTCCTCAAGCAAAACATAGAGTAAAATAACATAAATAAATTAACTAAGCCACTTTCGTAGGGATCACGGTTGCATTTAGCATATGCAACAAGCCTTTAAACCCCTAGGTGTCCCTAGTGGACGAGTTGTAGTCTCGTGAGGGTTTACAACAATGATACCCACAAACATTTTTACAAAAGTAAAAAGTTAGTTAAAACTAATGCACACAAAAGCAAAAAGACAAGCGAAAAGAGAATAAAGATGTTAGTGACTAATCAGGTGAAACTTCTACTCCAAGTTACTAGTTGTTTTGTTTTATTCTAAATTACTGAATAAGTAAATTCTCCGATTATTTTTACCATTCTTCATATACACAGCCAACAAAATATTAATCAACTCATTTTTGCCCACAACAGTCACAAATGCAGTTGATAAGAGAGTAAATTTTTGTCCTAAAGTTCTATCAGATTTCACACCTTTTTTATAGCAATGGAATAAATTTTCTCTTTTTTCTGATTTTTTCTTTGATTTTTCTCTATTTTTTATTTATATACAATATCTTCCATCTATGTAGCGAGCTTTGGGTCGGTGGCTCCCAAACCAGTTGGCTTTAGGGCACCAGGTGTTAAGACACCCCTACGGACTTAATTACCCAGACTTCAGATATATATATTTTTGCAGCATCTTTGATCCATGTAGCGAGCTTTGGGCCAGTGACTCCCAAACCAGTTGGTTTTAGGGCACTAGGTGTTAAAACACCCTTACAGACTTAATAACTCAGATCTCGGACGTTTTTTTTTTTTTTTTTTTTTTTTTTTTACTCCACTGCTTTTTGAGATGTTTCCTCCAATTAAACTAGAGCACTGAATATTACAAACTTTTCAATTTTAGCTCATGAATGTATGTTCCATGTAAGTTCATAATACCTGTCAACTGAACATATGAAGATTCATTTTAGTCAGATTTATGGAGAATTCACAAATTAAATAATTCAAAAGGAAATAACACAAAATTAACTTATTTCGAAAATGGGTTTGAGATACGTATCAGGAGTGAAAACTCCTTACTCAGCTACCTCTTACCAATTCCACCTTTTTAGTCAAAATAAAAACACAAAAATGCAAAATATTTTTGTAATTTTTGAAAATTTTTCAATTTTTTTGTATTTTTCGAAAAATTTTGGACTAAAAATAAAAATAACATACAAACTAAAAACAAGGTACTAATCAACTAATTCCCTCCCCCAAACCTAAATGGGACATTGTCCCCAATGTCTTAAACAGTAAAAGAAGAGTTTAGAAGATAATACCTGGTTAGTAGAAATTCTACAGGAAATTAAAGGTTAAGATCCAGATTAACCCGACGCCTCTTGCCACGATCGTCCTCGGACCAATTTATCTTTGAAAGGATAGGGTCAACTTGTGGTTCATACGCTATGAGTTGGTCTATTAGATCCGGAGCAGTTCTGGCAGTGAAGAGGAGTTCTTTCATAGGCTTTGACACGAACCCATTTCTTCGGGCATCATCAAGAAACACACAAAGAAAATCATAAAATTCATCAACATTAAACAGTCCAAGCGGTTTCTGGTGTATGTTCAGGTTCGCCCAAGATAGAACTATAAAAATTTCCTCCAATGTGCCCAAGCCACATGGCAAAGCGATAAAAGCATCAGCACGGTTAATCATTTCTACCAATCGTTCAGACATACCTGGCACGATCAGTTCCTCTCCGTTTGATGATCCAATAAGATTTGCCTCTGCCAAGGGTTTTGGGATGATTCCCAAAACATGACTGCCTCCTTCCTGTACAGCCTTTGAAACGATCCCCATAAGTCCGAGATTGCCTCCGCCATATATTAATTGCATATTTCTTGCAGCTGAGACTCGACCCAATTCCTGTGCTGCTTCTATGTATTGTGGCTTAGTACCAACACTACTACCGCAAAACACGCAGATGTTTTCAACTCGTCTTCTTGAAGTGGCTTCCATTTTTTTTATGTATTTCTTTTTCAAATCAGGATGCCTTCAAAAGTGTAATGATGGGCTGAATTTATAGTACCTGAAAAAGGGTGAGTAATAATAGCACAAGTATCTTCCAAAGGACGATTGTTAGCTCAACAACAAAAGAGATCGTGAAAGGTCAAAAAGTATGGATCCTGTCTACGAAAATAAAGATAATTACAATAGAAAAGCGAATCAAAGCAATAATTAAGGCAACGGATTGTGTACGCAATACGCCACTCGCTTAGTATAAATTCATTAGGATGTGTCTCAAGATTTCATTCCTTATTCAGCCATCGCTAATGAAATGTTGTTTCATCTTTGATTGCCAAACACAATTCCTTCTGTCTTAAAATGCTTCGTTTGTGCCTTTCCCTACAAAAATAACACACAAAATTAAAAAGTTCACACAAAATATGAAAACAAATTACAACAAATTGCATGGGTTGCCTCCCTGCTAGCGCTAAATTTTTCGTCTTCAGCCAGACGTGACTGAAATTCATCTGTTAAGGAGGTTTCAATGTCGTTTTGGATGTCCGATTAAAGACAATCCCGTGAGCGTTGCTTTTGAAGGGTCTCTTCCAACGGTAAAGTGGAAAAAAGAGTTTTGTCTCATTCAGTGCTCGTGCCATCTTTTTACTCCTTGTTGCTCCAGTGATTCCTGCAAAGAAAGAAAGAAAATCAAGAGGTCTCGTATGGTGCTTGACTTGGAATGGAAGTTCCATTCTGTCAAGTTTCTGAGTGATATCTTTGATTTGTACTCCCCAAAACAGCGATGTTTCTCCTGAATGCTCTGGATCTTTATTAAGGTCAGACATTTGCTCCTCCATTTGCTCTGTTTCTTGCTCCACCTTTTCTTCACAGATGTATTGTAAAATTTTTGTATTCAGCTCTTCATCTGTCATCTGTGAAATACATGTTTCAAAATTTTCAACCTGAAAAGAAATGTTAGATTTTAGGTCTTCATCCTCTGATCTGGTTGAAATGATTAGCTCAGGTAGATCTTCTTCAAACATTTGTGCAATGGAATCTCCAAGATCTTCATTTTGAGGATACAGAATTTCATCCTCAATTTTTGATGCAGTTGGTACAAACAGCTTAGTTTCATCCTCGTCAGAATCTGAATAATAGAAATCAAATTGAGACTTTGCCGGTTCGGGCTCCTGAACTGATACCTCTGGTTGTTGATACTGCTCAGCCTCCTCCTCTGTTAAGGTGTCATTGTGGATTTCTGGGTTCTCGAAGGCTTCATCAGTGTCATCTGAAACTGGTTCTTGAGGTATGATGTTCTGGTTTTCTATTAATTGTCTGATCTGATCTGTCATTCTCTGCATGGATTCTGCGTTACTCTGAATTTGTGCATCAAATCGAGCTTCTTGTTCTTTGAACATGTGAATTAATTGATCTTCCTCGGATGGTTCTGGTTCTTGATAAGGATCGAAGGAAGATGGTGGATAAGATGGAAAATGTGATGGTTCTGTGAAATATGTTGGCTCATCATACCATGAAGGATTCTGATAGTTCTGCCACCCTGAATTGTAGTTGTACTCGCAATAATCGCTTGGGTGGTTACCATTACATATGTCACATCTCCACATTAAGTTCTGTTGAGCAAAAGTAGTATTACTTGGTTCTGGCATCCAGTGATAATTGTTGGGCTGGACAACAGGCCTCAGAAAACCGGACTGTTGCTCCCAGATTTGGGGTGTATCCTCTTGTAAAGTTCGTGATTTTTCAATCTCCCAATAATGTTCCATTTTTTAATCACCTGAAAACAAAAGAAAGAAATAAAAATTACAAATAAAAATAAAGAAAATTAGATACAAGTAAATTGGATAGTTTCAAAATTAACAACTCAAGAAATATAAGTCCCCGGCAACGGCGCCAAAAACTTGACCGGCGTAAACACACACGTATAACGCAAGCGCACGTATCGTTCAAGTAGTATAAAAATATCGATCCCACGAGGACTTAATTCCTACTGTTGTTATTAATTATTGAATCTATTTATTTACAGATATCTAATTGAGGGAGAAGAGAATGATTGCTTGATTGATTTGGTTGATTGTAGATTTGCTAAATAAATAAATAAATAAAAAGACAAAAGAAAATACTAAGGAAAATAACAAAAGACACAAAGATCTAGGGTTGTGAATCATTCTAATATCTTTTAAAAGATGAAGTGATTATTTTATGTTTGTGTAATAAATCAGTTTACTAACCTGGAACACTAAATTATGCAAAAGCCTCTGTCGATGGTCAGACGCAAATACCCAGTTTAACCCAATTGAACCATATGTATATGTCAACCAAATTATCTGGATTCATTAAGTTTAAGTTCCAATTATGGCTACCCCCGCCTGACAGGTATATGTCTATCCTGTAAGGAAATCTATTAAAGGGTTATCTATCCTCAAGGAAGATCGTGGGCTATTAAGTCTAAGGCTGAAACCTAAAATCCCTATGTCTAGTTCATTTTAGATTTACCACATCAATCTTATTGGTGATCAGACAACAAGAAGCATTAAGCTTAAGACTTAATAAGTAAACCTTTAAATTACCCAAACTATAAAATAACCCCTTATAAACCGGTGATATTAGAATTCATCACAACCCCAGATAACTAACACATAACTAGGGCTAGTAAAAACTTAAAAATAAAAGACATAAAATAAAAATGCTGAAAAGTAAAAGACATAAAGTAAAAGCTGAAAAGTAAATTGCTGAAAAGTAAATGCTGAAAGTAAATTGCTGAAAAGTAAATTGCTGAAAAGTAAATTGCTGAAAATTAAAGAAAGAAAAGTACTGTGCATAAAAGTAAATTGCGGAAAGTAAAAACTGAAAAGTAAAGAAAAGAAAGTGCGAAAGCGGAAATTAATTACTAAAAGCTATAAATAAACAAGCAAGATACAATCTTCTTAGTATTCTTAAGGAATTCCTTAGAAGAAAGTATGAATTTTACAAATGAAATGGCTTGGTATTTATAGGCAAAATTTTGCCTCCATCAAATCATCCACCAAATCAATTATTAATTGCTCCACTAATTGCTCCACTAATTGCTCCACCAAATCCATTATTAATTTCTCCACTAATCTCTTATCATGTTTGGTGATGATTTGATAATTTTTATTATTTATTTATTAATTTATTTTTTGCTTTGAAAATGATTGAAAATGACTTTAATAATTACACACTACACACTTCTGGATGGTTCATCAATTTCGGGCATGAAATCTTCAGAATTCGAAATTATTTTGTCTTTCAAAGTTGTAGATCTTTGAGTCTTCTTTAATCTGGAACTTGAATCAGCTCAATCCAATATCTGAGTAAAAAGTTATGCCCAAAATACGACAGATGCGCAAAACTGGAATTTCCAAAACTGCACTTCGTCAAAACGCCCTTTCAAGTTTCCAATCTCCAAAATTAAAATATCAAATCCAATAATTGCCCTTATTTGACCCATATTTCGTTCTAAATGATTTCATTAAGTCCCAATATTATTTTATCTGCAAAATAAACTAAAACACATCAAAACGTTCATCAAACCCGAGAAACTAAATAAAATATTAAGTTAAATGAGTGGGAATAAGTGATATAAATACCACTCATCACATCTTCCTAACAAAATGATGTAAATGCTCATCAATAGATGATTAGTGATGACAATTGTGAACTTCCTGATCCTGTTGAGGTGGAGCCTGCAAGTAAATCAGAAGAAATGGGTGTAACCATCCTTCACCTAATTATGAAGACGTAGATACATCTAGCGAATCTGCCAAGGAATCCAACTTGTGGTAACTGAGGAAGCAAAAGAGGAGACTGATTCCCCACTGCATTTTGGGTCCGAGAAACTGTCACCTCATGTAAGGCCAACTTTGAAGAATCATCTGATGACATTTGTGTGTCAGACACTTCTCATGATGATAAGGTTCACACGGTTCGCATGGAGAACTCTAGGGAGTCGAATGATGGTTATGATTCTCAGTTTGAGGATGGGGAATTGTGACTACGAAGATTGTATTCATGTCTATTTTGCCTGCCCAATTGGATCCGTGAGAAGTATAGCACGGGGAGGGATGATACTCTCGTGGCGTTTGCTAGCTCCAGTGTTACCGAACATAAAGAGGAATATGCCCTTAATGTTTCAGACACTCTTTGATCCTCACCTATTTGATTAATGGATCCGTGAGAAGCATAGCACGGGGAGGGATGATACCCCCGTGGCGTTTGCTTGCTCCAGTGTTACCGAACATAAGGAGGAATATGCCCTTAATGTTTCGGACACTCTTTGATCCTCACCTACTTGATTAATGGATCCGTGAGAAACATAGCACGGGGAGAGATGATACCCTCGTGGCGTCTGCTTGCTCCAATGTTACCGAACATAAGGAGGAATATGCCCTTAATGTTTCGGACACTCTTTGATCCTCACATATTTGATTAATGGATCCGTGAGAAGCATAGCACGGGGATGGATGATACCCCCGTGGCGTTTGCTTGCTCCAGTGTTACCGAACATAATGAGGAATATGCCCTTAATATTTCGGACACTCTTTGATCCTCACCTACTTGATTAATGAATCCGTGAGAAGCATAACACGGGGATGGATGATACCCCTGTGGCGTTTGCTTGCTCCAGTGTTACTGAACATAAGGAGGAATATGCCATTAATGTTTCAGACACTATTTGATCCTCACCTACTTGATTAATGGATCCGTGAGAAGCATAGCACGAGGAGAGATGATACCCCCGTGGCGTTTGCTTGCTCCAGTGTTACCGAACATAAGGAGGAATATGCCCTTAATGTTTCAGACACTCTTTGATCCTTACTTGATCACTCGGATCCAAGAGAAGTATAGCCCAGGGAGGGATTGTGCCCCCGTAGCGTATGATTGCTCCAGCGTTGTAAGGAGGAGCCCTCAAACAATACGCAGGCTCCATGGAGACATGAAGTATATAGGATGTGCCCTTACCATTCTAAACGCTCTTTGATCCAAATCCTGGTTCGCCGGGACTCTGAATTGAAAGATTCAAAATTGTGTTTTGGAGCCCTCGGACAGGACGCTGTTTTGAGGCATATGTGCTGCTGTTTTGGGATAAGTGTTAAGTCACCCCGTCTTTTTTTTTTTTTTTTTTTTTTTTTTACTTTCAAAGTTTTGTTTTTGTTTTTCGCTGGTCTGACAAGGGGACGCTCGTGCCAGATTCGGTAGGGCTTCAAAAGGTTGATTCACTTCCATTCCCTTCTGAATAAGTCCCAATGATTAATCGGCTCGGGGCTGGATTCGTTCCGCCGAGGCCACTTGGTTAATCGGCTCGGGGCTGGATTCGTTCCGCCATGGCCACTTGTTTCTTTCCGGCTCGGGTCTGCTCTTGTACCGCCGATACCGATGTTTCTTTCCGGCTCGGGTCTGCTCTTGTACCGCCGAGATCGATGTTTCTCTTCGGCTCGGGTCTGCTCTTGTACCGCCGAGACCGATGTTTCTCTCCGGCTCGGGTCTGCTCTTGTACCACCGAGACCGATGTTTCTTTCCGGCTCGGGTCTGCTCTTGTACCGCCGAGACCGATGTTTCTTTCCGGCTCGGGTCTGTTCTTGTACAGCTGAGACCGATGTTTCTTTCCGGCTCGGGTCTGCTCTTGTACCGCCGAGATCGATGTTTGTTTCAGCTCGGGGTTGGGTTACGTCCCACCGAGTCGGCTTCTTTGGACTGAGGATGTAACATTCCCCCAGAGCCAAGTCTTTATTTCAGCTCGGGGTTGGGTTACGTCCCACCGAGTCGGCTTCTTTGGACTGCAGATGTAACATTCCCCCAGAGCCAAGTCTTTCTTCAGCTCGGGGTCGGGATACGTCTCACCGAGAGACTTATCATCGGCATGGGATCGGAGCATCTCCCCATGGTCGGCCCTCTATTGGTCTGGGGAAGTGACATTCCCCCAGAGCCAAATGTTCTTCTTAGTTCGGGGTCGGGTTACGTCCCACCGAGTCGATCGTCATCAGCATAAGGGCAAAGCATTTTCTCCATGAGTAGATATCGGGATCCTCGTTGACTGAGAAAATGAAGGTGGCAGGAATGACCAGATTTTCAGCCAATGCATTTTTCTCTGCGGTTCCTGGAGTGACCACCGACGGATTCATCGGCACACCATCTTTTCTTATAGTTCCCGGCATCAACTCACAAACTTGTTGTTACCGAGAACTAGGGGACAGATGTTGATGGTGTTTTTAGGACCTATGTTATTTAAGGAGTACGGTATGGGTAAAAAAGGTAATTCTCTTCTCGGTCGAAATCATTAATGTCGACCTGAGCACATGCGTGTTATAAAGCCAACATGTAGAGACCGAACACTTGATGATAGGTGACCGACCACTTTGGTTCGGATGACCGAGCATTATCAGATCGGTAGCAGCATTCTCAGCTCAAATAACCATCATGACCGACCTCATGAAGACCGAGCATATGACGAGACGTGCTCCAGAAGATAAGGCATCCTATTTTTACGGACAAGATAATAAGTTATCATATTTTCATGGAGAAATGTTGATGAGTCAGTATCCTAATAGGATATGGGAAGTGAAAGTAGTTTTAAATTATGAATCCTTATGGGAAAGAGAAATTGTTTCAACTAGGAAATTCTTGTAGGAGAAGGAATCTGATTTATACACTATTATAAATAGGAGGGTAGAGTGTGCGTAAGAGGAAGATCAGGATCAGTATCAACATCAATATCATTATCATCAGACTTGTAAACACAAGAGAGATCAGATAAGCATATCTCAGTAATAAAACATCGTCCGTTCTGTGCCCGTGGATGTAGGCTGGATCTGGTCCGCCGAACCACGTTAAATCTCTTTGTTGATTGGTGTATTTATCTATCTTTTGCCAAATTTGCTTTTGGTTCCCCCCATAACCAAAACAAATTCACAGATGGAGGAGGATTGTCTCGGGGGTAAAAACCATTATTACTCTTGAGATCGAAATCAGCCGTCAACACAACTAAATATGATTTATAAATGAGCCTTGTTAGAACTTTGATTTCAGTCATTTATGTGACATATAGTGATACCGAACAAGTTTAATATTCGAAAAATATTGACATGTTCAATGTCAATAAAATCATATGTCTATTATGAATTCGGGTCAATGTTTATTATAAAAATATATAAGTTAATATCTTTTGACTTTGTTTTTGGACACTTAATGGGAAATTGATAACTATATCAACCAAACAAATTAAAAATAAAAACAAAAACCGATATATCTATTATAAGAGTGAGTGATGGTTTTGAATATGTTCGAATAGAATCGTATTAATTTTTCATTTTTATAACGAAATCGATTATCTTATGATAAGTAGTAATTCTCAATAATTTGGAATCGGTTTAATCTTAACTTCAATGAAAACTAACCCATTATATATAAATAATCAACTTAGTTAATCAATAAATGTTGAAGAAAATATCTCACATCGGCTGAGATAAACAATTAAACTCAAAATATAAACATTGGGCAACTCTCAACTATCAAGCTGACTTTGAATTGAGTTAGATCCACGAATTTCAACAATAAAACTCTCATACGGGATCTCGTTTAATAAGAACAAAACAAAACCAAACCAAACAAATTTCTTTTTCTTGACTGCCGTTGATCTATCTAAAAGACCATCACAATTTTCTCTTTTATATACTTTTGCAAAATATCAACAGTTGATGAATCTGGTAATTTATTTTCTTTATGGCACTTGAAACTCAAATAAAATAATACTGTGTGTTAGATAATCCAACTATCAATATACAATAACCCGCAAAAAGAGTTTAAATAGGATCCCACATGTGAGTCTTATTGCTTAGTTAATTTCTTAATTTTATTCGTTCTTTCTTACATACAATGATAGAAAGCGATGATTTGGATTGTTTTAAAAATAAAATAAAATTACAAATAAATTAACAATTCGATTCACGAATATAAAGTTTATCAATTTCAACAATTTCTGACAACATCTAAATTTTTATGCCGACAATAACATTAATTCAGACATGATAACTAAACTTTTCAGCTACTAAAATATATACTTTTAACAAATAAATTTTTAATTTTTAATTGATATATCGACACACATATAAGCCTCGGTCACGAGATCTTACAAGTGATAGTTGGATTTATACTTTTATTTTTGCTAATGGACTCGCCCTTATTAGCCACACATAATTCTTCGTACACATATAAAAACACACACGAGCTTCAGTTGTGGGATCCCGCAAATTACTGTTGGATTTACTTTAATTTCTGTTTGTGGTCTCACCTCTTTTTTTTTTTTTTTTTGGAATCGTTGGAAATTTCGTCTCCAAACCACCCATTTCATGTTAAAGCATGTAAAATTTCTGATTATCTCAGACTTTTATAAAGAACACACTATCTGAATTTGAATCCATGACCTGAATGTCAGATCTTAAATCTTGACTAGCAAGTCACGTCCATTGGGGACAACTCATCATTATCGTTATATCGAAATTCCACAAATTAACTAAAATGCACTAAAGAATATAGTTTTTTACCGATCAATAATTCGATCGGTAAGTAATATATTTCGATTGGAATGATAAATTACCGACCATGATATTATGTCGTCAATATCTCGTTGATATCAAAATACTAACCGGAAATATTTCCATCGGTGATTAACATTTTTGACCGATATAATATTTTCTATCGGTAATCCAATATTTTATTGTAGTGATGTGAGATCGTAATCTATTAAAATATATATATATATATACACTTATGTTGACATTTTTTTTTTTTTTAATGTTGACATTAAGAGATTATGATTGCCGAAATTTCAATGATTCAATCTACTTAATCATAATAATTATTTGACATCATTGTACTTATTATTGTTATGATAGCCAAAATACGTAGGATATGTCTTATAAGTTTTTGGATCGAATTCAAATAGTTCATTTCTTATAAGAGTTTAGGACAGTCGAGAATTTTATATGTTTCGTTTAAGGCCGTATTATATATATATATATATATATATGCATGTGGGAACTCTACTCTCGTTTAAAATGAAACAAATAAGCTAGTACGTAGTGATTGTTAAGGTGGAATAACAGCTTCACTCCTGTCACTTTCGCTTCATCTTTTTTTCTTACCTGATATTCAAAGTTAAGCAATTAGAAAAAGAGGAAAAAAAATATACTTTGAAAAAATATCTTTGTGTGATTTATTAATTGCTCCACTTCCTTTATATTTATTTTTCTTTCAATTTAATTTTTTTGCCGAACAAAAACTTAATACTACTCTATAAAAATATATTTGTTTGATTGGTTAATTGCTCCAGTTCAGCATTAAAAATCCCCTAATCAAATTTGATTATATGAAACAAACATGTGGCCACCTTTGTTATATATGTATGTGATTAATTAATTAAGAAATTAAAACTCGTAGTGTAACTGAAGCAACATAATAAATAATCTTAAAAATGAATTTGGAAGCAAGCGATCGAGATGATAAATATGATATGGCTGAAAAGCATTTACTTGTTTTTTATGGTATTTTTAATCTTAAATTATTGGTGAGAGTTTTTTGTAAAGCTTATATTGGAAGCTTTGTAATTCTTTTGTGGGTATATAAAAGAAGAGTTTTCTCTCAAATTATCCTCTATTATTGTGTGTTTATTCACAACAAGTGGTATCAGAGCTACGGTTCCACGGAGGGATCCCGAAATTCAGAAACGAAGTTTCGGTTCGGAAAATCGATTCCGACGAAAGTTGTCGAAAATCGATTTTGAGCATAGCATCGAACTTTTCACGGCGAGACGAGCACGGTGGTATTTTACGGCGATCAAACGGAGGTCCCAGCACGCCTCACGCGCCCAACGCGCAATCCACGCGATCCACGCGCCAGCTTGAGCTTGAGACGACGCCACGTCAGCCGCCACGTGTCGCCCAGTCAGCGCACAGTCACGCCACGTCAGCGCACAATCAGCAGCCCAGTCATCCGCCACGTCAGCGCACAGTCAGCAGCCCAGTCAGCTGCCACGTCAGCGGTGCCTGGTAAATTTCATATAGGTCCCTGAATTTTCTGAAATTACAATTTAGCCCCTATATTTTCAGAAATTTTCAATTTAGTCCCTGAACTTTTTTGGAAATTGCAATATAGTCCCTGAACTTTTCCGTAATTTCATTTTGGCCCCTGAACTTTCGGAAATTGCACTTTGACCCCTGTAATTTCTGGAATTTGTAATTTGGTCCCTGTGTCGGATTTTGACAAACGAAGTGTCATTTCCACCATTTTCGACCATTCCGGACGCAACGGTGAGGTCCGTTTTTTGAAATTCTGCTTAGAATTTTTATGATGGAGGGGAGCAACGGAAAAATGGTTTTGTTAACCAGTACCAATTATTTCACATGGAAAGGAAGGATGAAAGACCTTCTGTATGTGAAGGACTATGATGGATCGGTATTTCTTGAGCAGAAACCAGAAGGAATGACCGATGGAAAGTGGGCTAATCTTCACCAGAAAACATGCAGTACTATTCGTCAGTGGATCGACGACAGTATCGTCAACCATGTCAGTGAAGAAACAAATGCACGTTTTTATGGAGAAAGCTGGAGGAGCTTTTCCGAGCAAAGACTGGAAACAACAAGCTGTACTACATCAAGAATATGATGGGTTTGAAATACCAGGAAGGTACAGCTGTGGCAGACCATATCAACGATTTCCTCGGAACAATGAAGGAATTGTCTGGATGGGCATAGACTTCGGAGATGAGGTAAATGGCTTAATTCTCCTTAATACGTTACCAGAATCTTGGGAAACGTTCAGATCTACGGTGATAAATTCAGCCGCAGATGGGAAAGTCACTATGGAGATGGCAAAGACCAGGATCTTCGAGGAAGAAAAGAGGACGAGAATGCATGAGTCAGCATCAGCCTCAACCTCAGAAGCTCTAGTGACAGAAAAGAACACCAGAAGGGGGAGGAGTAAAAGCCGAGGCCCAGGGAGATCAGACAAGAACCGAGGTAAGTCAAGAACTAGAGATATTGAGTGCTATCACTGCAAAAAGAAAGGCCATATGAAGAGGGACTGTTACAAGTTGAAGAACGAGCAGTCCAGGAGAGATGGCGACTCTAATCAAGAAAGAGTTGCTACTACCACCGAGAAAACCTCCAAAGATTTTGCATAATGTATGAAGAAGATGTTGTGAATCTTGCCAGCCACGAGACCAGTTGGGTGATAGATAGTGGCGCATCCATACACGCCACATCTCGCAGAGACTTCTTTTCATCTTACACACCAGGAGACTACGGTGCTGTAAGGATGGGGAATGACGGACAGTCCAAAGCCGTCGGTATTGGAGACATCTGCCTTGAAACAGAGAACGGGACAAGGCTAGTGTTGAAGGGAGTCAAGCACATCCCAGATATCCGGTTAAACCTGATCTCAACAGGCAAGCTGGATGATGAAGGTTTCTGCAGCACCTTTAGTGACGGATGCTGGAAGCTCACTAAAGGATCGATGGTCGTGGCACGAGGTAAGAAAGACTCAACCTTGTATTTGATGCATGTTAAGCTTTCAAATAGTAGCATAAATACAGTCAACAGTAATGAGGCAGCCGAGTTATGGCACAAAAAGCTTGGTCACATGAGCCAAACATGGATGGAGATACTACGCAGGCGGAATGTTCTTCCGGAATTGAAGAACTCACACTTACAGAAGTGTGAACACTGCATGGCTGGAAAGCAGAACAGAGTATCCTTCCAGAGCTCCCCGCCTCAACGCAAACCGGAGGTACTAGATCTCATACATTCAGATGTATGCGGTCCGATGCAGATACGAACACTTGGAGGGTCACTGTATTTTGTGACATTCATTGATGATCATTCAAGGAAGATCTGGGCATACACCTTGAAGAGAAAAGATCAAGTGCTAGGAGTGTTCAAGGAGTTTCATGCTTTGGTGGAGAGAGAAACCGGCAAGAAACTGAAGTGCATCAGAACAGATAACGGTGGAGAATACAGAGGTCCGTTTGATCAGTATTGCAAGACACAAAGAATCAGACATCAAACGACACCTCCGAAGACACCTCAACTGAATGGCCTAGCTGAGAGGATGAACAGAACCTTGTGCGAGAGGATCAGAAGCTTGCTTTCACAAGCCAAGCTGCCGAAGACATTCTGGGGGGAGGCACTCATCACAGCAGTTCATGTTTTGAACATGTCCCCAGCGGTCGCACTGAAAGGTAATGTTCCTAACCAAGCTTGGACAGGTAAAGAAGTGTCGTACGAGCACTTACATGTCTTTGGGTGCAAAGCATTTGTACACATCCCAAAGGACGAGAGATCCAAGCTTGATGCAAAGACGCGACAGTGTGTCTTTATTGGCTATGGTCATGATGATTTCGACTACAAATTGTATGATCCTGTGGAGAAGAAGATCGTCAGAAGCCGAGATGTTGTCTTTGTTGAAGACCATACCATATAAGATATCAGAAAGGAGATGAAGACAATGCCCCAGCAATACAGAAATGTGAATCCAGAACCTCAGACACCGGTGCCAGTTCGAGTTGAAGGTGAGGTTCCCAGACAGGAGGGTACAGGTGATGAAGCTCCCAGAGATGATGATCATGATCAACCACCAGTACCAGAAGATACACCAACAGTTCCACAGAGAAGGTCTGACAGAGAGAGGCGACCTTCAACCAAATACTCTGCATATGAGTATGTGCTGCTTACTGACGGGGGAGAACCCGAGAGCTACCAGGAGGCTGTGGAAGAAGACAGAGAAAAGTGGGAGGAAGCCATGCAAGATGAGATGAAATCTTTGCATGACAATCACACTTTTGAGTTGGTGAAATTGTCTAGAGGCAAACGGGCTTTGAAGAACAATGGTGTACAGGGTGAAGCAACATGAGCATACTTCACAACCCCGGTACAAAGCCAGACTAGTTGTCAAGGGATTCAATCAGAGGAAAGGCATTGACTTCGATGAAATATTCTCTCCAGTTGTGAAGATGTCATCCATCAGAGTGGTACTCAGCTTAGCAGCAAGCCTCGACCTGGAAGTTGAGCAGATGGATGTCAAGACCGCATTTCTTCACGGGGATCTGGAAGAAGAAATTTATATGGAGCAACCAGAAGGCTTCAGAGTCAGCGGTAAAGAGGACTATGTGTGCAGACTCAGGAAAAGCCTCTATGGTTTGAAACAGGCACCGAGACAGTGGTACGTGAAGTTTGAGTCAGTTATAGGGGAGCAGGGATACAAAAAGACCACTTCATACCATTGTGTTTTCGTTCAGAAGTTTTCTGACGATGATTTTATCATCTTACTGTTATATGTAGATGATATGTTGATAGTTGGCAGGAATCAATCGAGGATTGATAATTTGAAGCAGCAACTGAGTAAGTCTTTTGAGATGAAAGACTTGGGGCCAGCTAAGCAGATTCTTGGCATCAGGATCGGACGTGATCGGAAAGCCAGGAAGTTATACTTGTCACAGGAGGAGTACATTGAGAAGGTACTTCAGAGATTCCAGATGGACAAGGCTAAAGCGGTTAGCACTCCTCTTGCTACCCACTTTAAGATTGAGTACGAGACAGAGTCCCTCTACTGAGTCAGAGAAGGAGGAAATGAAACAGGTTCCATACACCTCAGCAGGGGAGTCTTATGTATGTCATGGTGTGCACGAGGCCAGACTTAGCACACGCAGTTGGATTGGTCAGTCGGTTTATGTCAAACCCAGGACGGGAACACTGGAATGCTATCAAATGGATCATGCGGTATCTACGAGGCACATCCAAAACGGGTTATGTTTTGGAAGCAGCGACAAGCCAGTGTTGATGGGCTACACCGATTCAGATATGGCAGGAGATGTGGATACCCGAAAGTCTACTTCGGGGTATCTGATTACTCTCTCAGGAGGAGCTGTGGCATGGCAGTCAAGGTTGCAGAGGTGTGTTGCACTTTCTACAACAGAGGCAGAATTCATTGCAGTGACAGAAGCTTGCAAGGAATTGTTGTGGATGAAGACATTCGTCCAAGAATTGGGTTTCAAGCAGGAGAAGTACATTTTGTCTGTGATAGTCAGAGTGCTATCTATCTCGGTAAAAATTCCACCTTTCATTCGAGGTCAAAACATATCGATGTGAGGTATCACTGGATACGGGACGTCCTGAGCTCAAGGCTGTTAGAACTCAGGAAAATTCACACCGACGACAACGGTGCCGATATGTTCACGAAGGTTTTACCGAAGGAGAAGCTTGAAATCTGCCGTGCCATAGCCGGGATGACAAAACTCTCCACATAGTCAGAGTGGGGAGATTCAGAGAACTACGATTGGTTTGATCCCAACTCAGGGTACGTAGGCAGTCATTCAGATGCAGCCAAGGGAGGATCCTTTGGAGGATCCGGATTTGGATGATTGATGGTCGGCTCAGATTTTGGGAAAATCTTCACCGAGGGGGAGATTTGTTGAAGACTTTCAGCGCGAAAGTGCAACTTGCATGCATAATGCATGCACTTTCGGCGCACCTCCCATCAGCCAGCTGCAACACGTTTTTACCAAAACGTGTTGCAATAGTGCACACGATTTGATGCCTATTTAATGAGCCCAAAACTTCATTCTTCACCATCCCTGAAAATCCCTAAATGTGTGAAAGTGTAGTGAGAGTGATTGGTGAGAGTTTTTTGTAAAGCTTGTATTGGAAGCTTTGTAATTCTTTTGTGGGTATATAAAAGAAGAGTTTTCTCTCAAATTATCCTCTATTATTGTGTGTTTATTCACAACAATATGAGATTAATTAAGAAATTAAAACTCGTAGTGTAACTGAAGCAACATAATAAATAATCTTAAAAATGAATTTGGAAGCAAGCGATCGAGATGATAAATATGATATGGCTGAAAAGCATTTACTTGTTTTTTATGGTATTTTTAATCTTAAATTATGGTAAGCCTTTAAGACAAAAACAAACTAGTTTGTTTTACTTAAAAGACAAAATACATTTTATGGCTTGTAGTGACGAATTTTCTTGGAAGCAAAATCTTATAAGAACAAATTAAAAGAATTGATATAGAATTCTGTAAGCATCTCTGGATCATTTTATTATAGATAATGCTATAAAAAAGAGGTGAAAAAAGTAAACAAAACCAAGGCCACCCCTTTTTAATATTCTTCACTAGTTTGAGTGGAGCTTTGTGCAAGAATCAAGATATAAAAAATAAAAAAAAATAAATAAAAAAATTCTTATTCCTTTAGAGTTGGTGCAATATGAATAATAAAAAAAAAATTGCATGGGAACATGCAAGAACATGGATTACAGGTGTTTCCAAACATAGCCAGGGAGAAACTCGTGACAAATTTTTGGTCAAAAATGTTTGTTAAAATCGACTAATTTGTTGATAATAATTAATGGGAAATTAATTGAGAATCTAATGGCAATAAGCATACCGCTAATCACGAGAACAATAAAATTATTTTAAAAAAAAAGTGTTTTGAAAGTTTGAAACTAATGAGTCTTTTTGGGCACTGTAATGCCTTGAGATGCATCCCCTGCACATTTTTTTGGGGGGTCTATTTTAGTATTTTTAAGCTTGTTTTATTCAAAGTCTCATAAGTAGTTGTTGAAATTGCCAAATGGGTTCCTTTTTTTATTTGACACTGTAATGCCTTTGTGTAATGATAAAATTTGAGCCCCCACTTTATCTTTCAATATGATGTTGTTGTTAGGTGACCCACCAAAGAGAGATGAAAGTGACTGCCATTTGGTAATTGGAATTATAACGTTTTTGGGATCTCACTTTGGATTGAAAATGGAGAAGAATATTAAGAAGATGGGTTTTTTTTTTTTTTTTTGGTGAGTCAGCAATAATCAGAGGACACGTGGCAATCATAAACTGGGATTGATTCTCTGACTATTCCAAAGATTATGCTTTGTTGGACTTTCATTGGGATTAGAGATTCTCTCTGCCTCTGCCAATTAATCATCCTCCTTCCTCATCACCCAAAATGCAACTTTGTTGTTGGCCTTGTTGGGTAGTTTAAAATATTATTAATGGCTATTTCAAAGCTCAATTGTAAATTATAGTTTAGATTTTAGAATCTGTTTGTTTGTGGGAAGCAGCTCAGATAGGCATAGCCAACCCACCCCCCCTTCTTTTAGACTCATTATCTTCTATCTCTAAAGTAGTATTTTATAGGTTACTTTAATTTGGTGTTATGTTAAAAGTCCAGTACAGCCCAACGATTGGAGCAAAATCCCAAATTCGATCAATAAACAATAGTTTTATAAGAGTTATCCACATATTCATATCGGGAATTACCCATGTTTGAATTATGTGAGGTTTCCTTAGTATTCCCAAAAAAAAGTATAGTATTAAAAATATTAAAAAATATATATAATATATCTCTAAAGTATTTAATACAACATTTTTTTGAAAATATAATTTTCAATAAGATTATGTTATCTTTTAATATGTATTTTTATTTATAAGTAAGGTAATAAGACATTTGAATTTAAAAACCATTAATGTTATGGTTGAAAAAGTGTTTGATCCTCATCTACAAGTTATTATGGTTCATAAATTTTTCAACCGATCTTGACTCAGTTATTATAGAGAACTGAATCAAACTGAACCTTCAATTTCCTCTTCTTCTTCTTCTTTTTTTTTTTTTTTTTTTTTTGGGTCAAACTCAAACCAATAAACACTCATAATTAATTTTTTTTAATGCATACAAGGGATGAATCAAATAAGTTGGACATAATACTGGTTTATGAAATTCAGGACAGAACCGGAGATAAAAATTTAAAGGAAATTGAAAAATAATGATGCATAATAGATTTAGGGGGGAAATCATAAAAAAAAAAAAAAAAACTGAAATTGAAGATTAAAAATAAACAAATTCTTCATGGGCAGGACGATTTTACAAAGATAAAAGACAGGCAGACAATCCCAAACCCAACTACTTGATAAAAATTATAAAAAAAAAAATGGCAAAAGAAAAAACTAATTTAATAATTTTTGCTATTTTCAGTAATTTGTAGGTTGGAGTGAGGTTTAGGTTTTTATGTATCATTACTCTTTTACAAAATTTATTTCGATAAATACTAAACTGATGTTCAGCTTGAAAATGATGTTTAATTGATATTTTTAAATTTATTATCAAAAGATTCTAAATATTTTAACATTTATAACATATTTTAAAAATAATTTTAAATACTTCCAAACACTATAAAACCTAATCAAGTTGCTTGTGTAGCCTAGCTTTACAGGCTAGTTGAGCGTTTAAAGCCCAATAGTTTTTTTTTTTTTTTTTTTTTGAATGGTTGGAAATCCACTGCCAAATTATTTATTCCGAACTTAAGTAGATCAGATAAAACATCCAATTGTCCTAAGTTATTACAAGAAATACACTCACTGGATTCGAACCCAGGACCTTAAGCTGAGATCCTGAGCCCTATACCACCAAAACACGCCCATTGAAGACAACTGAATAGTTCATGGTTATCTTTTTTTATAAAGCTATTTAAATTATCAATTATTGAAACTATTAATTAATTAACAATAATTATAATGTATTTTATTATTTTATTATTTTAAAATGTTATCAATTTTAATATTTATATTTACAAATGTCATCAACTTTTTAGTTAATAGCTAGTAGCTTCTAAGCTAAATCACCTCAAATACTAAACAAAAACTAAATTTCTATTAAATAAAAACTGGCAATTCGCATCTCTATGTTGTGACTTGTGGGCTTTGAAGTGATCTAAATGCACCGATGAGTGATCAGGTGGGTGTAATCAGAATTCATGAGAAGTGAAGCCCATTTATACACCCACACAGCATGGGGAAAATAGTTTTCAGCCCAATATGAAGTCCAGTTTTAAGTTAATTTCATGCATTTGCATTTCCACTAAATTAAGAGAATTTGTCAAAATGAAGAGAACCATCCATTTACGGTTCTAAAAGTGTTTGTTAAATAATTATAGTTGTGGGTTTGAAATTAAGATGATTTTATCTCACACTTTGTATGATGAAATTTTTTTATATTATTTTTTATTTATTAAAAAGTTATATTTACCTTATACATTGAACTACCAAAGGGACCTTAAAAAACATGATATTCTTATATGGTAAGCATATCTATGAGATTTACGATTTTTATTTTATAAATTTTACATCATATTCTACAAATATTATATTAAAAATATATTGTTATTGGGCGGTTGAAACTTTTCAATCACTGTTTTAAAGTGTTTCATCAAAACTCATGGCAGTGGATTTGAAGTTCAGATGATTTTAAATCATATGATTGTACAATGAAAAACGAGGGGTGATTTCCTGATTTCCCCCCTCCTTTAGCAGTCCCCCTCCTAAAAAATTACTATATTACCCACATCTCTTACAAAATCATATATATATATATATATAATTATTGGTTAATTAATTAATTTATTATTTTTATCTTATTAATTAATTTTATATTTGTTTACCTTCGTTTATTTAATATTCTTTATATCTTTTATTTATCATATTTATATTTTTTTCTACTTTATTTATCATTTTATAATACGAAATAATGAATATATCACAAAATGCACTATGATGAGACTTTGAAGGCAACATAAATTAAAATTTTTATTTTTATATATTTTCGTGTATTTTTTTGTATTATTATATATACTATTATCTTAACATGACTAAAATAAATTTGGTTTAAGAGACTTTTCATTTGAAAAAAATATTTACTCGCAAGCTATACATATAATCGTTTTAGTCACAAATAAAATAAAATATTTTATATTATACATAAGTTGTGTTAAATAAATTAATAAATAATAAAATAAATAAATACAAAATAAATAAAAAATAATATATCAGATTTATTAAATAAGTAAAAGAGAGAGAAAAATAAAAATATAAAGAAAAAATAAACGGGACAAAAAACATAAAAGAATTAAATCAAAAGTAAAATACAATTATTAAGTTATTAAATTATAAAGTAAAATAAGAAAATAAAATAATTAAATCAAAAAATAATTTAATTAAAAGATGAGGGATAGTAATGTCATTTTGTAAGGGGACAAGTGAAGATGGATTGTTTGGAGAGGGGGAAAAGAAATTTTCATGAAAAACTTATAAAATCATATTTTTCGAACACTTTGTTGTTGTTGTTGTTTTTTTTTTTTTACAACGCCAATGTAACAAACGGATCCTAATAAAGATGATGTTCTTATAATTTTAGCTTTTAAAGGGTAATCGTGTAGATGAGATTTATAATTTTCAGAAGAGATATATGATGATTAGAAAGAATAAGACCGACTCGAGAATGAATGTCTCGATTGTCATCTTTACCTTATTTTTTACTATAAGAATCAAAATATTTACATTAAAACTCTATATATTATGGGAGTTTCTCTTAATTTCACAAAATAACATTTTTTTTTGCAATTTTCCCTATAATTTTGTAGTTTTTTTTTTAATTGTAAATTATGTTATACTTATGTTATATTGAAAATATGTTAAGACTTGCTAGAGGTGGGCATTATCGGATTCGGATCGGACCGAATCCGAATTCGATAAGAGTTGATTTGTTTGGTTCGATCAGATTTGATCCGATAACTATCGAATCAGATATGATTTATTCGATTTGATTTGATATATTAACGAATTGGATAAATTCGATTTGATAACAGATTCAAATCCGATAGAGCATCCGATTTGATAATGAATCTGATAGTAGATTCGATTTGATAACGGATCCAATTTGATAACATATCTGATTTGATAAAATTGATTTGAATTTTAAGTTATCTGATGTGATTCGATAAAATTGTTATGAATTTACAAATTTTCAATCAATTTTTCGAATCAAATCCGTTATCGAATCGAAATTGTTATCAAATCGGATTCTAAATCGGATTCGAATCAGTTATCAAATCGGATTCTCTATCGGATTCATATTTATTATCAAATCGAATAAAATCTAATTTGATCCAATAGTTATCAAATTTATCCGATCCGATTCGAAATTCGACAAACCAACCAAACACAATTTGATCGGATTCGAGAGTCAGATCCGATCTGATATCCAGTCCTAAGACTAGCCGTGATAAATAATGTCCATGAACGGAACTTGAAAATTGACTTAAACCAGAGAATTTTGCTACAAAAAAAAATTGAAGAGCATATATGGCAATGGGAACTTAAAACTGATATTTTCCCAAAACAAAAGTAAGGGTGGCAAAAAAATCCGGGCCGGGGTAAAAAAAGCTTGAGCCGGACTTCATAATGAGGGGCCAGGTTCGGATTTGGACCCGAGCCGGGCTCAACCAAAAAAGTCCGAGCCAGGCCCAGGCTTAAAATAAATAATTATATATTTATATAATAAATTTTATATATTAAAAAAATCAGACTCTGACCAAGCCCGGTCGACCCGACCCGGTAACAGCTCGGACTTGGACTTAAATTCAAATTACTGGGCACGGGCCGGACTTATCAAAACCCGGCCCGAGCCCGGCCCGTTGCCATCCTTAAACAAAAGTGCCCAAGATATTATATGATAGGCACAAAACCAATGATTGAGAACAGAAAAATAAACAAATTCTTAATAATGGAAGGGAAAGAAAAAAGCATCATTTATAAGATGGGCACAAAACCAATTATTGAGTACAGAAGAAATTGATTTATTTTTAATTTTCAGCAATTATCGAGTACAGAAAAATAAAAGAAAGATGAGGAGTGGTAGTAATGATTGCTTAAGAAACGAGAGAAAGGTAAGCATGTGGGACTGGGAGGGCTGGTCAGCACTCAGCAGCCAGCCAGCACGTCTCCCCGACAGAGCCACTCGATATTCTATGCACTTGTCTTTGCCGCCTCGCCTTCACTCCATTTTTGTACAAAAGGAGGAATTCAAGAACAGACCCACCAACCTTTCCCTTTTTTCTTCACTTCTCTTTCACTTTTTGTCAGCCTTTCCCTTTTTTTTTTTTTTTTTTTTCTATTTTATCATCCTATGCTGCCACTGCCTTTAGCCTTATTTGTATTATTAATTTGAGGAGTCATATTCTCTAGTGCAATGCAGTCCCGACATTAGAGTACCAATAACATTTTTTTTCAGACGACTCTTTCTTCTTTGCATTTTGGATCACTTCTTCATGTGTATATTAATTATAAGACTTTGTTTTTGTTCCCAATATTTTTATTGTTTCTCTTCGATAGTTACAACTTGTTATCAATTAGTGTTATTGTCCGAAAAACTCTGAGAATAATATCACAATATTAATTGAAATCAAGTTTAAAATCTTTTTTTTTTTTTTTTTTTTTTTTTTGGAAATTTCATCGTCAAACAACTCATTTCAGGCTTAAACGGAACATGTAAAACCTCCGACTATCCCAAACTCTTACAAACGTGGCCACATGTTTGTTTCATATAATCAAATTAATTTGATTAGGGGATTTTTAATGTTGGAGTGGAGCAGTTAATCAATCAAACAAATAGATTTTTATATAGTAGTGGAGAAATTAATCAATAAATTTTTATAAAAAATAAAAAAGAGTTTAAAATCTAATAATTATATGAATATTTTTATTCACTTACGTCATTACAACAATTGAATCCGAGAATTATTATATGGAATATAGGTATCTTCACCAAATTAATTAGCACCTGTTGACTAATTAGTTGTGGCTTAATGGTCAAATTAATGGACAGCTTAATGATAATATTATTTCTTCTACCATATAAAAAGGTGAGGTCACATAAACTAGAAATGAGAGAATGGGAATTTTCTCATCTTTGCCCTCTACATTCTGTGTTGCTGTATAAAAAAAAAAAGGTTCTATATTTAGGTGTGCATTGTTAATTAGCAATTTTAAACATTTTTTTTTTAATTTGAAAAAAAATACTTTTAAAATTATTTTAAACACTCAGATAGACTCATAGTCTCATATGATCCAATTTGCACCGGAACACTATAAAATCAAGGCCCAATTTGACGATTTAAGGGATTAGAAACCTGCTAATTTCTGGATTGATTTGCTCTTACAACAAAAAAAAATGGATAGAAATCAAAATATTATTTGTCCTTTAAGATTCATATCTCTACCCATTAGCAAAATAATAACAAAATATAAAAAAAAAAAAAAAATTCCAAAAGAAAACCCAAATTATTTTATGGACTACTTTTCCCACTTTAGTTAAATATGAGATCAACTAATGTCATATTTAATAATGGGTTATACCTACATATCCTAATTTGTAACAAATTATATTCTAAAGAAAAGATAATCAAAATAAATGTACTTAATTAACTATGTTATAAATATACTTGTAATCAGTATATATAAATATATA
This sequence comes from Zanthoxylum bungeanum, assembly GCA_019454045.1. NCBI lineage: Eukaryota > Viridiplantae > Streptophyta > Magnoliopsida > Sapindales > Rutaceae > Zanthoxylum > Zanthoxylum bungeanum. The sequence goes on along the minus strand of SKCR01024899.1, from coordinate 1,519,851 downwards.
ATCAAATGCAGTTTCAGCCATATTCTTACTGATGATGACAACTTAAACAAATATATAATTATATATATATATTTTCAGTAATTTATTCTTCCCATTATCATGTTGTCAAGTGAAAGCTGACTGGGTTAATTAGCATGGTGGGCTTTCATAGACTTTGAATATTTGACCAACCCCCACTCAAATCATGCTGTTTCCGAAGCAGATTTTGACCAAGGAGGCCCTACTTGATTGAGAGTTTAGACCTGTTGCAGGCTAAAAGGAATATTAGCAATTTTATTTTTCGTTTTCTTTTTAAATGATTGGAGTTATATATATATATATCTCACCTTATATTATGTAAAATATGCAAATAACTTATTTGTACGTCTTATTTAACATATATGCAAATCATCATGTAGTATTGGATATGAGAATGTGCATATTCTGAATCTGAAGGATATAAAGAAACCTAACATATATATATTGCATGTACTTAATTATTAGACTGTTTTCAACACAATTTTCTGAATATAATTTTCTCTAAAACCATTTTCTGAAGAGTATTGTGCTAAAAATATAAGCTAACTTATAAGTTACGGAAAAAAAATTAGAGTATAGATTAGTTTTTAAGCTCTTTAGGGTGTTTGGTTAGATAAAAAGTATAAACTATAGTATAAATCGTGAAATTACAAGGCATATAAAAAAATTAAATACATACAAATTCATTTAAATAAATGACAAAATTGTAAAATCCCCTAAAAACGTTAAAAAAACTGCTCATTTTACTAGCTTATGGTTAACGCTAACATAACATTTATGTTTGACGCTAGCGTTAACGCTAACAAACGTTACGCCAAACGACCTCTAAATAATCAACTAGCTCCAAAAAAAGCGGATGTGTTCTTCTATGTATTTTAGTTTCACTTTCACATAGAGGTAAAAGAGGGAGTGAGAAGTGAAAAAGCTGGGAACTTGTAACTCCAGTTGGCGAGATCGCATGTTTAAAATAGACCCTAAAAAAAAACAAAAGGTTAAAAATTGTAGCAATCCTTCTTGATTATTGTGTTAGGGAATGTTTTGTTTTTCAGATATTGTCTTCTATAATGCTCAAATTGGAGTTCTCGTGCTGATAAACACTCGCTATCACTGACTCAATAAATTACCAATCTTATGCTCTTCTCTTTTTCAACACATTGTACAAATTAATAATAGAAGATCGAAGGTGATATATATAACATTGTGCCGGTAAGTAAATAAGCTTCGGAACTCACAGAAACCATTTGCTTTTACAGTTTGTTTCTTCTTTTCAAAATCAATATTTACAAAACAATTTATGCTAGCTCATTGTCAGTGATTGATTCCGCAACATATATATATATATATATATATATAATACGGAGCTTCTCTTGGGAACTCACAAATACATATCAACAAATACTAGTACATTTGGTCAATACATTTTTATTTCATACAATAGGTATTAATTAGGTTCAATTTTTTACGGTGACAGTCTTGTTCTCACAATTTTCGAGTATGATTCTACCAATGTACAAGTCTTATTCTATACCCTTTTGGACCTGGCGATCCACGGAGATGTAATATCCAGCTACTTCAATTCATCACCACCATCAATGCATAAACATCCAAGGCAACTTTAGGTGGGTTTGAAAATGGTGCAAGATTACAAACAAACTTTAGGTGAATCAATATTCCCTTGTTGACAATTGAGTCTTGTATTTGGCTATGAATTGGGAGCTCATTTGAGAGCTCAAATCACCCCCAAAACATTAAGTTCCATGTTAATAGAGCTTAGAGAGTGTTAAGAAATGAGATTTTTTGTAAAGAGTTTAAACACTTGTAATTATATTATTGTAAGTAATAGATTCGATTTTTCATGATCATAAAATCACAACAAAAGACATATTCTTTTTTATAATGAAATAATATAATATAACGTATAAAAGGAATAAATTTAGGCATTTCAACTTCAAAAAAAAAAAAAAAATCCTCACACAAATACATTGCTTTCATAACACATATATTAAGTACACAATATATTTTTGATTCACCCAATTTTCTTCTTACATGCAAAGATACGAACAGAGATGCAAAATGATTCTAAAAATTGGAAACCCTAGACCAGGTTAATACAAATCCACTGCTACACTCAATTGTTTTTTCTTCTTGTGAGTTTTTTTTCCCACTTTGGAGTTAAAAAACAAACAACCCCATTTCCCACATAAGTAAGAAATACAATTACAAGCTAGCTAACACACACAAGATACACAAATTAACAAAACCCTATTGAAATATGAAGATTGAAGTTTCTCATTGGATCATTATTTTGTGATCTAATACCCGTCTCCTTTTTAACCGGTCACTAGAATTTGATCTTTCAAGCAGAGATTTAAGTGCATTTTGCAAGAAATGGACTGATTCAATGCTGTGATCTTTTTCAGCTGCGACGATTAGAACATTGCGGATTCTTCCTCCAAGTGTGACTATTTCTGATTTCAATGTCTTTAGATGAAGAGCTTTTAATATCTCGGTTATGTCCGTTAAAAGATCAGTGCGATCCTCGCAGCACAAAGAAGCCTTGAAAATCAATTTCCGTTCGCTGGAGTAATCACTGGAAGAAGAATACAGTGATTTCATCAGTTTTCTGATGGGAATGATTCGAGCTCTGTTAGTTCAAGAGCTTGTTGTTTCAGTTCTTTTCACTCGTTGAACCACCTTTGCGAGAAGTGAAGCCTTATCTAGCTTTCAAAATATTATAATTGAAAATTGTAAATATAAATAAAATTCAAGTGAAAAGCAAGCTTACTTTCTCAAATACACAGTAAGTAACCTATAAAATAGGAAGGTTTTGGTTCTTGCTTTTTTATTTGGATCCTTTTTTTTTTTTTTTTTTGGCGCTCAACTTTTTACAGTCTTCTTATGTATGTGTAGTAATGCACATTTCAGTTATTTATAATATTTATCGGATAATAATTAGCCCAAATCTTAATTTAGTATTGAATCCAAAATTCTTTTTCGATATTTTACTTGCAATTTACGATTTGAGAACGGAATAAAAAAAGGGAGACTCTCGATATTTATAATACATAGATAGATTTAAGAAATTAAATCCAGTTTATAAAAAAAAAACCCATATAATTTATTAATTGTATATATAGAGATTTAAATAATTGAATTTAGATTTTTTTAATAGACGTCATATTGTTATTGTAAGTCTTATATGTTAATATGTGTAGATGTAACAAATTAAAAAAAAAAAAAGAAAAAAGAAGCAGATAGAATTATATGAAATTAAATACCTTAGAGTTGCAAGGAAGGAACTTCTAAGCTTATTAAGATGAGAATTGATTCTCTCTTTCTTCTCTTCTCAGCTTCTTTATGATTCTTCAAAGCAGCAAGTGCCCTATCCTCCGGCGTCGTTTCAGTAATACCTGAGACATCCCAGGGGAAATTTTTGGAGGAGGAGCTACAGAAGCTTGCTGAATCATCGAGGAGAATTCACAAGTACTCTCTGGAAACCCATAGTAATCCGACGCCGTTTTGGGCAAGAAACCGCCGGTAATAGAGGTCAGAGTTTTCCGGCTGCATGACGATTGATTATGTTACGTTTGACTGAGTGGAAATGTGGAATGTGAAGCACAAGTCTGGAATATGAAATGTTTTCAATATGCTTTCGGTTGTTTTTTGTCTTTCGGGTTTTTATCTCTGAGTTCGGAAAAAAAGTTGCCTTCACTTTTCGAATTAGTGGGTCCCTTGGATGATCACTTGTGTTTCTATTGAAGGCCCCATTTTTTTTTTTTTTTTAATGTTCTTTTGATAACTGGATTACACAATTAATCTGTTAATCTTTTGAATTGCTGTTTTAATCCTTAACAAATCCAATTCGAATAATTATGGAACTTCAACTTGATGTATGGTGTTTCGATGCCACTTGGGTGAGTTGTGTAGTTTTGGTTTGAGGATAATTAGGTCAATAAATACTCATTTGATAAAGGTGATTTCTGGTTAGAAGATTTTCTTCATGTTTGGTTAGTTCCCTCTAAAGGAGGGCGGCTCAATGATGATTTAAGACACTACAAAAATTAGACCCTTTAGTGTCGACAAAATTCGACGCCATAAGTCACATTTTCCACGTAAAAACCTATTAGCGTCGAATAAAATGAGACGCAAAAAAGGGACGCTGAAATGTCGACGAGAAGACTTTAGCGTCGAAATAAATAAATGCAACGCTAAAAACTATATTTTGCGTCCAATTTATTTCGACGCTAAAATTAAATTTCTGACGGTATATGTTATATTTGACGACGAAATAATTCGACGACAAAAGGAAACTTTTAGCGTCGAAACGTGTCGACGCTAAAGTATATTAAAAAGTAATATCTGTATACTTACAGCGGCCATTTTTGTTACTATTAGCATCGAAATTTTCGACGCCAAAAGTCAATTTTCGGCGTCGAAATGTTCTACGCTAATAGTTAAAAATTTGTTTTAAACAAATATTAATTTACTCTCTTTGGTCTAAAATATTTATTTAATTGAAAAAAATCTAATTCATAAAAGAATTACTAAATATTATAATAAATATTATATTGAAATTTGTTTTAGAAAAAAATTATTATATTAAATCTATTTGTTCAAAATGTTTATACAAAACCAAATTAAATTAATTGCTACTGTGATGGGGGACGCTCGAGCCCGATGCCCCCCGACTAATTGAGGCCTCGACATCTGACGAAAGCCCGCATTTGCTGTTCCACTGCTTCATCTTCTTCTCGTGGTCCACCCATCTTCTTCTCGTGGTCCACCGTGACCTGTTGTAGCTTCTCCTTAATCTGCTTCAGCTCGTCTCGGGTGGTGGCTAGCGTCGTCTTTGGTTGTGACTACTCGTCTCGAAGAGAGGCATTGTCCGAATTAACAGTATTGCGGGTGCAGATGACGTCGGCTTCTTACGAGTGCCAGGCCCACGTTGTAAGCTGTCTGATTCTTGAAAACCAATTGCGACAACTGCTCATCTGGTATCGAGTCGGACCCTGTCTCCTGAGTTTGCTGTTGGAGTTCCAGCATTTTCGTTCTGTTTCCAAAAATAAGTTAATTAGAATTTGAGAAAAAAATTAACATATATAATATTAATTATTTTATTTTAAAAACTGAAACTTACATAGCAGCGTTCGGCCTTTTCATTTATCCATTTGTTTCCTCTCATTGTAATGCGTCACACGGAAAAAATCTGGAAAAGATTGCACCTCACATGTGCTACTCTGTTATAACAGAAAATAAATTCAATATTATTCCACATTAGTAAAAACAATGAACTGTTAAATTTCACGTTAGGATATATTTACCTCAGAATGTTCGGCACGATGTTGGATAAATGGCTTCGAACCTCCACGGTGGTTAAAACGCAAGTGCTTCGATTTCCGCATTTGCGTGACATTTATCCTGCATTTACCACACTGTAAGTACCGGAAACAAGACAATTATAATTTCCGTTTATTTCAAAATTTACCTCGTGTTTTTTGGTAGACCAAAGCTCACATACGAATGTTCAGTCTTGCTCATCTATAAAATCAGGTTGTGTTGTGGAGCATCTGAAGGTCCATATTCGTCGAATATTAGTTTCAGGACTTTTGTCTCTATAATCTTTTTACCTTTCCCCATGTGGTAGTCAATATATTGTTTGGACATTCAATTTGGTCAGATCGAAGTCGAACCACTCTACATGAATAGCAACTGAGAAAAAATCAGTATAAAATACAAATGTTAACTAACAAACAATATAGAAAACTTACATGTAGTGAAGATAATAACTGGTTGATTTTCGTCTCCCACGGTATCTTTCTCCAAGAAACGTAGTTTTGGGGAGCTTCATATCGAGCTGAATTATGTTGTCCAACTTGACTGTGTCCATCATCTGATATCTCAATCCGGATACGGCCGTGTGAGTCTTAACGTACTTAGACACCCCAGGCCACGGGTGCGTCTCGACCCTTCGCTGTACTGGACTCACATGTGCTAGCAGAGGCTCCACCAGGGCCAGTTGTCCTTGCTGATGTAGATGGAGTCGCATTAGCCCGTCTACAAAAACCTAATTGAAAATGAACATGCAATGAGACTTACATGTAAAGTCGATGAATTTGCTGAAGAGAGTGGTTGGAGCCGAGAATACGTGCAGATGACAGTGAGAGGGGCGTTTTTTGATCGTTTGAGACGAGAAAGAAGAAGACACTGGTTTTAGGGATTTAATAGATATTTAGCGTCGAATAGTTTCGACGCTAAAAGTAATAATTTCGACTCTAAAACGTTGGCGGCTATTAAAAAATAGGGTTATTTTTTGGGAATTTTTTTTTTTTTTTTATTTAGCGTCGCAATTGAATTCTTCGACGCTAAATGATAGACATTTAGCGTCGATTATATTTCGACGCCCATTTAAATTTTGCGTCGAATAATGTCGATGCTAAAAGCAAATAATTTCGACGCTAAAAAATTGGCGGTTTATAAAAAAATTAGGGTTGTTTTCCGGGAAATTTAATTTTTTATTTAGTGTCTGAAATATAATAATCGACGCTTTTTAGCGTCGACGCCCAATTTAAATTTTGCGTCGAATATGTCGACGCTAAAAGAAAAAAATTTCGACGCTAAAAAGTTGGCGGTTTATAAAAAAATTAAATTAAATTTTTTATTTAGCGTCGAAATATAATAATCGACGCTAAATGAAAGACATTTAGCGTCGATTATTATATTTCGACGCTAAATGTCTACCATTAAAAATAATAATTACAATTATATGATAATTATACTATTAATAATTAATTACGACAATCTTTCAACCATATTTAAATAATATTAAAAACAACAACCATATTTAAATAATAATTAAAAACAAGAACTATACATTATAATCCAGAAAATTATTCAAAAAAAGCGGGTGGCAAAATTCGCTACAGCTTGCATAGGATTATCACGATTCCTCGCTCAAGTTCGCCAATAACAGTTGTGGTTAATGTCCTCTGACATAATTGTTTAAAGAAGCCACATAGATCAAGTACGACGTCGCATACATTCGGGGGGAGATAAGGTCGAATGCCAACAGGAAGGAGAATCTCGAGAAGCACATGACAATCGTGACTCTTTAATCCCGTTATTGTATCATCTCTGACCCAACGCCCGATATTCGATGCATAATCAAGAGGGAATTTAACCATTTTCAGCCATTCACAAAATGATTTTCTCTCTGATTGAGTGAGCACATAACTAGCAGGTGGCTTAAGAAGACATCGAGAAGTGACTTGTAAATGCAATTCACTACGAATTCTAAGATCTTGTAGGTCCAATCTAGCATTTGCAATGTCTTTTGTCTTACCCGGAATATTGAATAGTGTGCCCACTAAACTCTCACAAATGTTTTTTTCTATATGCATTACATCCAAATTATGTCGCAAATTCAGAGTCCCCCAATATTCTAACTCAAAGAAAATACTCTTTCCTGTCCAATTCAACTCTTCAGGTAAGCGTTTTCGATTTTTATCTCTATTATTAGGATGTTTACCTGGTGTACTGTCTCTGAGATGTTGATGTTGGCAAACTATGTCGAATCCAGACAATGGACTGGGCATACTCTGAGGTTCATATTGACCGTTAAATAATATACTCCTCAGTCAAGGATGACTCAACTCAAGAAATCTTATGTGCCCTGTGTATCCTATTTTATTCCGTAATCGTTGCGAAGGTGTTTGACCCGCACAAACTGGACATGCCATGTATCCCTTAGTGCTTCATCCAGATAATGAACCATAAGCTGGAAAATCATTAATGGTCCATAATAATGTGGCATGCATCTGAAAATACTGTTCGGAAGCTGCATCATAGGTATGCACACCCACATTCCATAATGTTTGTAACTCCTCGATCAATGGTCTCAAGTAAATATTCAAATCTTTACTAGGGGAACGTGGACCAGGGATAAGCAATGACATAAACATGAACGGATCCTTCATACATTTCCAAGGAGGTAAGTTATATGGAATAACAATAACGGGTCAGATGCTATAAGAGTTGTATATATTCCCAAATGGGTTAAAACCATCAGAGACAAGACCTAACCTGACATTACGGGGGTCCTCAGCGAAACAGGGGTACATGTCATCAAATTCCTTCCACTCGGTTCCATCCGCAGGATGTCTAAGTATGCCCTATGCACCGATCCTCTTTTCATGATGCCAAATCATGTCAGTTGCTGTGTGTCGTGACATGAACAATCTCTGCAGCCTGGGCGTTAAAGGAAAATATCACAATATCTTTTGAGGCACTTTCTTCCCCGTACCACGGACTTTGTACCGACTTTCACCATATATCGGACAATATTCAAGTGATTCATATTCTGCACGAAATAATACACAATCATACTTACAAGCATGAATGGATTCATACCCCATTCCCAGATCACGCAACATTTTCTTTGCCTCGTAGTACGACTTAGGCAATTCGCTTCCAACCGGTAACATTTGACCCAGTAACTCTAGCATCATATCAATACTTTTGTTGGTCATTCTGTTGATCACTTTAATATGTAATAATTTCACAACGAAATTCAAGATTGACATTTCAGCACCTTCAAATTGAATTTTTTTTGCCTCATCAAATAGTTCACTAAATAAATTTGAATCATTTCCACTTAACACTGGCATGTCACCACTGACACTATGACCAAGTTGTGGACCTTGTAAGTCATGCAAAGCATCGGTTATCTCATCGTTTACAGGTTTATTGTAACTACTTGCTCCCATCACCAGAATCAATAAACCGTGACTGAGAATTATACTGTTCACCGTGATAAATCCACGTACGGTAAGTTGGTGATATTCCTGGCATGTATAAATGATTATGAACTTCATCTAAACGTTTCCTTTTCCTATTCAAACAATTTGCACATGGACACCGAACACGACCTTCTACATCAATGTGTTGCTTTGCGACTTCCATAAACTCATACACTCCATTACGATATTCAACACTCAATCTATCCAGCTAGCTCATTCAATTTCTATCCATTTAAGCGAAATACATAAATATAATAATATAATTATTAAATATCATATTACATTCATCAACATTACTAATTCATTAATTATTTATTTATGCATAGACATATATATTTAGTTGATAAAGTAAATAATTTACAGAAAAATTCTATTTAGTTAATTAATTAACTTAATCTACATATATGAACCATAAACCAGTAACAAAAAGTATATCATAAACATAATCATAAAAATTGAAAAATAATAAAGAAATATGAAAGAAGACTTATCTTATGGTAAATTGATTACAATTTTATTGAAAATTTATAGGAGAGTTGTGAGGTTGCAGATGACAGATTCTGAGATTTCAGAGGATGAAAATGAAGAGAATGGGAGAAAAAACAGAGGGGGATAAGGGTTGGTGGCATTCTGCATTTTAATCTATATTTAGCGTCGAAACAATAAATTCGACGCTAATTGTTGTGATTTTTAGCGTCGAAACAGTTTATTCGACGCTAAATGTCCGATTTTTAGCGTCGACATAAATTTAGACGCTAAAGATTAAAGGATTTTCGGTGGAATCTTCATAAACCTTTAGCGACACTACTTAGTCGACGCTAAATGTTAGTTTTTGGCGTCGACTAATATATTTGACGCTAAAAGTATAACATTTAGCGCCAAAAATTATTGTAATAGTAAAATAATTTAGCGTCGAATATTGTTCGACGCTATAACTGTACTTTTAGCGTTGATAACTGTTTTCGACGAAAAAAGTTGAATATTTGGTGTCGAAATTGTTTTCGTCGCTAAAATCTTGATATTTGGCGTCGAATATTAATTACGACGCTAAAAGTAATTTTTAGCGTCGAAATAATTTTCGACGCTAAATCGTTGGACGCTAAAAGCCATAATTCTTGTAGTGAGATTTTGTGAGGACTCTCGTTAAATTTAAATATATATTTTTATATGTATTTTAATTCTAAATAAAATTATGATCTTCCTACAATATGTATAATACATAAATTTTAGGATAATTATTAATTAAAATATTTTTAAGAAATACCTACTCTTTCTTCAAAGGTAAGATTATAAGCCACTGGTAAGTTTGTCTAGACTTATCTCCAAAAAGTCTCCATTAAATTAACTAATGTCCGAAATTAAGTTGTATCAAATAAAGTTAATGATTAAAGACATGATCAGGATACAACTATGGAATACGAATTCCTCGACAGTCGAAAGCTCATCAATGGTTTTATACCATTTTATAAAATGTATTTATATACACAGAATATCATTTCACGCTCCATAATTAAATAGAATTGAAGTTTACATACAGTAACAATGTGGTGCACGATAATGCCACTCACTATAATACAACTCAAGTTATATAAGACTGATCACTAGATTAACTGTTATGCAGAATATTTTTTTTTATTTTAAAATATCGGAAAAATCTCGCGTCCTTCATATCTAGGTTATTGGACCCGGTATAGATGTGTGGGAAAACTAGTATTATCTCAAGTTTTTATAAGAGTGCTACCTATAGTTTAAATTTGAGACTGAAAGTCTCAAACTCAAATCGTTGAACTGCGCCCATTGGAGACTATACATAAGAAACTATTAAGCTAAAATAACAAATTTAAAATACACGGTAAGTTAATCCAAACTTTATTAAATTGCTCTTTTTGATTGTTTATGCATGCATTCTAGTTTTTTGTTTTTAATACAGTATATCGATAATTAAATCTCATTTCAATTCATATAAGCATGATTCAAATGTGAAACATTTAATTTGAATTCGAGAAATTTGACCGGCTGTAATAACTGACACCTCATTGATCATTCTAACAAATGAGATAGATGTTGTGAGAGAGATGACATATACATCCAAAATATAATATAATTTTTACTAACAAAGATGATTATTATAAGAGTAATGATGATAGTTGTCAGAAATTAAGATTTTTAAAAACATTTTTTACACCGTGCGCGAGTATTTTTTTTCTTTAATTTTATGTCAATCTTCTTCAATGTCTCATTTTAAGAATTCGTCTTCTTATATGCTTGAATTCGTCTTGGGGGTCTTTTGCCCCTCTCTTTCTTTCCCCTCTCCTGCCCTTCGACCATAGAATCGAAGCAAGTAATGGGTTTCATATATCTTAGCAGGCTTCACAAATGATTTCGTTTTGATGATATGCGTCCACGAAAAATTGCAAGTATAGGCCTGTCGCCCAATTCCTTTAATGGGTTTGGATTTGTGTATATTATATATGCCAGCCTAGCCCTTAAGCCGATTTAGGAAGAGCTAGCTATAAGGAGGGAGCTAGCTATATATATAATTATTTTTTAAAGAGAGATCCATCTTTTTATTAAGTTACCGACCAAACAAAAATATAGAAAATATGAATTTCAATCTTTTATATAAATTGTGATTTGTGTAATATATATTATTAGTTTTTCGAATATGTATGTTTGTTTTTTTAGATAAAGTAATGACTCAACTAATATATATTTTTAATGACTTAAATTTAATAAAAAAAATTAATTTATTATTCGGATTCGGGGGCTCTCAGGAATCTTTATCCCCTCCCCTAAAATAATTATGAAGGGAAGAGATGAGATAGACATCTAGAGATTTTCGGGGACATATGCGGGATGTCGATATTCTCTCATCTCTTCCTCATGGCCATCTCTAATCCGGTGTTTGAGCTTAGTTGTGCTAAAATTTTCATAATTTTTTATCACACATATTTTAATAGTAATACATGATTAAGATTCAATTATATTTAAATTATTATCCAATAATTATCAATTATAATTTATAAAAATATCAGTTCAACGGATAGAAAAAAATTTAATGCTCATTTTTATTTGGGGAAGGGATGATGATTTAGTAAAATTTGTATCCCCTTAATTTTCATTATCTATTTTAGTTTTTATTTATTTATTTTTAATTTTTAATTTTTTAATAAATATAATCAAATTTTTATTTACAATTTTTTATAAATGTAAAAAAAAAAATCTTTATATTTATAAAAATGATAAATTATAAATAATATAAGACTTTAAATGAAATAATTATATATATATAATTACTTTTGAACGAGTGATCCATCATTTTATTAAGTTACCGACCAAACAAAAATATAGAAAAATATGAATTTCAATCTTTTATATAAATTATTATTTGTATAGTATATACTATTAGTTTTTTGAATATGTATGCTTGATTTATAGATAAAGTAATAGTTCAACTAATATATATTTTTAATGACTTAATCTTATTTTACAAAAAAATTATTTATTATTCGGATTCGGGGGCTCTCGGGAATCTCCATCCTCTCCCCTAAAATAATTATGAATGGAAGGGATGAGATAGAGACATCTAGAGATTTTCGGGGACGGATGCAGGATGTCGATCTCTTGCCATCCCTAATTCGGTGTTTGAGCTGAATTGTGTTGGGATTTTCATAATCTTTTATCACACATATTTTAATAGTAATACATGATTAAAATTCAGTTGTATTTAAATTATTATCCAATAATTATCAATGATAATTTATAAAATCTCAATTCAACACGGAATTCAAATCTTACAAAATCAGCAATGAATTCAAATTCATATTTATATATGTTGGTCCTTTCCTATGTAGTTAATATAACTCTAATTGGAATAGAGAAAAGGGGTAATCAACTCTAATCATTCATTGACAAAGAAAAATTCCTTCAACCCATTAATTATACATTGAAAATGTAAGTAAATGTTAGGACATTTTACACCATCTTGGTTATGTGTTTTTTTTTTTGTCATAAAGTTAGGCCAACTTTTGACATGCAGTAGAGGAAATACAAATAAATTAAAGAAATTATCAATGCAATAATTTTAGCACACCTTTCCCCAAATGTTGACATAGAGTTCCTTTTAGTGCGAATTTTTTGAATAAAATTAAATTCCCCTTTCATTGTGGTCTAATTCTATGCAAATAATACAGTCAGTTCAATTACCTTTCTTGTGAGTCATCATCATATGTTTTAAAGCTGTCTACATACTTTAGAAGGAGCCCAACTTATCGACAATCAAACAGACAACAAAGAAAATAATAAATAATTAATATATAATCAAACCATTTGTAAGAACTAACCTTTAATTAGGCTGTATCTTTGAGAATGTACTTGTGATTTTATTATTGCTAGCTAATGTTTATCATCGACTTTCATATTTATATTTAATAAGACTAGTGATTTTATTACATATCAACTATGGATTAAAAATGTGTTTGATAATCAGATCCTCAAATTTGGGCCCCTCTCCACATATAGAGTTCTTCGCTCAATTCTAGAGTGAATATCACTCAAGTGTCATGTAATTTAGTTTTGCATTTTACGAAAAAAAAAAAAAAAAAAACACACACATTATCATAAGCACGAAGGCAGGAAAAAATGAGAGAGAATATAGTACATCAAAATACTAGGCTTGATTGTTATTGGGTTTTGTCATGGAAGTCCAGTGTAAATGTGCATGTACGTGTGTAGTTTTGATTAGAATCTTCATACTAGGCTCGACTGTTATTGGGTTTTGTCCTGTAAGTCAAGTGTAAATGTGCTTGCACGTGTGTAGTTTTGATTAGAATCTTCACACTTTACTCAATGTATGCAAGTTGATTGCTAATGATTGAGTTTTGAATGAGGGTTTCTCTTAAGTATGCTTCTGATCATATTTAGTGAATTGCGTAATTGTCTAACCTCATTTTCCGTAAGCTTATTGGCTTATATAGGGTCACATGTGTGAATGTGTCAATTTTTGGTTGAGATATGTCCATGATTGGACCGTTCTCTTGTTGCATGATGTACACTTGGCATGATACATGTTCTAATATGCACTGGCGTAATCAGAAAATGAAGTTAGTGGGGGCAAAGTTATAGAAAATAAATATAAAAATTAATTATATTTATATGTGAATATTTTATACATAAGAACTATCCACGACGTGATTTAGTAAAAAAAATTACTACAAATATATCAATAAATTAGAAGTTCAATAACCAAACCTAAGCATAAACATGATTATTTTTATTTTTATTTAAATTTAATGGTATCCATATTCGTTTGCAAATGGAAAAACACATAAATAAATGGATTTAAAATGAAAAGTAGTCAATTATCTATACACATACAAATTAAATATAATTATCTAAATAAATTCAAGATTATTATTTATTTTAAACATGTTTAAGAAATGGGATTGATGTAAAAGTGTATTGGAATTTTTTTAAATAATTTGAGTTTGAGCTTACATATTATGTTAAAAAAATACAACTTAAAAAATTAATAAATAATATATTTATGGGTGTTGTTTAATTATTTATATTTTATAATATATATATATATATATAAAATGAATTTTTGTGAGGCCAGTGGGGGCAACTGCTCCGATCAAGTCTTGGTTGTCTCGGAAATCTTCGGACGTCGGAGATCATTTAGTCAAGAACAGAGAATTAAAGATTTAGAGTGTTTGATTTGCAGGAAACTGAGAGAAAATTATTTGGATATATTTCAGAGAAATATTGTATTTCATATTCAACCAAACGTGTACGACGAGGTAGCATTGTTTATCTACTGCTCAACAATTGCTAACAAACTCTAAAACAAAAAAGAGTGATTTTGGAGGGAAAATTAAAAACTACTCTAACTAACTCTAATATACAATCCAGGTCAGCAACTAACTCTAACAAATAATCCATGTTAGCATAATCTATTAATTACTCTCACATATATCTTGACTCTTCATGTCTTTCAATATTGTTGTACTCTGACAAGTGTCATCCTTTCATTGAATCTTTTTCTGTTTGGAGTAGTTCTAGTAATGAGACATGTTGAAGAATATTCAACTGCATGTGGACACGTGTCCCTAAATATAAGGTTAAATTTAGACACTTACACCACCTAACCTAAGGATTGAGAAAATTCGATCGGTCACAATCACGATTCTTCAAAAATTCAATGAACTAGCCTAAGTTAAACTTTATTTCGTTTTTCAACGATGATGTAAGACTAAATTCATGAACTTATTATTAAAGATCGAAACAAGTTTATATTATTCTATAAACCTAATAATTTCAGTTCAACTGGACACGGCGCTTTATCTTGCTCATGATGTTAATGCAATTTCGCACATACTCATATTGGCATGACATATTTAATTTACAATTCTAATTTTTTTTCCCCTTATTGTAATCCAAAATTATTTCCATCGTCTCCACTATCCCCCAACTATATATCAAACTTTCATGTGATGACTTTACAACTACTAGAAACTAAAATGTGTAATGGGAATCATCATCAAATTAATAACATTCGAAGTGAGCTTTTGAACTTTCCCATTTAGAGTCATATTAAATAAATGAAACTATCAAGGCAAAATCAAATGAGACCAACTGGAACATGTGCTGCACATTCTTTGTACGATCATTTTAAAATTGAAAATGTGGTTTCATGATCATTACGCTCACTAAGGTCGCGCCGATATAATAAATATTTTAATCTAAATATCAAAATATGTAAGCTTTTGATAATTCAATGAGGCTGTTCCAAAGCATCAATATAGAAAAAGAGTATTGTTTTCAAAATCGGATCCGATGAGATTGATCCGTTGATCGAAATGAATCTCATCTAAATATATGATTGAAATTGGTCCAAATCAATTAATATGTAAAATTTGATTTTCCTATCCTAAAAATACGAAATTTTTAAAAAATTTTATGACATCATGATGACATTAGCCGGTTTAATCAAATCGATTCAACCGATCGTAGCAATAAGAAAATAATACATTGAATCATTCTTCCATATAAACAGTTCAACCATCTCTATAGTTTTTAAAACATTAGAAAATGGAGAGAAAAAAGTAGAAGCACTTCACTCGCATGAAGATTATAATTATTTTGTGTGGGTATCAAAGAAAATTAGTGTGTTATGCTGAAACCATGAAAAGATAAAAAAAAGAAAAAAGAAAAAAGGTGAAAGCACTTTGTTAATTTTAATAAACAAAAACAGAGATTTGTGTCTGTTTTTGATTGAGACTGGGGAGAGGCACCATGTAGAAAAGAAAATCACTTTTTTTCTGCAGCATTCTACAATATCAGCATAAACTAAAAAAATTTAGCTTGTGTTTGGCTTTCTCAATGGCATAATATATTAATATATTTATGATTTTTTTTTTTCCATAAATTAAGCATGCTTCATATGAAAATGCGGCTTTTCATGGGTGAAATGATGTAACATCATTTGTTTATAAATAATTGTTTTTATTTTGTTTGCTTTGGGGTAAGTTTCCACGTCATATTAATTAAGTTGGGTTAAATTTCTGTAATATTTTATCATATGAATATTAATAATAATGAATGATTAAAATTTAACTATATATAAATTTTTATTTGATAACTACACATTGTAATTTGTAAGAATTTCAGCACAAAATTCTCACTGATACTAAATCTGAAAGACTCTGGCTTAATATTAAAAAAAAAAATAGAATAAGTGAATTCATCATATTGAGTTTTACAAACAAATGAGATTTGTTTTATATATATAAAAAAAAAACATTATATTATAAAGAGACTGATATTACGATTTGAAAAAAAAAAATTATATCATATTGGTTGCGATGTCATCAATTCAAATTTATGAGATATATTTATTGGAAGAACATGAGACAGTCAGAAATTTTATTTATTCCGCTTAAACTTAACGGCTAAATTTCCAACATTTCCGATAAAAATCTGCCGATCACCTCTATCAGAGTATAATTTAAAAACCAGGTAAATCTACTCCATTCTTATTATAATGTAATTGTTTATAGAATTAGTTTGAAAGAGGATACCTTTTAAAAAAAATAAAAATAAAGATAACGGTAAGAATTAATTCAACTAATACATCTCCAAAATAATACAAAAAGTTTAAAATTTAGACCCGCTCACACTTCAAAAATAATTTGATACACATCTATATTCTGCAAAAAAGAAAAAAAAATTAATAATAAAACAGATGAAACTTAAACCCCCAACCGATTCACTTATTTGAAAATATTAATCGCTAAATAATTCATCTATTAGACTAAGAAAGCTAACATTAAACTCAGTAAAACAAAATGATTGATTATAATTACCATGCAATCATTTTAACAAAGTGACACTTGAATTGTGGTAAATATTTGTTTCCTTGAAAGAAAGACTCTCCTAATTCATCCCACTTCCTATATTTGCTTCATTATATCCTTCCTCTTTTTCATTGAAAAGGTTGATAATCAGATCTTTAATTCGAATCTATAAATATATTTCTTATAACAGTCAGTAATTTCACTTAATTATTGGTTTTGAAAATGGTTACCATATCTCCTCATAAGCTACGAAGGGGACCCAACTGCCCATAAAAAATAAAATAGTAAAAGCTACGCCTACGGCCAGACATGGAGTCATTAGAAGTCTAATCATAGGGGTACAAAGCTCCGACAAGAGCGTTCAATTTTGTCATAAAGCAAAAGCCCAAGTTGCCACCCAGTGAGTAAGCACAAAGCTGGAAAGCTATCAGCTCAGCCCTAGACCTGTCTGTCAACTTTTCAAATCTCTCTTTTAAATTAAATGTGAATTCCAGCTGGGTATCCCTAACAGTAAGTACCTTGGGTGTTTTTTTTTTGCCTGAATCCCCACAAGGCACTGTTTGGTTCCCAACGTTTTGACTTTTACTTTCATAGATAGAGAGAGAGATTCCATTTGGGTATCATATTATCTTTCTTGATATTAAAAATGGTACAAGAATAAAGAGGAGGGAAACAAGCTTTCACATATTTTCATTGAATACACAACAGCTAAAAGTTAAAACCACAAAGGCTAGGGATATTAAAAGGAAAAATAAAAAACAAAAATCTCCAGCCATTTTGAACTTTTGAAGGAACAATTTGATCAGAAGCCTTGTTCATCATTCTTTTGTGCTAAGAGGAAGAATATGAAACTTGCTTTGCTTGCTTCCTCCTAGTTTTTTCTTAACTCTTCTCTAGATTTTGTGAAATTCTACATTGTTCTGTTAGAGAAGTCCAAAAAATCCCACCATTCATAATGGGTTCTACTCTACTAAATCTAACAAATATTTCATTATCAGCTTCAAAGTCCAAGCAAGATGTAGTAAACAAGAGTGATAGGCAGAGCTATTAACATCCCAAATATGACCCTGCCACAAATTTAGGAAAAAGAAATGATACTCGGTCATGTATTTGATTTGATTAGATTGTATGTTATGGCAATTTAAAAGAAGCTAGAATCGAAATTGAATTCGGAAAGTACCCTGTGCTCAGAATGTCAGGATGAACATTGTATTCCTTGGCAAAGACAAAGGGCACAATCCCTTGAGGAAGAGCAGCCTGAAAATTAAAATTAGTGTCATTAGTATTAGGAAAGAAGAGGGAGCCATAATGGTGTAGAGTTTTTTAGGATCTGTTACCTGCACGATGGCAATATGTAAAAGAGATCCGCGTAAGCCAACAACCAATGAGGCAGCAGCCATGACGGCAGGACCTGCAAGGAATCGAACACCCATGGCAAAGGCAGCGATTGTATTTCCGCATGCAATAATCCTTGGCTGTAATGCCATGAACAAACCTGCAATTCCATTCGAAGTTGTAACAAGTCACATAAGAAAGATCACTTTCAACGGCTAAACATGCATTTGCTAATCATCAATAAAATCTATTGACATACCAAGACTGAACATGGCCATCCCAAGACCGGCATCAGACAAAATGGCTATCGATTGAGCAATTATAGCAGGCATCACAACATTCCACCTGCAAAATTCAACAGTTACTAATGATTCAGAATCAAAGAAGAATATCTAGATCGCGAATTTGATTAAGACGTTTATACCTGTAGGACACTAGAGACCAGGTGAGGCCAATGAGACTGGAGTATGTGTTGGGATTCCTAATTAGTTTACGCCACACCATTATCAGAATGAGTCTGGTCATAACACTAGTAGGGGGCATGGCTGTTGGCTTGGGTTCACCCTGTGCAAAAGATTTAGGATTGAGCTCAGCCGTGGAGCTTGATCCAAGCTTCGAAAGTACTGGCCCTTCGTTTTCACCCCCATTCGTAACAGGTCTGTTCCCGAAACTGAATTCATCCCTTCTAAACTCATCAAAATCTAACAATAACAAAGAAGCGAATCAATTCAGATACCACAAAAGAACTATAAACTAATGGGAATATTTTGCTGCTGATGACAAAACATGGTTTCAAACAAAGCCATCATGTCATATTATTACACTAATACAACAACATAACACGAGTCACATGACATAAATGAGATAAAATATATACAAGTGATGACGAGACCTAAGAAACAGAGCATTCGGTTTAGAAAAGTATGAAAAACAAACCATAATTATAAAGATAAAGGCAAAAATGAAAAAGAGAAAAAGAAACAAAATCCAGCAACCCCACCTCATACTCCAAACAAAAATATAAAGCAAGCAAACCCTCCAATCCAAGACCTAAATTTTAACAAGACAAATAAATTTATCCCAGTTGACAGAACAATCCAAAAATTGATATACGTCTATGCTTGATATTATATAAAATTACCATCACAGCAAGCAAGAAAAGCCCAAAAACAAGCAATAACCAGTAACTAATGGTTTAAAAGATTAGTGATTATACCTTTTTGGTGAGGTACCCCACCAAGATCATTCCCATAATCTGCTGCTCCACCTCTAAATACATGAACCCCACCTTCTGAAACAGGAGAAGCACTTGAACTCCAAACAAACATATGCAAATCCTTGCCATTTTCAGCCCCATTAGCTTTCCTCATTGCTCCCGGTCCTGACACCGGAGAAAAGATTCCGGCAGTTGTTGGAGCAGGATAAGAACCCCCATTCGCTCTATTCACATTACCAAAAACACCAAGTCCATTCTCTTCATCAAACCCCAAGTTACCGAAGTTTGATTGTCTTGGGCTCACATTAGTCATGTTCTTGCCATTCACCATGGAGTAAAAATCAGTGTGGTTAAAACTAGAGCCTCTTGGAGTATGGTTTCTAGATGATTGAAGAGAGTAAATCTCACAGTTGCTCAAATTTGATGGCCTTGGGGTTAAAGAAACGCCAGAGTTAGGACCATGTGACCTCCTAGAAAAAATGTCAGATTTTGAACTTGCTGATTTCCTCACTGTCACGTGAAGCTTGCCATCTTCACCAACTTCAGCTTCAGTTTGCAATGGCTCTTTACCATCCAAAGAAATGATATCAGAATCAACCCTAAAGGAGATAATAGACCCAGCTGTGTCAGGAAACTGCTCTGCAATCAACATCCTAGCTCCCCTGTACTCAAACAGAAACAGCATCAATGTGTACCAAATGATGCACTGAAGCACAACAATTTGTACCATTAAGCTGCCTGAGTAATCCCCATACATGCCCTTCAACAAAGGGATGCCCATAACAAGTGTGTTGGGTAAAGTGGAGAGTGAAAACAGAGTGATTGACCATTCAAGGGAGCCACTTGAGGATATTTTTGCCCAGATGGCTAAGAGCACCAAAACTATGATTTTTTGAACTGTATCAGCTAAAATGAACTTGAAGTTCATGGCATATGGGTTGTTGCTGGAGATGAAGTGGAAAGAGAGTAAGGGTACGGCAAAGAGGGCAACAAAACGGTTGATGCCAGAGCACTGATCAGGGGAGAAGATTTTCCACCATTTGACAGAGCCGTAGGCTAAGATCATGGCCACATAAAGTGGAACCACCGCTGTGAGGACATGGTAAAGATCAGTAGCAGTAATCATTGTTGTTGATTTTAAATAAAAATTGTGTCTTTAAGGGTTTTCCCCCCCTTTTATTGAAGTATCTGTGAAGAAGAAAATGAGTGTTGTAACTATAACAGAGCAGAGAAGTAAAATCAACCCATTTGTAAAGAGGGATTAAAGAAAGAATGAGTAAGCGGAATAGAGTCACCGGAAACTTTACTTTCCGGTGAGTTTTGGCCGGAGAGGGACACCGTTGGGGGGAGAGAGAGCAAGTGCGACGTGAATAGTTCTTTTTGAGAGACAATGAAGTGAAATAAAATCAGAGAGCTTTTCAGTGGCTTTTTATAATCTTTTTGGCCTTTGTGATGAGAGAGAGAGAAGTGGCATTTTGATTATTTTTCTTTAGAAACTGTTTAATAATAATAATAATAATAATAATAATAATTATTATTATTATTATTATTATATTATTATTATTATTATTATTATTATTATTATTATTATTTAAGTAAAATTTGTAAAAACAATCTGACTTGGGTACCAAATTGATGGTCAAGGGATTATTAGTTCATGGTATCGTTGTCGCTCTATCTTTGTTGAATCAAGTAATTATTTTGTTATTTGATATACTAATGTCTCCAACCTTATAATTATGGATGAGAACACATTGGATATTACATGAGAATGTTAATATTTGTATTTGATTCGTTTAACTAATGAGTATGAAAATTTAACTCGTACTCGGTCCTCATATCGAGTCCCCATAGTTCCATATCCACGCGGAGATTTTATCTTTGTTAGAACATAGATGATAATATATATATGTCATGCCCAACTAACGAACATATGAAATTTTCACATTACTCGCCTCTAATTTATCGAACCTCAACCCCACGAGGATTTTTACATCTCTACTTACAATATAAGCGCTAGGTCAATCGACGATTGGCATAAACAGACTAAACTTGTGTCGATGGCCCTAATTAAACATGTCATGGCCCTAATTTAATGGGTCTCAGTTTTATACAAGTCTAATTCTAACTTTATTACTTTTATTTTAGAAAAACCATCCCACTCCATTTCTTAATATAAAACTCTGTTGTTTATTTACTAAAATTTTGAAAAACAAAACCAAACACATTAGTTTAGTCAAACAAAAACCTCAATTGGGGTTTTAGAAAAAAAAAAACTAAATGGACAAATAGATCATATGGTTTTACTTCACATTGAGCTCTAGGTATGGGTGGCAATGGGCCGGGCCCGGGCTTTGATAAGTCCGGCCCGAGCTCGGAAAAACAAAAAAAAAGAAGCCCGTGCCTGATTTTTTTCTGACCCGAATTTAAAAAAAATATATTAAAAACATGCAAATACAAAATATATTCACACTATATGCAAAAACAATTCACAAATAAATCACAAGTTTCATCGATAAATTAACAATTTAAATGTTACAAATAAATAAATATATATATGTTTTTTTTTTTTGGCCCGGGCCGGATCGGACCAGATCTTATAATGGAAAGCCCGGCTCGGGCCCGAACCCGAGCCGGGATTTCATTATAAGATCTGGTCCGAGCTTTTTTTGCCCCGAACAGACCTGACCCGAACTTTTCTGCCACCCTTAACTCTATGATGCTCAAGGTCAGCCGTGCATAAGCATAGTTGTCAAGGGGTTTAAAATGTAAAATTTATAATTTAAAGGCAGTTAAGTTTGATGAATGACTCACAAATATTTTATTTTCCTAATTCAAATCACTTATTTAAATTTATAAAGCTTATATTAAAAAAACTAATAATCTTCCAAGTCACAGAAATAAGATTTCATTAAACAAATGATTCATATGATGATTCAAAATAGACCTCAATGAAATTAGAAATGCTTGTAATTTATGAGAAAAAATTATATAGGACCATCCAATTAATAAATGACACATGTTTGATGTGTCTTGAAAATGACTAATCAAAATATAAAGAGAAAAATAATTATAACATATATCATTTATTAATTAGATGATCTTATAAAGATCGTCCCTATATAAATTTTTATCGTAATTTAGAGATACTTGCTCAAGAAAATCGAGTTAGATTTGAGTTGCACTTGTTTCAAGTGTATTGATTCTCTCTCTTTTTTTCTTTTAATTGACCAAAACAAAAAAGCTAAAAAAAAAAAATTGAAACGGTGGAAACAGCGCCTCTAAATTAATCGACCCGAATTCAATGGAGCAGATAAAATTTCGGACTGTCTCAGGTTGTTACAAGAAACGCATCCCCTGAATTCAAACTAAGTATCTGAAAATCATATCTTAAATTTTACATCACCAAGTCACGTCACTTGAGAAAAAAAATGCTAAACTTGCAAACATTTATCCCTAAATTGCATTCTACTCTCTCATTGCAGCTTCAATGAGCAAATATGGAATAATTTCGAGATAAATATGTGTAAGTATATCATTACTCTGTCTTCAATGGGCATGACTTGGTGGTGTGAGGTTCAAGACCTCACATTGAGATCCTGAGTTCGAATCTCAAGAGTGTGTTTCTTGTAAGAGTTTAAGACAATCGGGAGTTTTATCTGCTCCGTTTAAGTTCATAATTAATGATTTAACGGTGGGTTTCAAAATGAATGGTTCACAATTAAAAAAAAATTATCATTGCTCAAATAAAAAAAAATAAAAAAAATCCTGTTAAGTTGTATAGAATCGTATGTAATTGACAAGTAATAAAAAGCCATGGCAAGAGACAATTGTTCCTGGCAAATAAAGAGAGGACTTGAAAATAACTAATGGGCAACAGAATCAACCTCTAAAACTGAAAAAAAAAATATAGTAAAAAAAAACATAAAATGCTGGGATGGTTGCAGCATCCACAATTCCAATGGCTTGCCAAGGGAATCTTTATTTTAAAAGCAAAAGATAGATTTTTTTTTCAGATTTTTTAAATTTTATGAATAGATTTTAAATAAATGTAAACGATAAATATAAATTTCAACAATAAATCAAATACATATAATATATTAATAAAATATAAAATTTATAATTTAATCATGAAAATACACATATACTTTATCTGAGGAAAAAAATCAAAAAAATTTCATCAAACTAATGGTAATATTCATATCACTCATCTCATTAAAATCGCACTAAATCTATTAAAACACTTGTCAAATCTTACCCATATCGGCAAGGTAATTAATTAGATTTTTGAATAAAATAATCTAATTAATAAAATTTCATCTCAACATATAGATATTAATAGAGTGTGTGTTTGATAACCAAACCTATGCATAAACATGGTTATTTTTTATATTTAATATAATGGAATCTATATTCATTTATAAATGGAAAAACACATAAATGAGTGGATTTAAAATAAAAAACAGTCAATTATTCATACACATACAAATTAAATATAATGATGTAAATAAATTCAAGGCTATCATTTATTTTAGACATGTTAAGAATGAGATTGATCCAAAAGTATATTGGATTTTTTTTTACTAATTTGGGCTTGGACCTACATATTATGTTAAAAAATCTAACTTAAAAATTAATAAATAATGTATTTATGGGTATATTTAATTGTTTTTATTTTCTAATATAAATATAAATATAAATATAATTTATAAAATATAAAATAAAAATCAATGAATTTTTGTTGCCCCCACTGGTTCCCATGTACATCCGAGTGAGGCTACGAACTCCTTAAGAGAAATTTTAATTACAACATAAGATCTGTACATTAATTTGTAATATATCAATTTAAAAATTCTTGATTTCAATTTATGCTTTTGCTGAAGAGCATTGATAATTTACCTGAAATTTATGTCAGAATATATGAAATCAAAACGACGTCATTTTGAATTTGATTTGTTCGGACACCAATTCGAATAAATTATTATTTTTCCTCTATTAAGGGTTTAGTTAGATGAATGTACTTGTCAAATATAATAAAAAATAATAATTAGGGTTTCTAAAATGAATTAAAAACAACATGCATAAAGGGAAATGCACTAGTGGTCACCATTATTAAAGGAACTTCTTGTTTAACATATCTTAGTTGAGTAGTACAATTAGGTCATGTGAAATGAGAAGCTCCTATATTTTTTAAACAACGAGAATAAAATTTTCACATATGCATTTTATGAGTTATAATCAATTGATTCAATTTATTTAAGATTAAGAAACTGTCAATAATCGTGTATTTTGCTATAAAATATTCAGCGAGTTACACCAGTCAATCAGAATATGCAATTGCTTCTATTTTTTTAAGAAAAAAACAAATCATATTTTCATAATTAATTTAAAAGGTGCATACGCAATGTGCTTTTCTACATTGTTTACTAAAAAAAAACACATTTTTCCAATGTGGTTTTCCAATTCTCATATACAAGACGACGTTCTTAAAGGGGTATGATTTGATGGTGTAAGATTTAAGATTTTACATTGGGATCATGAATTCGAATTCAGGGAGTGCGTTTTTTGTAAGAGTTTGAAACAGTTGAATATTTTACCTGCTTCGCTTAAGTCCGAAATGAGTGATTTGACAACGAGATTTCCAATGATTTCAAATATATATATATATATAAATAAAGCAACCAATATGACAAAATCCTAAAAGTTTCCACTTATCATTTGAAAAGAAAATGTTGCATGCAACAATCTCCAAAATCAAAGTGAGCCAATGCAAACTAGTCAAAGTGATCCAAAATCATGTATTATATGATAAGTAGACAAAATATATATATGCAATTTGTCACTAGTACTATATCTATATGGATCATTGGACAATCTCTTTTTGTACTTTTAATTTCCTAGTCAAATTCTATTTATTTCTTTTTCTTGTTTACCCACTTTATAAAGGAAATGCTAGGTTTAATTAATATCTTGGAAGTGACAAATGAATTAGGATAATTTTTGTCCTTTAGAAGCACTATTATCTTGGTGGGCTTTGTTTTGGGTGTTGAAATTAGGTCCATTTCGGTCACTTCTCTTTGGAGTTTTTAACATGTGATAATTGGTTCTTCAATTTTAAACTATATTAATTTTCTATGATGATGTTAAAAAATGATCATAGTCTAAATTTATACTCTTCAAGATACATACATATAAGAACGTGGCAAAATTTTATACATAGTCTTACAAGAATGTTATGATGAATAATTATACTTCAACCAAGTATTGTTGTAACACTTTAAACCATATTATTCAAATTATAAATTAAATAAAGTATATAATGCAATAAAGTTAAAATATTTAGAAATGAATTCGGTGATGAGTTGAATTTTGTGTTGAATTTTTTTTAATTTTTTATTGATATTTATTAATAAAAATTTAAATATAATTAAATTTTAACCATGAATTATTATTCATGTTTAACACATTTCGGTTAAATATCAGATCCAATTTCAAAATAATCAATCTAAAGAAGTAGAATATAATTTATCCTACAGAAGAGGGACCCATGAGGATGATGTCGCGTGAAGATACAGAATCATTAACCGCGCGTGTCATTATTGACGTTTTGAAATCCCCAGCAAGCACTCTATTATATTATAATTATACAGCCCCCACAAAATCAGACATAGTGATAGTTATTGGATTCTTCATTGCTCCTTTTCCAGTGGCAGGCGGCGCCGCTGTTCAAAACTTTATAATATTTTGTAGTAAATTGAAGGAGAAGATTAGTTCACCCTCCTCGAGTTCAAAAATATCATATACTCATTTTCTTATTGGGTAATATTATCCTTGAATTTTCAACTAATATTTTGTATGGCGAAGTGTATGTTGTTTCATGAAGTAAAATTTTTGACTTTTTTTTATTTTTGTTTTTGGAGAAAACCTATCACTGTAGATTGCAATCTACATGATAACAAACATTGATCTCTAAAAAAGCATAATGATGCCATAAACAAAAAAATGAACATTGCATATTCAAAACAAAGGCTTTTATGCAAAACCTAACCTATATATACAGGGATAATGGAATTATAATTCTTTTCAAAAACATTCATTTTTCTTTCTGTTTTAGGCTCTTTTGGCTAAAACTGGCATGCATGCAAAACTTTGGAAACTGGCAAGTTATTATGTGTCAGAATCGTCATACCAAAGAGCTACAACTAAGAAAATTGTACCCGAGGAAAGGCATTAGAGAAGAAGATAAAAAGAAAGAAACCAAGAAGAAAAAAGGAAGCAAAAGAAAGAAATTAGGAATAAACGAAGCATGGCCAATCTGAATGCATGCATAAGCAGGGAAGCTCAAGAGTCGCAGTAACCCCCACACACTGATTCGGGAAACGCATCTCCAGTTTATGATCATGTGCTATTCGGGCTTCAGGATTCAACACAGGTGCTTCGTCCCAAGTCTGTTGAGAGGAAAAATTATAATCCTCAACCAACTGTGATGATTGGTAAACCCTAAACCATTCACAGGGTAAGGAAAATTATAACCGTCAAGTGACTGCCCTGGTAACACCGACCCACCTATGTCATTGACAGGGAAAATTTGTGACCTTTTAATGGTTGAGAACCACTAATACGGAGAACCGTGACTCTTAAATGATCGTCCCAATTATGGAGTCAGCCCTATAGGAAAAATTATAACCTTCAAGTAATTATCATGATTGATGATCCTGACTAACCTATGTCATTAATAAGGTGGTGTAGGATTCATGATGATGATCTTGACTAACCTAGGTCATTAATAAAGTAGTGTAGAATTCAGGATCTCACCTTGAGATCCCGGTTTGAATCTAAATAGTGTATTTCTTGTAAGAATCTCAGATACCCGAAGATTTTACCTATTCCGCTTAAGTACGTAATGTGTGATTTGGCGGTGAGATTTCCAATGATTAAAAAAATAAATAGAGAACCATAATCTGTTAATGGTCGGAAATCCTCAAATTGACAACTCTGTCCTTTTCGTCTTTGCCAAATTCGCCCTTCATTAATTATGCTTTCATTCCCATAACTTAACAACATTATCTACTACAAAATTTTAGCAAAATTAATGATTCTTTAACTACATGGGCCTATTAGTCTTTTAAGTAGTTGTATAATTAAATAAAAAATAAATTTGGACCAGTCCACTCCTTAATTTTTAAAAAATTAGAGCAGATCATCTCATACAATAAATAAGCAAATCTAAATTGGCTATAATGTTAGTCTTATGGCTAACTTATACCTTAAACACTCTCACTAAAGAATCCTCTTAAAAGAATGAAAAATGGCAGATCTAATGATCGTACAATAGAAGTTTTTTTTAAGTTTGATCCAATTTTAATACTTTTTGACCCACCTTATTGTAAGTAAAACCTTGTTTAAATCGAATAAAGAATCTTCCATATTGTACAGAAAGACAATACAAAATGACACCACAATTTGATGAATAATTTTTTAATATAACGAAAGTATGCTTCGCTTAATACTATCAACTAATAAATAAATTAATAAAGACCATATACAATTCAATTACTATTTATTTAATAATTTTTTGATATATTAATAGGCGTGATAATATTTGCTTTATTTGTTATGTGTAAGAGTTGGTATCTTAATTTGTTACATTCTATAGTTATTACAGTTTATTGGATTGGAGGCAATATATTGAAGTAATGCTAATTATGAGAAAATCTACCATGCAACAGAGGTATCACGTTATCCATGCAACAAGTCAATCATCAATTACCACGCGTGCTAAAAAATTAAAAAACAACTAAAAAATAGGTATTAAATTATACATACCATTTTCTAATTCGTTGGTGGTACCACGTCATTCATACCTCCGTTGCACCAAAGAATGACTCGCTAATTAGAGGTGCAGTTTAGGGTGAATAGAAATGCAAAGGAATGCATTTAAAATAAATTTTCCAAAAAGTAAATGATATAAATAAAAATGAGTTTAGGAGAATATTGTTGTACATATAGTGTCATTATACAGTAAATTAACATGCAATCAAACAGATCAAACCAGAAAGTAGATCTAATATGCATAAACCCTGAAATAAACTTTAAAACTTGAGAATCAGAAAAACCTTGTTACAAAGACGAAAACAGTAGTCCGGATCGAGAAGATTCTATGTCCTTAAGAACTTATCGGCCTTGTTTCAGTGCTCTACGAATTTGTGGCCAATATTCTCCCAGGATAACCCAGATTCCTCTTGTTCAAGAGGCACTCCTTAACAAGATCTTGAACTGGGAATATAGTGGGCCTCTCTCAGACTCAAAGACAAAATGAGACTCTTTTGTTTGGATGAAATTCGGATTTCTATTTCTGTGTAAATAAAGGAACATAATGACTTCCTTTTATAAGCATGGAAGGGTGCCTCAAAGCCACCATTTGGGTTGGAGTGCAAGTGAGGTTGCACCCCTCTTATGTATCCCATGAGCATAGGACCATGTTACACACAAATGAATGACATGTCCCTAAGGGGTACCATCCAAGGGATATGTCTCTCCCAGTGGCGGAGCCACTTAAGGACCAGTGGGGGCAACTGCCCCCACTGGTCCCACTAGTTTTTTTTTTTTTTTTTTTTTGTAATTATATATATATATATATATTTATATTTATATGACAAAATATAAATAATTAAACAACACACATAAATACATTATTTTTTAATTTTTTGAGTTGTATTTTTTAATATAATATGTAGGCCCAAGCCCAAATTAATTAAAAAAAAATTCCAATACACTTTTGTATCAATCTTATTTCTTAAACATATCTAAAATAATTATATTTAATTTATATGTGTATAGATAATTGACTATTTTTCATTTTAAATCCACTCATTTATGTGTTTTTCCATTTGCAAAAGAATAGATATTCCATTACATTTAAATAAAAATAAAAATAAAAATAACTATGTTTATACTTAGGTTTGGTTATTGATTTTCTAATTTATTGATATATTTGTAGCGATTCTTTTACTAAAACACGTCGTGTATAATTGTTACGTATAAAATATTTACATATTAATATAAATATAATTATTTTGTATATATTTTTTTGTTTATTTATTTTTTATTTATAGCTTTTCAAAGCACAAATGTTGCGTTTTAACACTAGACTTTTAATAATTTAATTAAAAAAGTGATAAAATCTATAATAAATTAACGGAAATTTAGTATAATATACTACAGAAATTTAAAATACATAATTTTAAAAATAATTTCTTACTTAAATTTTTAAGGTAAATTGGTATTTTTAGAAATTATGGATAAAAATATAATTCTGAAAATTTTGGGTTAATATATAAATTTAGAAACTAAGGGCTATTTCATAATTTTAAAAAATATAGGGATCATCTTGTAATTTCAAAAAATATGTATGAATTCATTATATATTATTTTGGTAAGAAAAAATTTTTGCCCCCACTGATTGAAATTTCTGGATACGCCACTGGTCTCTCCTCCATCCAAAGAAGTATATTTGAAGATTTGATGAATTTCCAACAAATATCATAGGGAACACAATTGAATGTTGAACTGGTGAAGGAGATTTCTTGCAATCCAAGGGCAGGCATTAACTTCGTATCTTTAAAGTGTTATTTTTTCATTAAAAGTGATGATTTTTTTTCCTATTAGATGTACGGTAAAAATTAAAGAGTGCATATAATATAATGTAAAGGTTTTATTTCACTTGTTATTAAATAAAAGGCTGGTTTTGCAGAAAATAACGCCACACTCAATTGCCCACCATATCCTCTTGTCACTTGTAAACTTTTTTAGTTTTTAATTTCATAATATTTTTCTATGAACTTACTTTTTCTATAAAATATGCTTGTGCAGGTATTTAATGGGCCTCTTAAATGGG
This sequence comes from Zanthoxylum bungeanum, assembly GCA_019454045.1. Classification (NCBI taxonomy): domain Eukaryota; kingdom Viridiplantae; phylum Streptophyta; class Magnoliopsida; order Sapindales; family Rutaceae; genus Zanthoxylum; species Zanthoxylum bungeanum. The sequence continues at coordinate 1,489,233 of SKCR01024899.1, read as the reverse complement.
CTTGACAGAACATGTCCAAAAAAATTAATTGATTCACTTGACGTCTAAAAGTCTATTAATGCATTAGGTGAACGTTTTGAGACCTATTAACATTGAAAAAAAATGGGTTTTGACTTTTTTTGATTATGTCTTCAACCATACTTGATATTATGAATATTGGTCTCATAATCACAGTTGAGGAATTTAATCGTTATATGAGTGAATCGATATTTTCGTTAATTCTATAGTTGTTCCAGTTTCTTGGATTGGAGTCACTATATTGAAGTTATGGCAATAGGTGCAATTTAGGGCGAATAGAAGGGCAAATGAATTCAATAAAATTAATTTCTCAAAAAGTAAATGATATAAAAATGAACGTAGGAGAATCTCATAGGGAACACGGTTGAATGTTGAACTGGTTAAGGAGATTTCTTGCAATTCGGGCAGGCATTAACTTCGTATCCTTAAAGTTTTCTTTTTCATTAAAAGAGAATATTTTTTTCCCATTAAATGTGCAGTAAAAAATAAAGAGTGCATATTATGTCAAGGTTTTATTTTACTTGTTATTATTAAATAAAAGGCTGCTTTTGCAGAAAATTTTGCCACACTCAATTGCCCACCATATTCTCTTGTCCCCCATAAACCTTTTTATTATTTTTTTTCCCGTTAATATTATATTATTTATAACTTTCCTTCATCTATAAAATATGCTTGTTCAAGTATTTAATGGGCCTATTAAATGGGCTTGATTGTCCGGGCCCAAATTTAATTTGTCTGCTTGACGCCTAAAAGCATGTCACCATCCATAAATGCTTTAGGTGAACGAAGCAGTCGTAGCTAAATTATCGTATCCATCTAATGAGTAATGTGCAGAATAGGAGAAACTAAATGTACAAACTGATGTCACATACCAATATTAGTCGATGTAGTATACTAAACCAAACATTTTTTTATTTTTTTTTATTGGGTAAGATTGATTATATGAAATTTTTAACGTCATTGTACTCAAACATCAAATTCTATAAAACTTATATCTCTATTTATAATTTATGTCCATATGGATCATATCAACTTAAGTACTCTCATTTCTTATTTGATATATGACAACACTACTCTCATTTTCTCACCGAATCACTTAAAGATCTGCGTTTGATATATTCAAAACATCTTAGTCTTATTTCTCTCATTTTCTCATCAATCGATGTTACCAGACCCGGTCACGGTTCCGGTTCGGAACCGGAACCGAACCAGAACCGTGATTGACCGGTTCGGTTGGGGTTCCACCCCAACGCGAACCGGTCGGAACCGTAGGGTTCCAACATGAATCATACCTTCCCAACGGCCCGTTGGGGAAGGGGCAGGGAGCACTTAAAACTAAAAAAAAGGCCTTAACGGCCATAAAAAAAATGAAAAAATTAATTCCTAATATATCCCTAATAACGGTAATAAAACGGTTATATTTATGGGCATTTTTGGTATAAAAAAAAATTCTAGAACTCTATAAATATGTAGGGGTGGGCGCGGTTCGGTTTGGTTCGGTTTTTGCTTAAAAACCGAACCAAACCATATTTTACGGTTCAGATTTTTTACCTCTCAACCCAAACTATTAAATAACGGTTTGGTTCGGATTGAAAATTTTTTAAACCAGCGGTTTACGGATTGGTTCGGTTCGGTTACGGATTATTATATTTAAAATAAAATTTCATCCACTTAAGTGAAAAAAAAAAAAAAACTAGTCTATCCAACAAACGGTATGAAGTGTTAGGGTGTAAGCTGTGACTTCATAGAACATATGCACTACATAAAGTATTGAAAAATGAGGCACAATTATTTCTTGTATTTTTTAAAAATTACCTCAAATAATGATGCTACCATCATTCTAATTAAGAGACAAATCCAACATCTTACTTTCAAGAATAATGATGCTACCATAAAACAAATAAATTGAAGAATAAAAGTATTAACAAATAAATATATTAACAAAAATTTAAGAATAAAAGTATTAACATACTAATAAAAAGAAAACATAAAATAAAATTAAAAGAAAAATACAAATACAAATTTTTTTATAAAAATTTATATTTTTTTAATTATAACGGTTCGGTTCGGTTTAATAGGTGCGGTTCGGATTAGATCCTGAACCGAACCGTAAACCGTTTGGGGTGGGCCAATCCGAACCGCAAACCGAACCGTTAGGAAAAAAAACCGTAAATTCGGTCCGGTTTGGTTCGGTTGGGGTTTGGTTCGGTTCGGTCGGTTTTTTTGCCCACCCCTATAATATGGGTCATTTTTCATTATTTCAACACACCAATTTCTCAACTCTTTCAATTCCTAAAATTCTCTTATTCTCAGTATCAATTAGTTATTATCATTCTCAATTAGTCAATTTTCTTATTCTTCTTACTTATTTCTTAAACAAAAAATGACAAGTTTATCTGATAACATAATGTCAAATATGCAAACCCAAGAGAGCGGCCCTAGTGTCGGTTCACAATCACGGAGAAGAGAAGTTAAGGCTCGTTCCTCGGATGTTTTCAAAATTCATTTTCATTTAGACCGCCAAGACGATGAAACTTCAAGAGTAGTTTGCATCCATTATGGGGTTTTCTATAAATTTTCTGGTGAATATGGCAATATGATCAAGCACCTGGAAAGACATCATGTGGTTGAACTTGGAATTGATATGACGCAAACTCAAATGACCAGGTACACATTATCTAGTAGAGATATCAGTGCTGTAGATTTATTAAAATATTCTGATGCAAAAAATAGAGAAGAATTTGCGAAATTAACTTGTATGGCACGTCTTTTTTTTAAGATTTGGTGAAAAACTTCATTTTACTAATTACGTGCATAATGCTTTAAATCCCGCTGCATATAGAATGACTCGAAACACAACAAAACGTCATATTTTTAAATTATACAAAGATGGTAAATTATTTTAAATGAAATATTTAAAGAGATTAAAGGTCATATTTCTATATGTTCTGATATTTGAAGTGACCATTGGCAAACACACTCGTACATGAGTGTGACTTGTCATTGGATTGATGCATCATTTACCATGCAAAAACGACTATTGCATTTAGAGTTTTTGATGACCAATATACTGCACACAATATTTATAGAATGATGAAGGTAATTTTTGATGAACATGATTTAGTAGATAAAATTTTAACAATTGTAATGATAATGCATCTGCAAATACTGCATCCATTAATGATTTAAAAGAAATACGTCAACATAATTTAGGGGGTTAGTTTTTTCATATTCGTTGCACATGTCACGTCCTTAACTTATGTGTTCAAGATGGTCTGAAATTATTATCACCTTTCATTGATTAAATTGAGACGACACTTAATTGTATCTGGTCATATTCTCAAATTAGGAGAAAATGAGCCAAGTTTTGTAAAATAAATGGTATTAAACTGATTAAATTTTAAATAGATGTTCCGACACGTTGGAATTCAACTTATTTTCTTTTACGTCAAGCATTACAATACAAAAATGTATTATGTAGTTTTTTTCTCAACATGTTTAAAATATCACACTTTTTCCTAGTCAATAAGATATTTGTGAATTTTTTTTAGATATTTAAAAAGTTTTTAATGATGCTACTTTAATTTTTAGCGGTGTTTATTATCCTACAACACATTTATTTATTATTGAAAGTTTGAATATTGTTGATACTCATGTTGAAAGTAGCGATACTAATGATTTTGTTTTTTCGAAGCCATTACTGCTATGAAGGTAAAATGGTTGAATTATTTTAGAGAAATTCATTTACTTTATCTTATTGCTGCTGTTTTTTATCATAGATTTAAATTAGAAGGTTTGAATAGTGCTTTACAAGCTTACTATGATTATTTAGGAATATTAAATGAAATTGATATTACAAGAATAATACTGAGATTAAGAAATGATTTAATTGAGTTATTTAATGATTATATTGTAAGATATAACTTAGGAACATTAGGTGAATCTAGTAGTAGCGAACCGGTAATTCAAACAAGACTTAGCGCATGGGATCGTTGGTTACTGCTACGAAATAAAAAAGCTAGGGATACCACAACTAATAACCCCGAATTAGATAATTATTTATCTATAAATTTCGAGTTTCATACTGAAAGTTTAGTTAGTAAAAATTTTAAAATCCTTAAATGGTGGAACCGACATCAAAGTATATATCATGTTTTATCAATTATTGCTAAAGAGATATTGGCAGCACATATTTCCACCGTTGCGGTTGAGCAAGCCTTCAGCTTGGGAGACAATATATTGGAAGCTAGACGATCTTCATTACATCCAAGCACTCTAGAAGCAACAACTTGTGTGGATGATTGGACTCGAGCTGATCCGAGACAACAAGAAGATGCCCCCGATGATTTCGAAGACTTGTTCGATAATGCATCTGTAACAACAAGTGCAAGCGGAACCGGAGCTGAAGGATCAACTGATAATGATGATTGATAATTACAAAATTGTAAATTTACAAAGGGGAAATATCTTAAAATTGTAATGGAATTACGTGAGCTTTGATTCCTCTCACCCTTATAGGATACGTGGGCAACTTAAATTTTTTAAAATTTAAGTTCAAGCTCTTCAATTTAATAATTTTATTTATTTATTAACTTAATCTAATTTATTTTAATTTATTTTCGAAATTTTTTAAAAAAAAAAGTTCGAACCGAACCGAACGGTTCGGTTCACGATTTCGGTTCCACTTAAGTGTGGAACCGGAAATCGGCCAGTTCGGTTCGGTTCCGAACCGGAACTGAACCGCCGGCCAGGTCTAGATGTTACACTCAGTTTCTTTCTAATTAATTCATTTACAACTCTATTTTTATTGGTCCACACACATCCATATAAATATTTTCATCTCAAATACTCATTTTTTTGACGTATTAATATTTTATTGCTCAATATTTTATTTCATAAAACAACAAAGTTTTATTTTTAACTTTAAAAAAATGTTGCATCATAATCCCGCCACCGTAGGTCCATTACCATTATTTCTCTCGTCAATGTTCAATATTTTTGACCAAGAAAAAATCAATGATGTAATAATCACTTAAGTTACACGAACAATACATGTGAATCCGACCGAAACTTCGTTGGGATTGGATTGGTCTACCGTCTACGTGAGGTGTTTACACTTGAAGATATAATCCCACACTTATTATCAAAACGAAGATTTAAGAACTCCGTCCAAAACAACTTGCACAATTTTTTTTCTTTCTATTTACTGGATGAAAATAATAATAAAATAAAATAAGGTAATGATTATGGTATCGAAAGGTAATATTAATTGTATTTATTAATGAATAGTTTTTTTTTTTTTTTCGGAAGTAAATGTAACACATCACGATATAATGATAAGCTTAGAAGGGGTTAATCTAAAACGTGTTTTGAGAATTTTGAGAGGTTAGGGTTTCAAAATTGAACTACCTAAATTATTAAGGAAGATAATATATTGTTAGATGATCGGTCACCTAAATGATATCAGAGTCATTCTCAATTAGAAGTGTGCAGATTGTCACATTCAGTGAGGGTGTTGGCTCTAAAGAGAGTAGCTTGTGACATCCCACATTACTTAATAAGAATGTGAGTGGTGAACTTAATTAAAAGGGAGATACACTTTTATTGTGTTTGAGCTCATATTATGAACAAAATCTCGAGGGTATGAATTTGAAATTGGATTACTAAAAATGTCAAATAAGATAATATCTTACTAGTCGGAGAGTCTCCTCAATAATCCAATATAATATAAAAATGATATGTTCATTAATAAGTATAAAAGAACAACAAAAATTATTTAAATAAAAGGGTCACTCGTACTCTTAAAGGTTTTTCACATGATGCAGGTGAATCACGAGATTTATAATCACCTAATTTCAACATTCAAATTGTAATATTTTTGTATTATTGATGTGATGTTTCATTGAACATGCATGTAAATTCACTGAAATTGATCGACCAACAACCCACACCGTGTCACGCACTACACAACTTATCTTATAAATAATGCCTTTCTCATTCACTAATAATTTATCTCAAATTTAGTTTACTAAGGAAAAAAAATGCCGAGTCAAGTTTCGAACCTCCTAGAGCCATGGCGCCAATTGGACAACAAAGTGGTTATGGTGACCGGGGCATCCTCTGGTTTAGGCCGAGAATTTTGTCTCGACTTGGCTAAAGCTGGCTGCCGGATTGTTGCCGCAGCACGGCGCGCCGACCTGCTCAAGTCTCTCTGTGATGAGATCAATAAGCAGTCAGAGAGTAATAGTGTTAGAGCCGTGGCTGTTGAGCTGGACCTCAGTGCAAATGGTGCCACTATTGAGAGTTCCGTACACAAGGCTTGGGAAGCTTTCGGCCAAATCGATGCTTTGGTAAATAATGCTGGTGTTAGAGGTAAGTAATTAACATTCTTTCAGGCTTATATACCATAAGATTATCTCCTTAACACAGTCCAGGACCAGTGGAGAGAGCGGGTCCGTCGCATCCGCTCGTGAAAAAAATCAAAATTTGTCCCAATTGAATTAATATTCTGATTATGCTATCGTTTGATTCATGACAGGTACGGTGAAGACTCCGTTAGATTTGTCGGAGGAGGAGTGGAATCATGTTATAAAAACGAACTTGACAGGAACTTGGATGGTATCAAAGTATGTGTGCATACACATGCGTGATGCAAAAAAAGGAGGATCAATAATTAACATATCTTCACTTTCTGGTATCAATCGGGGAGAATTACCTGGAGCTGTGGCCTATGGTTCATCAAAGGCAGGCATAAATGCTATGACAAAAATCATGGCACTGGAACTGGGTGTGCACAAAATCAGAGTGAATTCAATATCACCTGGACTTTTCAAATCTGAGATCACTCAGGGTCTTATGAAAAAAGAATGGCTAACCAACGTGGCCTTGAAAACTTACCCTTTAAGGGATTTGGGCACCATAGATCCGGCATTGACATCGCTTGTTCGATACCTTGTTCATGACTCTTCTGAATATGTCTCGGGCAATATATTCGTTGTTGATGCCGGGGCTACATTACCAGGCCTCCCTATTTTCTCATCTCTTTGAGTGGTATGTTTCAAAATATACAAGTGGATATAGGCATTAATATTTGTCTCTGCTATTTGTTTTGATACTCGTTGCAATTTTTTGTAAGACTAGTATTCTAATAAAATACATCAAATATGAGAATTTGGATTCAATGAAGAACTTTCTTGTGCCCGATTATTTTTTTTATAATTTTCTGCCATGGGTACGTGTATAAATAACAATAGGTATGATTAAAGTTCAATCACTTTGACTTCAAAGTCAATGAAGTCTTTGCCAAAAGAAAAGACGGAGAGGTATTCTGAAAAGTCGTTTACTGCCTGCCCTTTGTTGACTGAACTGTTTAATAATGGGTTGGTTAGATCATGAGATACTGCAATGAAACTTCATTTTGCTGCTTCTTTTATTTTTATTTTTATTTTTTCTTTTTTCTTATAGTATTGTATATGATCCTCAAAACTCTATAAGGAGATTTTAAGGATTAAACTAACACGCACAACTTCCATTTTGGTTATAATAATTAAAATAATAATAATTTAAACTCCTATAATCCAACATTTAAACAAAGGAGAAGGATCCACCAACCTCGAGAAATCTCTTGTGCTCGTGGATTAACTCCTTTTGTGTGCGAAACTTTTTTGATGGACTGAAAAATACATGTGATAAGAGTAAATTAAAAAAAAAAATAGCAATTATCCATATATATATATATATATATATATGAGGCATAATAATTAAAATACTTGATAACAGGACAATAATCATTTTATTTATCAACGAGGCATGCTGAACAGTTAGGTTTCACATGGACACCTATGTATATAATGTATGATGATGTGGTAACTTTTTCCAATAGGGCATTTCATCAAACTGCTGTGATCATAATTTTTTCCAACACAGCATTTAAACAAACCTCAGCAAGAATTCTAGCAACAGAATGCAGGAATACTTGCAATTATTTGTATTTTTCTAAGAACTCACAGGGAGGAGAAAATAGGGACACCAGGAAGTGTAGCCCCTGCGTCGACAACGAATGCATTGCCTGACACATATTGAGAAGAGTCGTGAATTAGGTATCGAACAAGGGATGTCAATGCTGGATCTGAGGTGCCAAATTCTCTTAAAGGGGCAGTTTTCAAGGCGACATTAGTTAGCCAGTCTTTTTGCATAAGACCGTCGGTGATCTCAGATCTGAAAAGTCCTGGTGATATTGAGTTTACTCTGATGTTGTACACCCCCAGTTCCAACGCCATGACCTAACAACCGCATGGTTATCATCATTGCATTCTAAAATGCATTATCTTTTCACCCAAAACAGCACAAGAATAGTAGGTATACAGAAAATTCTTAGCAGAAACTAACAATAAAAAGACTTATTGACTTTGAAACTAGGAAATATACATGAAAAGAGACACTATAGTGCATCTTCCAAGAAAGACACTAATGAGTCTTTGGCTTCTTTCCCAAAAGTAATATGGGGATTCAAACGAACAGTATAGTGGTGTTCCACTAACAAAATTATAATATAAGAAATGCAGCACAAAGTATGCAGTCTCATTGTATGATAAAAAATATATCTATGCATTATGAAGGTGTTTGTACAGATTTCAAATGCTGAAGAGCAAGGGTGAAATAGCAGATTACTGAACTGAAAAAGCATGTGATGCAATCAGCCAATCACATTCATCTAACAGTATCACAATACTGTAAGATAGCTTCCTTCACCAAAATATATGATGGTTTACAGCTATGTAGAAAATTAAGAGTTGACATCCACTTGAGAAACACTTTATGCGATTCCAATCATGGGAGTTACCGTGAATCTGTTTTTCATATTATTTTTGCAAGAAAAAGTTGCATAGGATGCAACCTTGGAGAATTAGGAAGCAGGGAGATGATCTAAGATCTAAGCAAAGACTACCAATTTATGGGTAGGGAAAAAATTGAGGAAAAATATTAATACACTCTGTGAAAGAATCTTGACAATAAACTTTTCAAGGATTTTAAAACAAAAAAGAAACTGATAAACAAAGTTCAGAGAGGCCATATTTAAGAAATGAATACAAGTTTAATAATAACGTGCAGCATGGATTCGTGCATGTATGTATATACATTTTAAAGAAAATTCATTAACATAGCATACATAGTTTACCAAATTAATTGCCTTTGCAATGTTTGATAACATTCTGAGCTTCGAAACTAGTTTCTAACAATGTTTTGTAATACATTGCCAAGTTCATAAAAAAAGGCACCAAACTTCAAGCGGATATGAATATTTAATTATTGGCCCATATCAGTATCATGTTTAAAGCTTGAACTGAGCTTAAAATTCACCTAGGCTTAAGTTTGTGCTACTCAATCCATGTATCTTCCCAAACAACAACATCCATTCTCCTTTCTACACTCTACTATACGTCCACATACTCTATATCTTTCTACACTCTATTGGCTCATATTTCTTCTTCTTCTTCTTCTTCGTAATATATGACACGTTTAATACTCATAGAGTGCAATTGATAATCTTTCATTGAAACAATTAGAAATCGTTTGAATAATAATCGCCAAGAATCTAAGAACATGTGAGAAAATGCCATATCATATTTTACCGTTGTCATGGTATTTAGGCCCGCCTTCGAAGCAGCATAGGCAACACCTCCAGGTAATTGTCCGCGATTAAGACCAGCAATGGAAGATATATTAATTACTGATCCTCCCCGATTTGCATCACGCATACAAATGCACACATACTTGGAAACCAACCACGATCCAGTTAAATTCGTTCTCATAACATGATTCCACTCCTCCTCCGTCAAATCCAACGGAGTCTTCACACTACCTAAGGATCAAAGCAAATTCACATTTTATTTAAAAATATAATCACTCAAGGCACATATAATATTCAATTAATTATCCATAAAGTAACGTTAATAAAAAATATATATATATATATTACTAATTTTACACAGTAGCTTTCTGAGTGTAATGTCATAGTGTGTTTCGATTTGATACATCAGGTTTAAGTTTTTGGTCACATAAGAGAATTCAAAATTAAAATAATCACAACAAAAATTATACCTCTAACACCGGCATTATTAACCAAAGCATCGATTCGGCCGAAGGCTTCCCAAGCCTTCTGTACGGAACACTCAATGACGGCGCCGTCAGCGCAAATGTCAAGCTCAACAGCCACGGCTCTGACACTGCCCGGCTTATTGATCTCGTCGCAGAGAGAATGGAGCCGCTCGACGCGCCGAGCCGCGGCTACGATTCGGCAGCCGGTTCTGGCCAGATCGAGACAGAATTCTCGACCTAAACCGGAGGATGCGCCGGTTACCATAACCACCTTGTCGTTTATTTCGCGCCAGGGCTCGAGATGGACTGGGACTCGACTCGCCATTTGTTGAAGTTAATAACAAATTTTGAGTGAGAGGATGGAAGCTACTAATAATTATGGAAAAATTACGTATACATCCCAAAATTCGGCAGATAAACTATCATTGTTGTGTATATATATTTTTTTTGAAATGGTTGTAAGTTAAATTATTTATTTCGGATTCAAATGAAATATGTAAAATTTTTAATTTTCTCATATTTTTACAATAAATAAATTTCCTGAATTGACTGAGTATTCATGTGTGTGTAAACACTAAAAACTATCTTTGATAATTTTTTTTTAATCACTAATTGCTTGTTACAACCATTAATCCTTTCTTACATAAAAGGAAAAGATAATGGTTTATTTTTGCACGAAACATACACCAAGTACTTGATAACTGATATCATTATCAAAAGTCTGAATTTGGGTTGAGTATTAAAATCTTAATAAATCTAAATGCGAAAAATAATTTGTCTTAATTAAAAGTAAGAAAATGTCATTCATTGTCCATTGATGACATAATACACTCGTTTTTTTTTTTTACTTCTTTTTTTTTTTTGAAATTATATATTGCAATATGGAATCTACCTGGAGTCAAGATAAATGCAATTACATACAATTTAAAAGTCTCACCAATATTAGTTCAAAAACATATTTTCACTGTTAAAGCATGAAATATATATTTTAAAGGTGTGTTTGGGATTGCTTTAGATATCAAATATTCTCTTAATACATTAGGGATTATTTGAGAATCTGATTTTCAAATAATCAGTTTTTACACTAAGTATTAAAAGTTGGTTAGTATAACTTTTGAAATTCATTTTTTGTAATGAGTGATACTAAATTTCTCAACATGTGAACAATATCTTTACATGGATATCCCTTACAATATTTAGGTTGTTGACATGTTGATTATTGTTGACCACTATCGATCATTAAAATGGCGTTGACCGATAGTTGACTGACCGTTCACGTAATAATCTAAAAAATTTAATTTAATATACATTAAATATTAAGAAAAATGAAAATTATACTCTTTATTTATACATAATATTAAATAACTTATAAGTTCAATTTGGTAATTCTACATGTTTATAAATTTTAAAAATAAATTTACAAAATATATCTAACAAATGATGCCATAAGTAATTTTTAAAAAATATAGAATTACCTAACACTTCAAAAAAAAATTTACAAAATGATTAGTTCGAAATCTATACTAAGGAATTATTATTTAGGAAGTAATGCTCTTCCGAACATATTCTCAATAGGCGTGGAGTTTTTTTTTTTTTTTTTTTTTTTTTTTTTTTTTTAAGAAGATGAAATTCATTTATATATAAAAACATCACAATGATGTAATTATATGGTCATAAAAAAACGAATACAAACTTAAGATATCATAAGACTCATACTAAGTTATGATGAATCCTAACAAATATAAACAATTTATGTGTTATGTGTTTTATGTAATCAGTATGAGTATATATTCACACCTAAAACTATCAAGGTATAAGAGGAATTACGGGATCAGCATGTCCCCACCTTCGCCTAAACGCAACGTCGGTGACCATATATTATTCCTAATTATAAGCGAACCAGCATGATACATACATTGTATATAAAACTTTTACAACAACATGTAATTAATTTAATAGGTGTGGAGTATTGAATATTCGTTAGTCCAATTCACAAGATACATAAACGCGTTCGTAAACCATTAAAGGGTCTCCGAAGAAAAATAACATATTTAGAAACAAAAAGATAGCAAAGCCAGAGAATAATGACATGTACTACATGAATTATGGTTCCAGAATTGCATTAATTTTAAAAAATTAGAAAAATTAAAATAAATTATTTAGAATATATATTGTATAACATGTGTTGATGTTGTTTTTATAATTTAAATTATTTTCAGGTATTTGAAAGAGTTTTTAAAAGTGTATAAGGATTAAAAAAAGTCGCGCCTGCTGCGCTGCAACGTATCACGAGCAGTTGCGCAAGCAACTTGCTACTGCTAGCAGCATGTGTGGCATGCTACTCATGCGCATACTCGCGCTTGGCCCGAGTGATGCACGCTCTCTCTGTTTTTCCCGTTTTGATTTTTCGGATTCCGATTAGTTCCCGATTTTTCTTAAACACTCGTAATGAAATATAGTATTATATTAAAATATTTAAAAATATACTAATGTTCAATTACCACGAGTTAAACCCATTTTCGCAGCGCGAGACACCAATCCGACCATAGAAGTCTCATAACCGCTCCAATAGTAATATGCAATATCATGCTCGCATGGCAATCCGATTATTATTTTGAATGAACAATTGCACATGTCGACTAGTTGGTGATATGCTTCCTCAAAGCATTTCAGCTGAGCATAAATTAACTTCATTGCCTCTAATGAAATCTTATACCTTATTCGATTAAAAATCTATTTATGTAAATATGTATGACGTGGAATGTTCAGAGATTTCTCAAACGACTTATGAATATCCCAAAACTAAATTATCAACGTCTTGTATATTTTTCAAAAGATATTTGTAGGGATGGCATGATATCTCCCAAATATAACTTCAGCATCGAATGTGCAGACTCTGCCCTGTAATCGAAAAATGCATTGTGTTTTTTCAAAAGTAACACAATAATAAACAAAATTGAAATAGTAAAGCCATAAAATAATTATATCTTTGACTTGAATTGCTCATCAGGTGCATACATGTATCAATCCATGCTGAAACAAACCGGTATTTGTAAGGGTGTAACTATGCCTCCCAAATATAATTTAGAACACTCTTGAATTATTTAAACTCATCACGCATCACCTCTCATTTTGCTTGTAAGACCATTGTGTTTATGAATTAATAAGTGAGTGTCGTGATGAATAAAAGTGTTTCCACTGCATACCAATCGTGAGACTGCATTTCTTCATTACACACTGATTTATGTGTCAAATACAAAGAATATGACGTGCCATGAGAAAACATGTTTCAATGACTTTAATGAGCCATAAATCCCTATCTGAAACAAATACTGATGGCAATTGTGTATTTTCTCAACCATCAATTTCTTCAATATTGATAATGCCCATGTTAGTTGCTATGTCCTCTCATTACTAAGATATGCGAACATAAGCGAGTAAGTTCGCATTGTGGATGTGATACCAACAACCTCCAATAGTGATATCTGATACTCATTGGTATTGTACGTGGCATCAATGATCAACACAGCCGAAAAATTAACATATAGTTATAAGCTTTTATGATGAACCCAAAGAATATATGTGATTTCGTTAGTGTCTGGATTTATAAGATAATCTTGAAGATATATATATTTTTAATTAATTGTCTAAGACATATTGAATAAAAGGTAGACCACCATGTTTAACTTATTTGTCTGTAAATATGAAATTGTAAATTCTTTTGATTCTTGTAGTATTTGACGGGTCTCTTTCTTTTAAAATACTGAGAATTTCACGATATGCGTTTGTTGTTGGCCATGTAGAGCAAAAATTATTTCAATATTAGTTTATCCTAGATGGATACTCATGGCCATCAATATATTCTGTTACTTGATGGTTATGGAAATCACATGCAACTCTTAATCCCCACATAACACCGTCTTGAGTATTGATATACCTCGCAACTTAAATTGACTTTCATATTTTTTAGTCTCGATATTCCTTATTATAGATTGCCCATCAACAAGATACCGGAACAATTGTACTTTCTTTTTCTTTTACACATAAGATGGCACTTTGGTAGCTCGCCGCCTTTTAAATTGACATAATTTTTAATCACTACCACAATACTATTTTTTCATAACAACTCTTTTCGCCCAATTTATAATATATTATCTACTTTCAAATATATATATATATATATATATATATATATATATATATATATATATATATATATATATATATATATTATATATATATATATATATATATATATATATATATATATATATATATAAATAACGAAAATGTATAAAAACAAATATGCATAATTTCTCTAATTTCAAAATAAAGAACGAATATGCAAAAGACAACGATAATAACTAATTTGATCTGTAGTAAATTCGAGTGTATAATCGCGACTATTGTTGGAGATGCTCTCCTCACTCGGAACATCATTATCACATGACTAACTATCTAAAAATGAACCCAAATTGTAGTCATCCATAATGTTATAATAAGATGATAACTCTATTACAAGAATTGAGAATGATAGGCTGAAAGGGAAAGAGAAGATGAGAGGATAGATGCTCAAATGATTTTCTAAATGATTTTACCTTCAAACTTACAAACTGCCTCTTTATATAAGAAGTACAAGCAAATAAAATAAATAACTTTTAATAAAGTAAAAATAGTTATAAGACACTTTTTTCCGAAAGCAAATATGACAAATAAATTTTAATAAAGTAAAAAAAAAAAACAGAATCAGAATCAACACGACTTTTAATAAAACAAAAATAAATTTATCTATTAAAACAAAAATGTATAAAAATATATAATATTTATTAAATAAATAAACTATAAAAATATTTATGATAAAAAATAAAGAATTAAATCATAAAGTAAAATAAAATAATTTAAAATTAAATTAAAAGTAAAATAAGATAAAAAGGGTTATTTACGTTTCACTACTAAAGTTATGATCAAATAACAATTGGGTACTATGAATATTAACATATTATATTTTACTACTAAACTTATAAAAATTTAACATTTTACTACTTTTCCATCCAAACCGTTAGTTGACCATGACATCATATTGACATCCTAAGGATAAAAGAGTCTTAACACACACATTATTATAAATTATAAATATTATAATCAACGGTGGTAATCGTACGGCTGAATATTGGAAATAATGATTTTTGAGTATATCTCTTTTATTGTTATACTTTAAAGTATTTTGGTTATTATGAGAATTTTAATTATTAAATTATTTGGTAAATTAAATTCTTTATTTTATTGGGTTATATGGATAATTTAGAGATTGAAGTATTTTTATAAATGTGATTTTTGATTGTATTTCTTTTATTATTATATATAAGATTTAAATATGTTTTTTAAATGATATAATTATAATTTTCACTTTTATTTTATTTGGAGGATAAAATTGTATTTTTAAATGTCAACTGACGGTCAACTAACGGTTTGGATGGAAAAGTAGTAAAATATTAAATTTTTATAAGTTTAGTAGTAAAATATAATATGTTAATATTTCATAGTACCCAATTGTTATTTGATCGTAACTTTAGTAGTAAAACATAAATAACCCAAATAAAAAAGAGAAGTTTTTAAAAGTCAATAATATGGGAATTGAGGAGAGAATAAATGGGGATGTGTCGGGGGGGATTTTCTTTCAATTGTTGGTTGACTACAGAAATGGCAAGTCATGACCAACTGGAGCCATGGCACGACTTGAGCGACAAAGTCGTTATGGTCACCGGCGCATCCTCCGGTTTAGGAAGAGAATTTTGTATCGACTTGGCCAAAGCCGGCTGCCGGATTGTTGCAGCTGCTCGTCGCGTTGACCGCCTCAAGTCTCTCTGCGACGAAATCAACATGGCGGGGAGTGTTAGGGCCGTCGCTGTGGAGCTGGACATCTGCGCCGACGGACCCACAATTGAGTTGTCCGTACAGAAGGCTTGGCAGGCGTTTGGTAGAATCGATGCCTTGGTTAATAACGCTGGCATCAGAGGTAATATTAATTAAAAAATTATTATTTTAATTTGATATATTTAGGAATGATTATTTGTATGAGTCAGGTAGTGTGAATACTCCGTTGGATTTGCCGGAGGAGGAGTGGAATCGTGTAATCAAAACGAACCTAACTGGATCTTGGTTGGTGTCGAAGCATGTGTGCCTGCGCATGCGTGATGCAAATCAAGGAGGAGGATCAGTGATTAACATTTCTTCCACTGGTGGTCTCAATCGTGGACATTTACCTGGAGGTGTGGCCTATGCTACTTCAAAGGCGGGCCTAAATACCATGACTAAGGTAATTTCATATGCCAATATTTCTGTGGTTTTTTAGTTGTAATCAGTGTTTAAAAAAACGGTTGAGGCGCCGCCTCGAGGCGCCGCCTCACCGCCTCGCGGCGAAGGCGCCTCGAGGCGGCCGCCTTATGAGGTTTTTCTGAGGCGCCCGCCTCTCTGCTCGTGAGGCGCCCGCCTCTCTGCTCGTGAGGCGGCCGCCTCACCAGCAGAGGGTTTTTTTTTAAAAAAAAAAATTTCTAAAATGAAACGACGACTTTTTGGGCTTCCAAAACGTCGTCGTTCCATTGAACAACTGAGTGACAGTAGAGCACCTACACAAAAAAGGAGCATAGACCAAAGTAAGCTAATCTTGTACAAATAATGCAATTTATATAATCAAATTAAAAAATAATACGACTTTATGTTATTTGTTAGGGAAAGGGAATGCTCCACAATTAATGGATGAAGACAATACAATGAAGGAGGTTCTTTGGATAATGACCCATTTGATGATGACATAGATTTTGACCCAAGCTTCATGCCGCTAGACACTAATGATAGCTTATTTAGGGATTAGTTATCAATAATTTTTTGAACATACTATGAATATGAAGAAGTAATGTATTTTGGATTACTTATCAATAGTTTTTTGAACATACTATGAATTATGAATAAATGAATGTATTTTGGATTATTTTTCCGATTTTCGGATCGAGGCGCCCGCCTCACCGCCTCGAGGAGGTCCGCCTCGCGCCTCAATGGCCGGCCGCCTCGAGGCGCCGCCCCGTATTTTTAAACATTGGTTGTAATCGCGACATGGTTATGAGAATTATTGGCACAATGTAGGATAGATAGAGGAAGGGAGATCAATAGTCTGTGGAATGGATTAGTGGAATGAATTTTGTTGTTGGGAAAATTTTGCGAATCCTTTGTAATGCATAGAGCATGGAGAGGAATTATATTTGTCATTATCGTCAGTGACCTGATATCAAGAAATGCATTTTGTAGTATAGGAACATGGTGATTGCTTGGGCTATGTTCAGTAATATAATTATTGCAATATCAAGCTCAAGTAGATTGGATGGTCTGCTGAAGCTCTAGAAACTTTTCTTAAATTACCAAGAAGTCCTCTGCCAGAACCAAGAAACTTTGTTACAGAAGGTTGAGTCCATACTTGTCTTAAAATGTATGCATCTATGTGCCATAATCCATCATGATAAGATTCCATAATCAAGATAATTGAAGGGAGAAAATCAAGGAATATCTTTTTTGAATCTTTTGTAATTATATCTCTTATCTAGTAGTTAATCTCTTTCCTATTTCAAATTTCAACCATTGTGTATTTATAGTACTAAATGTCATTGTAAATAATAAGAGAATATATTCTTCTTCAACTTGTCCTCTTCAAATTCAACATGGTATCAGCGCCCAGATCCCTTCTCTAGTTTTTTTTTTTTTTTCCACAATCTCCAACCTCCGTTCCAATGGCCTCCGACGGTACCCCAAATCATCCCCAACACCCAAGAACCTACAAAACCTTGATCATAGTTGCCATCCACAACTCAATCAAACTCACATCAACAAATTATCTCTCCTGGAAAACCCAAATTGAAGCCATTCTCATCGGCTACGATTTACAACAACACATTGATGGAAATCATCAAACCCCACAACGTACCGTCACCACCAATAATATCACTTCTCCAAATCCCGAATATCATACCTGGCTACGCCAAGACAAACTGATCTTTGCAGCTCTGGTCGGCACCCTATCACCATCGCTAGTCCCTCTCATCACCCAATCCACCACCACCTATGAAGCCTGGCGAACACTTGCCAACACCTATGCCCGTCCATCTCGGGGTCACATCAAACAACTCAAAGATCATCTTAAACACATCACCAAAGGCCCTAAAACCATTACCGAATACATGCAATTCATCAAAACCACAGCCGATCAACTTGCCGCCCTTGGTAAACCTCTTGACCATGAAGATCTAATTGAAAAAGTACTTGACGGCCTTGACGATAACTATCAGTCCATCATCGACTCTGTCAATGGCCGTGATTCCACTATTCTCTTTGATGAACTCCATGAAAAACTCATCAACAAGGAGTTATCTCTCCGCAACAGGACCAACACCCCTTCCCACCCGGCTTCCGCGCATCCCACCAATGTTCGGACCTACAGCCGACCACATCCAAGTAACACTGCCCAGACCGGCCGGTTTACACCAACCACCAACCACCAACTTCCCAGAATCACTTCCACAAACACTAGAACCGACCGACATCCTCCTCGTCCTTTTCTTGGTCGTTGCCAATGGTGCGGCAATCAAGGCCATGTGGTCTCCCAATGCCCTCTCTTCCGCCAACACTTCCCCGGTGCGCAACCACCAACCAGGTCGACCAATTCCTCCAACCCTCGCACGCCCAGTCCCTGGCAATATCAAGCAAATGCTACCACCACCTCTTCATCCAACCCAAACTGGCTTCTTGACAGTGGAGCCTCACATCATGTCACTACTGATCTGAACAACCTTGCCCTCCACTATCCTTATGACGGCACAGATGAAATAATGATCGGTGACGGCACTGCCCTGCCCATTTCCCACCATGGTTCTACTTCTCTTAATACTTTAACTAACTCTTTCACCTTATCCAATGTTTTATATGTACCCAATATGAAACGTAATCTCATCTCCATTTCTCAATTTTGCAAGTCCAATAACACTTCCATTGAGTTTTTACCCTCTTGTTTTCATGTGAAGGATCTCCGCACGGGGGCAGTTCTGTTGCAGGGTCGAACTAAGGATGGTGTCTACGAGTGGCCGACCACCCCCACTCGGTCCCCTCTAATCGCCTTTCCAAGTGTCAGCACAACTGTACCTGAGTGGCATCATCGGCTCGGGCATCCCTCGTCGTCCATCTTCAAACGCATCATGTCTTCATTTAATTCCTCTGTCTCTAATTCCTCTTATTCAAATAATCATTGTAATGCATGCCAATGCAATAAAAGTCACAAATTACCGTTCTCTACCTCTACTCTTACTACCTCTGCGCCTCTTGAAGTTATATATACAGATTTATGGACCTCCCCGGTCTACTCCTTCGACAACTTCAAATACTACATAATCTTCATCGACCATTTCACCAAATACATATGGCTATATCCCCTAAAACGAAAATCCGACACCCGTGATGTCTTTGTGCGCTTCAAGGCACTGGTCGAAAAATTCTTCAATCGCCCTATCATATCACTCTACTCTGACAATGGGGGGGAATACCAAGCCCTCTCTTCCTTCCTAACAATCCATGGGGTCTCCCATCTCACATCACCTCCTCACACTCCTGAACACAATGGGTACTCTGAACGTCGTCATCGACATATCGTCGAAACAGGTCTTTCTCTTCTTACTCACTCCTCCATGCCTCTCTCATATTGGTCCTTTGCGTTCTCCACTGCAATATATCTTATAAATCGAATGCCCACACCGACCTTACACCATCACTCCCCCTATCAAAAACTCTTCGGTCATATGCCGAACTACTCGAAACTTCACAGTTTTGGCTGTCTCTGTTACCCTTGGCTCCGTCCATACACATCTCACAAACTTGAGTCTCGGTCCTCTCCTTGTGTCTTCGTAGGATATTCTCTCACTCAGAGGGCTTATCTCTGTCTCGAGCCTTCCACAAATCGTCTTTACACCTCCCGACATGTCCGCTTCGTTGAGTCAATTTTTCCCTTTGCCACATCTCCTTTGTCTCCTTCCCGGGCCACTCCTTACACCATCTCTGAATGGTGCTCCATGACCTTACCGGTCCTGAACCCACCATTGCAGAATGTCGACTCTACACCACGACAGAATTCCACACCCATCAATGCCCCGAGCCAACCTCACCCTCCATCTCACATAATTCCCACAGGTCCAACCACTTCACAAGCATCAGCAGACCACAGAAGCCCTATCGGGCATAACCAATCCGAGCATCATCATCACTTACCAATCAAACCAATCCTGACCGACCACAAACAACTCCACAATTACCACAACTCGACGATCAACCTAACCTCGACCGACCCCCTACGATCAGAAGTCACTCACCCCTCACCAATAATCCACATAAAAACCGACCTCATACACACAGCCGGGTATCAACCCTCCCCAAAAGCACAACCAGCGACACTCCACCAGATCACTCCCGACCACAACCCAACACCGACCACACAAATACCAACCGACCACATGCACACTCCCGAACACAACCCAACACCGACCACACAAAATCCAACCGAACCCATGACCCCACAACTACAGCATCCCAGACCGACCACACAAAACAAAACCGACCTCTTGCACACTCAACTCCACATCCCATACCCAACCAAACTGAACCCGACCACCCGAATGAACCCTCCGACTTACCCCGTGTCATTGTCACACGTTCCAAGCACAACCTACACAAACCAATTCAAAAACTTAACCTTCACGCACAGCTTCTGCAACCTACACTCGAACCCACCACCATTACCCAAGCCCTCAAGGACCCTAAGTGGCGCCAAGCTTTGTCGGAAGAATATAATGCACTACTTCGCAATGGGACATGGGAACTGGTGCCACCCTGTCCCGACCAGAACCTGGTCGGCTGTAAGTGGATTTTTCGCACCAAATTTCATGCTAACGGTTCTATTGACAGGTACAAAGCTCGATTAGTTGCCAAGGGATTCCATCAACGACCTGGCGTGGATTATTATGAAACCTTCAGTCCAGTCATCAAGCCGACCACAGTTCGGATTGTTCTCAGTCTTGCAGTTAGTCAAGGATGGTCTCTCCGACAACTTGACATCAACAATGCCTTTCTTCAAGGCACTCTCACTGAAGATGTTTATATGTCACAACCTTCGGGCTTCATTGATCGGGATCACCCCAATCACGTCTGCAAACTTCGCAAAGCCATCTACGGCCTCAAACAAGCTCCTCGAGCATGGTACCATGAACTGCGTCAATTTCTTCTACAGTCCGGCTTCACCAACTCAATGGCCGACACCTCACTGTTCATCTCAACCAATGCCCAAACCACACTATATCTCTTAGTCTATGTCGACGACATCATCATAACTGGAAATGATGTTGCAACTGTCCGCCGATTCATAGACCAACTCTCTCAGCGCTTCTCTCTCAAGGACCTTGGCCAACTTGCTTATTTCCTTGGGGTGGAGGTTACTAGCCACAACGATGATCTTTTCCTTAGTCAACGCAAGTACATTGCCGATCTGCTCACCAGAACCCACATGATTAACGCGAAGCCAACCTCAACTCCTCTGGCGACAAACCCGACACTCACGTTACAATCTGGATCTCCCTTACCTGATCCGACCGAGTACAGAACTATTGTCGGAAGCCTCCAGTATCTCTCCCTCACTCGACCAGACATTGCTTATACTGTAAACAAACTTTCTCAGTTTATGCATCAACCGACCGATGACCATTGGCATGCAGTCAAGCGTCTACTACGATATCTCTGTGGCACTCTGGACCATGGCATATTTCTTCGCCGGAACTCCCCTCTCGCACTCCATGCCTTTTCCGACGCTGATTGGGCTGGCAACAAGGACGACTTCACCTCCACTGGTGCTTACATAGTTTATCTGGGTCATAATCCTATTTCCTGGAGCTCCAAGAAACAACGCTCTGTTGCACGTTCATCCACTGAGGCCGAGTACCAATCAGTGGCCTCCACTGCTGCCGAACTTAGATGGATTTGTGCTCTCCTTACTGAACTTGGTGTCATTCTCTCTCTCCAACCAGTAATCTACTGTGACAATGTTGGGGCAACCAATCTATGCTCCAATCCTGTTTTCCACTCACGCAATGAAACACGTCGCGCTTGACTACCACTTCATCCGAGAACAAGTTCAAAATGGTCTACTCCGGGTCTCCCACATCTCTGGAGCTGATCAACTAGCGGACGCCCTCACCAAACCGCTTGCTCGGTCTCCTTTCAATTCAATCAAGTCCAAGATCGGACTCTCTCCACGACCGTCCATCTTGCGGGGGCATGATAAGATTCCATAATCAAGATAATTGAAGGGAGAAAATCAAGGAATATCTTTTTTGAATCTTTTGTAATTATATCTCTTATCTAGTAGTTAATCTCTTTCCTATTTCAAATTTCAACCATTGTGTATTTATAGTACTAAATGTCATTGTAAATAATAAGAGAATATATTCTTCTTCAACTTGTCCTCTTCAAATTCAACACATCATACCCCTTAAAGGTAGCCCCTCTGAACTTTTTATTAACTATCCATTGCATTATAAAAATCCTTGAACTTTATACTGTGTGACTATTTCACTAGCAGTTTTATATTCTCTCTCTGGCTTTTTTTTTTTTGATCTTTCTGCCAAGATGCCCGGATACTGTTTTAGAATGTTATTTCCCCACACTAAAAAATAGAGCAGTCTTCTGATGTTGAAACCAATTCCACCACGTTCTCTGATGAAGGCCCTGTGTAACTTTTCTTTGCAAAAAAAAAATTATGAAAAACAGAAACATAGTTATTTTAATAATTTTATGTTTAGATTTAAAGAATTTTCTGGATAACATATGATATATAATCTTAGGCTGTTTTGTTGTGAAGAATGATTCATTTTGGGTGCAATAATGATAGTGATCCTGCTGTTAGGTCATGGCTTTGGAACTGGCAGTGCACAAAATCAGAGTGAACTCAATATCACCTGGAATTTTCAGATCTGAGATCACTGAGGCCCTTATAAAAAAAGATTGGCTGACTAATGTGGCCATGAAAACTGTTCCTTTAAGAGAGCATGGCACCACAGATCCTGCATTGACATCGCTTGTTCGATACCTAATTCATGACTCTTCAGAATATGTCTCAGGCAACATATTCATTGTCGATGCAGGAACTACACTCCCAGGTGTCCCTATTTTCTCTTCCCTTTGAGTTCTGACAAAAAATATAAATGAATGTATTTATGTATTCCCTTGAATTGATGTTAAAATTATATCTGAGGTTTGTCAATTGTCATATCAAACCATTTTCTGATCCTTCATGTGATATTAAGCACGAGGAGAAAGACAAGAATCAAGACATCACCAAT
This sequence comes from Zanthoxylum bungeanum, assembly GCA_019454045.1. Lineage (NCBI taxonomy): Eukaryota > Viridiplantae > Streptophyta > Magnoliopsida > Sapindales > Rutaceae > Zanthoxylum > Zanthoxylum bungeanum. The sequence continues at coordinate 1,465,699 of SKCR01024899.1, read as the reverse complement.
TACATCTTATCGTTTTATGAAGGGCTTGGCTTGCTCAAATGATCATGATTTGGTTTTGGATGTTTGATAGGATTAATATCATTTAACCCCCTAGATTTTTGTCTAATTTCAATAATTTTACAGAGAGACTGCCGTGAAATATATCAGTAGAAAGTGGCTGTTTCTAAACCTTACAAGACTTCATTGAATTTAAGCAAATATATATATATATACAAGGGAGTAAATGATATATACAAGGTAATTTCATTTAGCTGCTATGAGATTGGTCTGATAATTCAGGACATAATTGATTTGAAAATTATGCTTATAAATTCAAGATAGTTTCATACGATTTTTTTTTTTTTTTTTTTAGAATATAGAGACGCTTCTTGGAGGTTAACAAACTTCTTTTTTAATTGGATTTGTACTTAGAGATGAATAAATAAATAAATGTTTACTGTGAGATTATATGTATTGATGTATAAAATCTTGTTGAATTTATTGAAAAAATTCGGACATTTTACACCACAACAAGTTGGCTATAGCTCAGAAAAAGTTGCATAGTTCGTAATTTAGAGTCTTTTAAAAGTATTTAAAATTTCTTGAAAATGCTAATTTAATAGTTCTCTCAAGTCTCAACTGACCTTTATGAACAATATGCATCAATACGCTTGCGATAATGAATACCATATTCCTCCAATTTTTTCTGTAATTCACCTGCATAAAAATACGTTGACTTCCAAGTTTTGTTGAGTGAATTTTCTAGAGAAAATACATAAAGAAATCATCATGCTCTCTTGTAATTAAAAAGAAAAATAATCATTATAACGAATGATTAAATGGTGACAAAATCATCACATAAATAACATCATATTAATTGGATTCTTATATTCATGACGAAAATCTGTATAAAACTTTGCAACTATCTAAGATTTCCTATTCACGAGTTCTAGCCTATTATTCTCCAAGAGGTATGATTTGGTGGTGTAGAACTGATGATCTGACGTTGAGATTCTAGGTTCGAATTCAGCAAATGTGTTTCTTGTAAGAGTCTGTGACAGTTAAAAATTTTACATGCTCCGCTTAAGCCCGAAATTGATGATATGGCGGGTGGATTTCCAACGATTTAAAAAAAAAAAGTTGTAGCGTATTACATTGATTCTTGATAACTCAAATTTCAAGTTCGTAACTCATGGACAGTAAAAGACAAATTAAGTTAAATTTCACAGTTATTGATCCTCGTCATCATCGTTTTATCAAGTCTTGCGAGTTTAGAGGCTAATTACAAGAATCTTGCAAGTTCTTTCACAATTTATATACAAATTTCCTCGAGTTGACCAATTGCAATTATAATTAAATGAACATCAATAAGAGCAAAATTTAATAAACATCTAACTAATCTTTTCTAATATTTTATACCCAATCCCATCCACAACCATTTTTTTAGTATTAAGAGACTCTCGCCTAGAGGACATGATCCTATCTACAACCCTTCATTCAATATTACAAGAGAGGTGCCGCAAGGACCCAATCTTATTCATAACCCTTCTTTTAATTAGTATTAAGAGGATCTCACTTGGAAGACTGGATCCTATCTTCCTATCTTCTTCTTCTTCTTTTATTTATTTATTTTTATGTTGAATCCGATCCTATCTATAATCCTTCCTTTAATATCATAAGAGAGATGTTAGGACGACATGTGATCCTATCCACAACCCTTTTTCTAGTATTAAAAGACTCTCGTAGGGAATTCTCCATATATTTTTTGTTTTGATATTAAAATAGACGTATCAGGAGGACTAGATCCTATCAACAACTATTTCTTTAATATTAAGAGAAATGTGACAGGAGGATCCGATCATATCCACAATGTCTATGCACTGTTTGATAAAGAGTATGTATACAACAATTATTACAATTATTACACGGTAATTGGGAAATCCGAATATGACAAAATTACAATTATAATTATTATCCTCAAACAGACCCTAACGGCGGACCCTGAGAGTAGACCCTTACGGTAGAGGCTGAGAGCGGAGGCTGAGGGCAGAGGCAGACCCTGAGAGCGGAGGCAGAGGCTGAAGGGCAGAGGCAGACGGCAGAGGCTGACAGCAGAGGCTGAGGCTGTTGTGCTGAGGTAGAGGCTGATCAGTAGAGGTAGAGGCTGTAGGCAGAGGCACAGGCAGAGGCTGGCAGTCAGAGGCAGAGGCTGAAAGTTCACCTTCCCGAGGCTTGTTGAAAAACAACAATATCCTTAAAACAAATTCGTCCCCTACCGTAGGTGCAGTAGAACATGAGACGATTGTTTCCCAGGATACAACGGGAAAACGCACGAGCAAGGGCACCACCAAACTCGCACCAAACGAACAACAAAGTGTTTGAACTCTCCTTGTAAAACAAAACAAGAAATCTATTTTTTTTTCTCTATTCTGAAAACAAGAAATGATGTTGTTTATATAGGAAAATAAAACACATCTCAATTAATGGAAATAAACTTGTCAATTAAATCTCATAAATGGGAGATGTTACACATGTTGTAACCACTAAGCTAATTAAATTAGCACTAATGGAAATTAAACTATGTAACCACCAAGCTAATTAAATTAGCACTTATGGAATTGTAACCACCAAACTAATTAAATTAGTTGTTATGGAATTACAAAAGGCTTGGAAAAATTGTGAACTTTGAGCAACAATTTCTCATTCACCCAAGCACCATTTTAAGCATATGAATATACCATTCGAAGTACTCACGGAGGAGTATCCGAATCATTCAATAACAACCACTAACACGAAGTGGACCATGCTTAAAATTGAGCCTCAAAATGCTTATAAATAAGCATTTTTCCAACAATCCCCCACATGAATGAAATTGGCGAAAACCGACGAATAAAATTATTTTTTATAAACATTTTATTTTGACCTAGAAGAGTTCAACGGTTCAACACCTGCATAGGATAGGTAGGCCTCAGCCTTTGAACCTTCCCTTGTGAAAATATATCTCATTACTGGCTGACAGTGGACGCGATGTCATTGAACTGTACTGCCGTTCATGTAATTGGAGAACACATATCACACAGCTATTTTTACCTACACATTTGATTTCTCATTATTATGTTCATTTTGGCCATGAACATCTACCTGGTTCTGCAAGAGTTCTAAGAATTGTGCCCCGTACATTCCCTTTTGAAGCGGCCCCACTTCTCTCTCACATAGGTGATTTCTTATTTAAGAGTATCTCGTAATACTCTGCTCGGATTCCCGACGCATAAGAATCATTAAAAGCTTGTGCTTAACCTCTATCCATACGAGCATCACTGTTTCATTTCATCATAGGAATGGACTAGAGGGTAACCCCCACAGTGATCCAATTATGTCTTTTACGAGTAGGTTGTCCCATTGAACCTAGATTTGGGATCTCCAGTCAACAAGGTTGGGTTTTCCTTCGTAATAAACATTTATCTAATGGGCTTCAGTCCCATTCCCCTCGATGATTTCACAACTAACTCTCTATTTAACCCTTTGGTTAGCGGATCCGCAATGTTATCCTTTGACTTTACATAGTCAATCGAAATAACTCCAGTAGAGAGTAATTGTCTAACGGTATTGTGTCTACGACGAATATGTCTAGACTTACCATTATACATATTGTTATGTGCCCTTCCAATTGCAGATTGACTATCGCAATGAATGCAAATTGCTGGCACTGGCTTAGGCCAACTTGGAATATCCTCTAGAAAATTTCGAAGCCATTCTGCTTCTTCAGCACACTTGTCTAATGCAATGAATTCTGATTCCATTGTAGATCTGGCTATCACAGTCTGTTTGGAGGATTTCCATGATATAGCTGCACCTGCTAGTGTAAACACATAACCACTAGTAGACTTTGAGTCTTTCATGTCAGATATCCATTAGCATCACTGTATCCTTCGACTACAGCTGGATATCTATGATAGTGCAACCCATAATTACGAGTAAAACGTAAGTACCTAAGTACTCTCACTATTGCTTTCCAGTGATCAACCCCTGGATTACTCGTATATCTGCTGAGCTTGTTTACTGTACAGGCTATATCAGGCCTTGTACAACTCGATAGATACATCAAACTCCCGATCACTCTAGAGTATTCTACTTGAGATATACCCTCTCCCTATTCTTCGATAGATGTAGACTCACATCTAAAGGAGTTCTAGCCACAGCAGAATCATTATTGTTGAATTTACCAAGAACCTTGTCCACATAGTGCGACTGATCAAGAATAAGTCCATCTGGACTTCTCGAGATCTTTATTCCCAGAATGACATCTGCAAGACCCATGTCTTTCATGTCAAACTTGGATTTCAGCATATTCTTGGTAGATTTCACCATTTTGACATTACTCCCGACAATCAGTATGTCATCAACGTAGAGACATAAAATGACATAGCCAACTTCTGTCTCTCTGACATAAATGCATTTATCACATTCATTGATTTTGAAACCATTTGCCAACATGGTGTCATCAAACTTTTTATGCCACTGTTTCGGGGCTTGTTTCAATCCATACAAGGATTTAACTAACTTACAGACTTTCTTTTCTTGTCTTGGAGCTATAAAACCTTCAGGTTGTTCCATGTAGATTTCTTCATCTAAATCTCCATTCAGAAAGGCTGTTTTCACATCCATCTGATGTACCTCAAGATTGCGCAACGCTGCAATCGCTAGTATCATCCTTATGGAATTTATTCTCGTTACAGGAGAATAAGTATCAAAGTAATCAAGACCTTCACGTTGTCTATAACCTTTAATTACAAGTCTTGCTTTGTACTTGTCAATTGATCCATCTGCCTTTATTTTCCTTTTGAAAATCCACTTGGACCCTAAAGGTTTACATCCTGGAGGAAGATTCACTAACTCCCAGGTGTGATTTTGTAAGATGGATTCAATTTCACTATTGATGGCATCTTTCCACAAGGCACCATCAGCTGACCTTACAGCTTCGTTATAGCTTTGAGGATCATTCTCTAGCAAAAATGTCAGAAAATCTGGACCAAATGATTTTTCCGTTCTAGCTCTTTTGCTACGTCTTAGTTCAGGTTCAACAACTTGTTGATCCTCTGGAACATTAATTGTTCTCGGTCCTGACTATCTTCAATGATAGTCTCATGTGCCTTTTGTGCACATCTGAATTCGAATTAGTTTTACAAGGAAAAACGTATTCGAAAAAAGATGCATTCCTCGATTCCATTATCGTATTCTTGTGAATATCTGGTACATTAGACTCATGCACAAGAAATCGATAAGCATTACTGTTATGTGCATATCCTATGAAAATGCAATCAACAGTTTTTGGTCCTATCTTCACCTTTTTAGGTGGATGAATGACTACCTTGGCAAGACACCCCCACACTCGAAGGAATTTATAGGAAGGTACTCTTCCTTTCCACATTTCATAAGGAGTTTTCCTGCTTCTTTCCGTGGTACCTTATTTAAAAGGTAATTAGCTGATAAGACAGCTTCTCCCCACATAGTCTGAGGTAAGCCAGAGCTGATTAACATAGCGTTCATCATCTCTTTCAAGGTACGATTCTTACGTTCCGCAATCCCATTGGATTGAGGCGAATAAGGAGCTGTGGTTTGATGTATGATTCCATTTTGTTCACAAAGTGATTCAAAAGGGAAAACATACTCACCACCACGATCACTTCTTAACTCCTTAATTCTCTTATTCAGTTGATTCTCAACTTCATTCTTATAGAGAACAAATTTCTCTATAGCTTCGTCCTTACTTTTCATTAAATACACATAGCAAAATCTTGTGCAATCATCAATAAAGGTAATAAAATATTTATTACCGCCTCTCGATTGTATTGAATTAAAATCACATACATCGGTATGAATTAGATCAAGTGGTTCAGAGTTTCTTTCAATACTATGAAAAGATGATCTTGTTAGTTTTGCCTCAACACAAGTATCACACTTATGTTTGTTATCAATTTTAAAATTGGGAATATGATTCATGTTAATTAACTTTCGCAATGAATTAAAATTAACATGTCCTAATCTACCATGCCAAAGATTAGAATACTCAACAATATAAGCAGAAGAACTAGCTTTTTGATATTTTTGGGTTTAACAACCATTACATTGAGCTTAAAAAGCCCATCAGTTACATACCCTTTTCCCACATACATCCCATTTTTAGTCAAAACTACTTTATCAGACTCGAACACCATCCGGAATCCATGCTGTTCAGAAGCGATCCAGACACAAGATTCTTCCGTATTTCAGGTACATACAGAACATTGTTCAGAGTCAACTCTTTCCCAGAGGTCATCTTCAGAATCACCTTTCCTTGACCTTCTATCTCAGATGTTGCTGAATTTCCCATGTATATCTTTTCCCCATTTTCAGCAGGCTCAAATGAAGAAAACATGCTCTTGTCTGAGCATACATGTCGAGTGGCACCAGTATCAATCCACCACTCTCTTGGGTTAGAACCCACCAAATTCACCTCAGAAACCACAGCAGAAAGGTTAATGTCTGAAACATCTTGAGTCATGTTTTCTAGCACATTAGCCTCTTGTTTCTTTTTCTTCTTCGGCAGTCTGCACTCAGAAGACTTGTGACCCATTTTGTCACAGTTGAAGCATTTTCCTTGAAATTTTGATTTCTTGGAAACTCCTCCTTTAGGGCCCATCTTTGACCCTTTGTTCTTGAGGTTTTTGTTCTTATGGCCATGTTCGACAACATTTGCTTTGGCCTCATGAGTCATTCCTCTCTTTTCAGAAACTCGGTTATCTTCCTCAATTCTTAGCTTAAGAACCAAGTCTTCAATGCTCATTTCTTTTCGCTTATGCTTTAAATAATTCTTGAAATCTTTCCAACCAGGTGGTAGTTTCTCAATTATCGAGGCTACTTGGAAGGTTTCACTTAAACTCATCCCCTCAGCATGAATTTCTGCTAGAATAATCTGCAGTTCTTGTACTTGGCTTATCACAGTTTTGGAATCAATCATTTTAAACTCTAGGAAACGGCCTACGACAAATTTCTTAGTACCGGCATCCTCAGTTTTATATTTTCGATCTAAAGATTCCCAAAGCCCTTTAGCTGTTTTCATTCCAGCGTACACACTGTACAAGGAATCACTTAGCCCATTCAGCACATAATTCCGACATAGGAATCAGAATGTTTCCAAGCTTCAATGGCACTGATGACTTGGATATCAATCTCACCCTTTGGGTACAGGAGCATCTTCCTTTAGAAACCTCGCAAGGTTCAACGTGGTCAGGTAGAAGAACATTTTCTGTTGCCACCTTTTGAAATTCTGACCACTGAATTTTTCAGGTTTTTCCGCAGCAGGATTGACATGGCTCACATGTCCAACAGGTTGTCTAGCCATTGAGGCAGAAACACCTTGGCCAGCCACAACGGCTGCCGTATTAAGCCCAGAGGCTGATGCAAGTTGGCCAACCGAAGGGGCTGCCATTGCACTTTGGTCAGCCACGGGGGCTGCCACAACATTTTGGCCATCCGAAGAGGCTGCCATATTCGGATCTACTGTGTTTGGACTGATTTCCATATCCACAGAGTCTCGAATTTGTTTTAAGACTGTATACAACAATTATTACAATTATTACACGGTAATTGGGAAATCCGAATATGACAAAATTACAATTATAATTATTATCCTCAAACAGACCCTAACGGCGGACCCTGAGAGTAGACCCTACGGTAGAGGCTGAGAGCGGAGGCTGAGGGCAGAGGCAGACCCTGAGAGCGGAGGCAGAGGCTGAAGGGCAGAGGCAGACGGAAGAGGCTGACAGCAGAGGCTGAGGCTGTTGTGCTGAGGTAGAGGCTGATCAGTAGAGGTAGAGGCTGTAGGCAGAGGCACAGGCAGAGGCTGGCAGTCAGAGGCAGAGGCTGAAAGTTCACCTTCCGAGGCTTGTTGAAAAACAACAATATCCTTAAAACAAATTCGTCCCCTACCGTAGGTGCAGTAGAACATGAGACGATTGTTTCCCAGGATACAACGGGAAAACGCACGAGCAGGGCACCACCAAACTCGCACCAAACGAACAACAAAGTGTTTGAACTCTCCTTGTAAAACAAAACAAGAAATCTATTTTTTTTTCTCTATTCTGAAAACAAGAAATGATGTTGTTTATATAGGAAAATAAAACACATCTCAATTAATGGAAATAAACTTGTCAATTAAACTCATAAATGGGAGATGTTACACATGTTGTAACACTAAGCTAATTAAATTAGCACTAATGGAAATTAAACTATGTAACCACCAAGCTAATTAAATTAGCACTTATGGAATTGTAACCACCAAACTAATTAAATTAGTTGTTATGGAATTACAAAAGGCTTGGAAAAATTGTGAACTTTGAGCAACAATTTCTCATTCACCCAAGCACCATTTTAAGCATATGAATATACCATTTCGAAGTACTCACGGAGGAGTATCCGAATCATTCAATAACAACCACTAACACGAAGTGGACCATGCTTAAAATTGAGCCTCAAAATGCTTATAAATAAGCATTTTTCCAACAGAGTATTGATTGAGAGTATAAATTAATTTATAAGTATTATACTGAAAATATAAATTAGTTTATAAATTTATCAAACTATACACCAAACGATGTAGATGTGTGCCAATAAAAGGACCTTATACTCTCCATAACCCTTCCTTTTAAATAATAACTTTAAATTCTTGCTACAAGGACCTGATCCTATATATCCATGATCCTTCATTTTATCACCATTGGTGCATGAATAAAAGAAATGCCACATACTGTTATTACAGTTATGTAGTTATGCTCCAGAAATCAATAAAAATAAATTTCAAGTTTCCTTGTATGGTTTATTAGGATGATTGTGATGATGATGATTAAATTATCGTGGTTTTTTTCCAAACCCTTATCTCTGGGAAGGCTGAAGGGTAATATAGTACTACCCAATCAAATGGATAGAAGGCCTAAGAGTCCAAAGGTAAGAGGAAGGTTAAGAAATGACTCGACCATAGTGTGTGATGATGTGTTCTTCCTAATGAGAGATTATGAAGTGAGACAAGTAATGATGGTACCTGACTCGACTACATTCAAGATGATTTTTTGGGGTTATCTAAGAGTTTGTTTAGCCTAACCCGATGAAATATCATCTGTATGAGGTAAACAACCCGACCCGACAACATTGAAGTCTGGATTTGAAATAGTGTAATTTGTCTCGGTTACCCGACCCGATGAACGAAGATGAGATAATGACCAATCAGTTTGAGAGCAGTATGACGTATGCAATACCTGGAAATGAGTGCATCTAGAAGACTGATGATGAAAGAGATAAAACAACAGTTCACATTGAGTATAGGCTCTGCCAGCCGCCATAGGGCGGTGCAGTGGCAGAGTAGTAGCCGTCAGAGGCCGCCATATGGTGGTGCAGTGACAAGAAAACAAGCTTATTTGATTGGCTGAGAAGGTGGTGGAAGCAATTACTAAGGGTTGCAATGATGATTCAATGACATAAGCTGATGTCAGGGTCGGTTATAATAGTGGTTTTTATGACTTATATAAATGAGTAAAAGTCATATTAGAAAGGGTTAACAATTTGTATATTTCAAAACACTTGTAAATTGAGAGTAAAGCTAGTAAAGCAAACTAATGATAGAGAGAGAAAGTGAGTGGTGTATCCGACCACATTGTATACCCGATAAGTTATTTGCTGTGTACTGTGTAATTTCTTTGTTAGGCGCTCGGGTCGGTATTCACCTCGAGGCTAATAAAATCGTTCCCCTTTCTCTCGTGTATGTAGGTTGGAGCCACTCTTCGCCGAACTACGTAAACACATGCCTTTGTGATTATTTGTCATTTTCAAGTCTGTATGGTTCTCACTAACCAAATAAATTCACAGTTGACAGAGGTTTATTCGTGGGATAAATTCTATATATTGCTATTGGAATGAAAAACAACCGTTAACAATTATTATTATAATTACAACATCAAATATTAAGGGTTTTTTATTATTCCAAAAAAATAGTAAATGAAATTTGAAACTATTGAAAACATTCAAGTAAAAATAGCAGCAAAAGTAAACAACACTGGTTCAGCAAATTGCTTACATCCACTTCACGGTTTCAGTTTTTGTAATTAATTATATAATTAAAATTACAAGCACACCTATATACCATTTCAACTATAATCATAAAATAAATTATGAGATATCCGGCCCTCTTCTCTACACTCTCGCGGGTCTACGACCCCTCTACTCTAACGAAAAATTATTGTGAGAGAAATGACATATACACCCGAAACATGATATATCACATTCTGCTTTAACAACTAGCCAATTACATTTATGAGCCATATTCAAACATAATTCAAGAGTAAAACTTGTGGTTATATATATAGCAAGAAACTTCAAAGTGTGGTTAAGAAAAATAAGATTAATTGATTGATTTACACTATGTGAATAATTTCATACAAGGAAAAAAATATGTGTAAATAGGAGAGACCCTTCATCTTCAATGATGCTTCATACTCAATGTCCTTCAAGTAAAGTATCACAAATGTTTTATGATATACTTTTGCAATAGAGGCCATCTTCAATTATGCGTCATACTCGATGTCCTTCAAGAAAAGTATAATAGTTGTTAAAAATTTATGATACTTTTGCAATAGAGGCTGTCTTCAATGATGCTTCATACTCGATCTCCGTCAAGAAAAGTATCATAAATATTTCGTAAACATCTGTGATTCTTTTGCAATTTAAGTAAAAATCAAGGGTATTCAAAAATATTACCCAAAAGTTTAATTCCATAACAACCCCGTTCTCTTAACACGTGACATTTAGCAATATCTCATCCGGCCGTCTTTTCAATTTCATCATAATCTCGCTTCCGTTCATTCCTCGATCGCAATCCTGTTATTTGTTCCCTCCATTTATTTTCCTGGTTACTTAATTAATTGTTATCAAATGCTAAAGGCAAAGGCTTTGAATAAGTTTTTGCGTTCAGCAATTTCTCCACTAATGTCGAATTTGAAACAATCTCTTGGTGTTGCCAAGTTCTCCAGCATCGGAATCGAATTCATTAAAAGGTGGCAAGTAAGCAATTACTTTCAAATATTGATTTTATTTGGACACCAAATTTTTTATTTTTATTTTTTTGGTTGTGTGTGTGTTGGGTTCTGTTATCCCGCAGTGTTGATCATACCGAAGAAAATTTGCTTTCGAGGAAACAAGTGGGGAGAAACTTAAATCGGCATTTGTCAACTGCTCATTATAGCTCCAATTGCAAGGTAAATCAAATAAGAATCTTTAGTTATTTTATTTTAATTTTGATTTGTGACAGGATATATTATATATATGAGCTTTGCTTGTTATGTGATTATGCAGATTTTAGGAAGTGTTCCAGGATTTGTGAAGATAGTGGAAGTGGGTCCGAGGGATGGATTGCAGAATGAGAAGAATATAGTACCGACTGCGGTGAAGGTTGAGCTGATAAAATTGTTAGTTGCTTCAGGGTTGCCTGTTGTTGAGGCTACAAGTTTTGTCTCGCCGAAATGGGTGCCACAGGTAGCCGAGGCTTTGTTTATTATGAGACAATCAACCTTTTTGTGTAGTCTTTTCTCTTTAGGTTTCTGGTTCATCTTTGTGCAAATGGATTGGCCTTGTATATCTGCTGCTTTACTTTGGAACTTAACTACAACTTTTTCCTTTGCTCGAGTATAAATTTTGATGTTCAAAATTTAAAAGATATGGACAACTGACATTGAGAAATTGCTTTTGAATTTTCACCAGTACGTCGATCGCTAATGATTTATTTTTGTTCATTCATGGTTATTTTATCATTTTTTTTTGTATTCTCTTGAATTCGTTCCAGCGTATTTGATTAATATCTTCCATTTGATATGCTTTCGATGCATTAGTTTGCGTTTTGAAGTTAGTTGTCTTTGTGCTATATTTGAAGGACGCTATCATCCAAATAAGCTACACAGTACACTGAGTTATATTAAATTACAGCTTGCAGATGCAAAAGATGTGGTGGAAGCTATCCGAAATGTTGAAGGTGCTAGCTTTCCGGTATTAACCCCTAATCTTAAGGTAAGCTGATTGTAGTTCAGGAATTCTTTATTATGATTTTACATAGAATTAGTGTGGTGTGAATAATTGATAATTTCTGATGCTTTCGTCTAGGGTTTTGATGCTGCTGTTGCGGCTGGAGCCAAAGAAGTGGCCATCTTTGCCGCAGCTTCTGAGTCTTTTTCAAAGTCAAATATCAATTGTAGCATTGAAGATAGTCTGATTCGTTACCGTGATGTTGCTGTAGCTGCCAGAGAGCTCTCAATTCCTGTTCGTGGGTATGCCTATAATTTGCCTAAAAATACACAATTTCTTCTGGAGCAAAAGCAAATACATGTTTTTCCCTCTGCATTCAATTATGAAATGTTCTAGTGTTTCAAATCTACCATCTTTCATAGCTGATTATAAGAATCCCAAAATCTGAAAATGGCAAAATGCTCCAATAAATAACCAAGGTATTAAACTAAAGAATGGTATTTTTGATATGAAATGCTTTTCTAATGTATATGTATGTCAGATGGTTGATTAAATGAGGTTAAGCCTGTGTTTGAAAAGGTGACTTTGGCCTAATTGAAGGATCCCAAAAAAAAAAAAAAATGAAATCGTAGTACGAAGAGTTAAAAAAGGTTTAGATGTCTATTTTCATCGATATAGAGCATATACTGTATAGCACACAATATTTGGTTAATTGCTGGGATTGGTCCGCATGAACTTCATAAATCCCTTATTCTGTTGTTTGACTTCTTTGGATGATATGTTGCATATTGCTTGCACTCTCTCTCTCTCTCTCTCTCTCCCCCCATTAATCCATGATTTTTTTATTATGTTGTTTGACTACTTCAATATCTCTTGCCTTCTCATTCTAATTCATGATTTTATTGAACGTTCAGTTTGCTATCATCAAAATAAGCCTTTTAAGGGCCAGTTTTTGAGTTTAAAAAATATTATAATAAACTTAAGAATATTGTGTCCTTGTTTTACATTTGATATATATTTTCATATTAATTTAGTTGTATAAAATTTTGGAATAACTGGCAGTAGCAGATTTACTTTAGTGATATGATAATATGAATACTTTTGGCCCTTTGTAGATACTTATCGTGTGTTGTGGGGTGTCCAGTGGAAGGCATGGTACATCCATCAAAAGTAGCATATGTATCCAAACAGCTTTATGACATGGGTTGCTCAGAAATTTCCCTTGGTGATACAATTGGTGTTGGCACTCCTGGTAAAATTTGAAGCTTTCCTATTCCTTTGTTTTTACAGATGATTAATTTCTTTTGTTAGAAGTGCACTATTATGCATCTTCTGTTCCTTGGAGATGCTTAACAGCAAGATAGGATGCCTTTATTGACCATCTCCACTGTTAAGGTGACTCTTTACTCTTTGTGACAACTTGACATCCCAATTAAGAATTTATGAAGAAGTTAGAGGTTATTTGAAAATTTATCAGCCTGCTTTTGGAGAAAAATTTCTTCCATCTGCAGTTATTATGAGGCCTAACTCAAGTCTTAGCAGCATTGTTTAAGAAAATATATGTTGTTGCTTAAGTTTGCTAATTTATTGGTTTTTTTGGTTTACTGCCTATTGAGTGCCTAATTCTCTCTTTTCTTGGCCCAGGAACTGTCATTCCAATGCTTGAAGCTGTTCTTGATGTTGTACCTGTTGATAAGCTCGCTGTCCATTTTCACGACACGTATGGGCAAGCTCTTTCAAATATCCTTGCGTCGCTTCAAGTAAGACACCCTCTTTTTCTGATTCGCAAGTTATAAAAGAAACCAATTTTGGCACAGACTGGCCACTATCTTTGGCAATCATATGGTATTTCCAATAAGCATAATCTATTTTTCTCCCTCAAAGTTTGGCTTAACTTACAAGTTTATGATTGCCCCAATATAGAAGCAAAGTAACTTCCCCCGAAAAAATAAAATTAAAATAATCATCTTTAAACACTTGCAATGTCACTAAAAGTGAGTTTATTTTCTTTATAGATGGGTATCGGCACAATTGATTCATCGGTCTCTGGTCTTGGAGGTTGTCCATATGCTAAGGGTGCTTCTGGAAATGTTGCCACTGAAGATGTTGTTTACATGCTCAATGGGCTTGGTGTCAAGACTAACGTAGATATTCGGAAGCTAATGTTAGCTGGGGATTTTATTTGCAAGCATTTGGGACGCCAATCTGGTTCAAAGACGGCAATTGCCTTAAGTAAAACCACCACAGCTCACGGCTCCAAGCTTTAAGGTACTAGAGCTTCATCATCTTTTATTCTTGCCATGTCGGAAAATCTCTTTTTCTCTCATGCATGTGCTCTAGTTTAACATTTAAGTCCCACTTTCCTAGTGTACCCATTTACAGCTTTTTCAATATAACTATTATCTTTTGCAGTCGCTTTAATCGTGTGCATTTGTTCGTTTCTTAAGAAAATGTAAAGATTTTTGTTTTATGCCGTTGCCTTGTTTCATTAATCTGTACACCTCATCTTGCATAAGATGGATTTGATGTTTATCATCTTGAGATGATAACACTCAAGTAACTATGAATAATATTGAACTGTCTAAAAACATATTCCTGAAGCCATACAAATTTCAATCTCTAGAATGAAAGCAATTGAAGCCAATGATTTGATTGGTGATAGATATGACTTAAGCTGGATGTAAATGATGAAGGACGTTTAGTGTGGGCATCCTTTATGGCTATATGATTGTCTGGATTAACTATGCATTTTTTTAAGGTTTGTGCATTTAGTTAGTGGATAAATGCAAGGAAGTAGGAGTTGAGGAGTAAACAGAGAGCAATCCAAGAACTTAAGTTGTATTTATTGAAAAGATGTTCCATATGTTACAGTGTAGTCTTTGAGTTGTTATTTATAGATACAATCTGCAGATGTGCTGTAACTAAATCGCTAATCTCTTGTCCAGAAACTTGATGATGTGGCAAGATCCGTCACATGTTAGTGCTACTGATTAGAGGACATGGACCTGGAGACGATGTAATTTTTTTATACAGAACATGAAAGAATCAAAGGTATTCTTAAGCACCATGTAATAAGGAAATAGTTGTGGAAAGGAACCTTGGAAATATAATTGTTTGCTTCATTGTTGATAGAATTGTTGGTTCATACATCACATACTCATGGATTAAATAATCAAGTGAACTCGGGTAAATTTATGTTTTTGTAATTCATATTTTAGTGCTTCGATGTGTTATCGCTGTATGGGAACATGCTAGCGTCCTGGAGATTCAGATTTTACTTGGCCAGAATTGTGGAACCTGGGGCTGTTGTTGCTTTACAGATGAACCGAACCAAACCAAACTAATCAAGTCTTTTTTTTTTTTCATTTAGGCTGTGTTTGGTTGGGGGGTTTTGGAGGGGAGGGGAGGGATTATTTCAAATTATGTTTGTTTGGTTCAATTTTTTTAAGGGGAGGGGAGGGGAGGGGAGCAAAATCCCTCCTAAGCCAATTTTAGCTCCCCTCCAAAAGTGGGGGGTTTTGGAGGGGAGAGAAAGTGAAGAATTAAAATTTTAAATGCAATGACTAAATTATCCTTACTTATATATTAAAAAACCTAAATTGTTCTAATTACAAAATCCCTCATAAGTCAATTTTAACTCTCATCCTAACTATTTTGTTGAAACCTTATTAACGTTTTACGTATTATCTGAACTTAATCATTTTAGTAATTTATGTTATAAACTTGGATATTTTACAGTGTTTCTTTATCTATTAATCTATGTCAAAACCTAGCTACTGGTTTGATGCTTGTTTTAATTTTATTTTTAATAACATGTATTATATATGTAGAGCTTTTAATTTTAATTTTATTATTTGTTTAATTCAAAGATAATATAAGCCTATATTATTTTAATTTTATTTATAACAAGCTATAAGGATAAAATAGTAAATTAGTTTTAAAATCTCTCACCTCCATTCTTGAACCAAACATATATTTAATTAAAAACACTCACCTCCCCTCCCCTCCCCTCCTTTCAACCAAACATATATTTAATTAAAATCTCTCCCCTACCCTACCATCCCCTCCATTAAAATCCCTCCCCTCCCATCCCCTTCCCTTCGTTGAACCAAACAGACCCTTAAGTGAAGTCAACTAGATAGAGCTTTTGACGTTATCAAACTCTATTTAATATTATTATTTCATCAAGCTTCATATACTTATGTTCTCATTTTCTTATTGGAGTATTTATCGATTGGATAGACCTGGCCACTGATTCAGTTCCGAACCTGATGGTTTCGTTTTTATTTATTTATTTAAAATTTTAATTTTAATTTCTTAAAAAAAAAAAGATTTCAAAATTATTTAAAATTATAAATTTGGATTTATATTACATTAAATTTAAAACTAAATTAAAATGCTTTTAAAAACTTAAGTTGCATACGTATCGTCTAGGGGTGAGATGAATCAAAATTCACGTAGTTCCATTATATTTTTAGATAGTTCCCCATTAAAAATTTATAATTTTATACTCATCAATCATCATCATTATCTGTGCCTGCTGTTGATCCTTCAACTCTCGTTCCTCTTGCAATTGCAGATGCATTGTCGAACAAGACTTCAAAGACATCGGGGGCATATTCTTGTTGCCTCAGATTAACTCGAGTCCAATCATCCACTCATGTTGTTGTTTTTAAAGTGATTGGATGTAATGAAGACTGTCTCGCTTCCAAAATATTACCTCATAAGCTGAAAGCTTGTTCAACCGCTACGTTAGAAACAAGTCTTGCCAGCACCTCTTTAGTAATAATTGATAAAACATGATAGATATTTTGGTATCGGTTCCACTAGTCAATCACTTGAAAATTTTTACTTACTAAATTTTCAGGAGGAAACTCGAAATTGATAGATAAATAATTATCTAATTTCGGGTTGTTAGTCATGCAATCCCTCTTTTTTTTTTTTTTTCGTTGGAGTAACCAACGATCATATACGCTAAGTCTTGAATGTATTACGGGTTCGCTACTAGATTGTCCGGATGATTATAAATTATATCTACTAACATAATCCATTAAATAAATATATTAAATCAATTTTTATTCCATCTATTATTTTTCTAATAGTAACTTCATTATATATGCCTAAAAATGCATCGTAAGCTTATAAGTCATTATTCAAACCTTCTAATTTAAATTTATAATAAAAAATTGTGGCAATAAGATAAAGTAATGTAATGTCTTTAAAATAAGTCAATCATTTTATCTTCATAACAACAATAGCTTCAAATAAAATAATATCATTAACATTAGAACTTCCAGCATGCTCATATAGAGTACCAACAATATTCAAACATTCAACAAGAAATAAATTTATTGTATGACAATAAACTCCGCTAAAAATATTTGTAGCATCGTTAAAAACTTTTAAAACTTTTAATTTTTTTTCATAAATTTCCCATTGATTAGGCAAAAATGTTATATGTTGAACATGTTGGGAAAAAAACTACATAATACATCTTTATATTGAAAAGCTTGAGTTAAAAGAAAATAAGTTGAATTCCAACGAGTTGGAATATTTCGTGAAAATTTTACCGATTTAACAATATTTAATTTATAAAACTCGGATCATTCTCTCATGACTTGAGAATATGACCAAATACAATTAAGTGCAATCTTAATAGGATCAATGTGATATTCTAAAAAAATCAGATCATCTTGAACACATAAATTAAAGAAATAGCATGTGCAACGAACATGAAAAAATGACCCACCAAATTTGGTTGACATATTTTTTTAAATCTCTAATTGATGCAGTATTTGCAGATGTATTGTCAAAACCAATTGTTAAAATTTTACCTAATAAACCATATTCATCAAAAATTACTTTAATCATTCTATAAATATTTTGTGCAATATGTTGTTCATCAAAAACTCTAAATGCAATAAGTCGTTTTTTCATGTTTCATGATGCATCAATCCAATGACAAGTCACACTCATATATGAGTGTGTTTGCCAATGGTCACTCCAAATATCAGAACAAATATAAAGACGACATTTAATATCTTTAATATTTCATTTAAAATAATTTTACATCTTTGTATAATTTAAAATTTTATCGTTTTGTTGTATTTATAGGCATTTTACAGGCAACATAATTTAAAGCATTTCGAACATAATTAGTAAAAATAATTTTTTTAATCAAAACTTAAAGAAATATGTGTGATACGAGTAAATTTAACAAATTCTTCTATATTTTTAGCATCAGAATATTTAAATAAATCTAAAGAATTCATACATCTACTAGATGAAACATACCTTCCCATTTGAGTTTGTGTTGTATCAAGTCTAATTTCATCGACATGATGTCTATCCAAATGTTTGTTCATATTGTCATAGCCGCCGGTAAATTTGTAAGATACACCACAATAATTGTATATTGTTCTTGGACCTTCATTTTCAGTCTCGACTAAATGAAAATGAATTTTGAAAATATCGAAAGATCGAAACTTAACTTCTCTTCTCCGTATATCGATACTTTGGACGCTCTCTTGGGTTGACACGTTGGACATGGTGTTATCAGATGAGCTTGTCATTTTTTGTTATTATTGAAGAATTGCAATATTAAATCAATAGGAGAAATTGAAGATGAGAGAATTAAAGAAATTGAGAGAATTGAGAATTTGTGTGTTGAAAAAATGAAGAATGACCTATATTTATACATTTTTGGATTATTTTGTGATACCTAAATTGCCTATAAAATTAGTCGTTTTATTAATGTTATTAAGGATAATATGTACATTTAATATTTTACTTTTACAAAAAAAAAAAAAAAGTAAAATACATTTTCAAAGTAGTAGAGAGTCGTTGCTCCATGTTGCTGCCCAACGGCTACTAACCGTTGGGCCAAACGGTTCCAACCGGAATCGTTCAGTTCCGGTTGGAATTGCGAAACTTCTTGGAATCAGACGATTCCAACGATTCTGATTTGAACAGTTAGAATCGTCCGGTTCGATTATGGTGGAACTTTAACCGAACTGGACAAATCCAAATCCGATTCCGGAACCGGAATCAGCCGGTTCCTAACGATTCGATTCCAGTTCGATTTCGAATCAAAATCATGACCGGATCTATAATTGGATATGTTCGAACTATCTTAATCGTGATAGACCTAGTAAAATTTTCACACATTTTACAAGTAACCATTGCTTGAAACGAAAAGTGTTCAAATGTTGCATTGTTTCGTCCCCTTTGAAATACGGCTAAAGAAAACGAGGCATTGGTTGTTGCCTTCTTGGCTGCGTAAAGGTTGTTTGTTGATGCTAGCGCTTTTATAAATTTTAAAGTTCTTTAAAATTTTAAATGCATTGCAGGAATTGTCTGTCCCTCAGGTTTTTCACTAACCATCTGGTTAAATGAGTTACTCGTACCTCTGTACGTGTCGGCGACCCGAAATTGACGGGTTTGAAAATTTCAAAAAAATTTAATGTTACATAACTAGTCGGGTAGCGAGTTTGGCTTATAAAATATAATAAGTGTGATATTTTTTAATGATATTTTATTTGAATAATAGTATATTCTAATATTTTTTTAAAATATATAATTGTTTGAAATATGAATGTCATTAAAAAATATCCGTTATAAATATCCTAATAAATAATGTTTGATCAAGTGCGCTGCAGATTAAACTATATTTTTTTTTGGGTAATTAGAGTGTCTGGGATAATTTACGCGCACATCGATTAATCATCAGGATTTGTGTTCCGTATCCTCAAAAATTTCTCAATACAAATCAGGATAAATCACTGGTTTTTTATATCGGGGGCATGACCTCAATGAAATATATCAAATGAGATTCGAACTTTAAACTCGAGAGATGAAACAACTCAATCCCAATACTTTATACACTCAAGCCCAAACTTGTAAAATGAACACCCTTAGTTACTCGTAATGATATTTGTTCATATCACGTAACATATGATTTAGGTAATGTTGATTTTTTGGAGTAACATATTCCAGCAAAGGGCCCTGCACTGTGGTCCGCATGCAAGTTATACCTTGTAGAGAAAGGAACAAGCATCCTCTCATTTTTGCGCAACATCATTCATTATCAACACCGGCCTACTATCTTTTCACTTTCGAGCTTTCTTCAAAGGGAGAAAAATTTCAGTTTCTTTCCACAATTTTTTTGCTGCTCTTTTTGGCTTTTATGTTTTAATTGTCAAATATATTGTTCTTCTTATTCTTGGTATAGACTGCAAAAATTGACTTAAAAACCATAACCCAATGAAATCAAATAATTTTGTTGTTTTGGAAAATAACGCGTCGCCCACTTTATCAATATACTTAATAGGATTGTACAAAAACCTGCACAATCCGTTTAATTACTTAATAACGTCACATGACAGTATCGCGTGCTTAATAAAACTGTATATACAGTACATTGCTGCTATTAAATTTGAATAGTGAGCAGGTTGAACAAGAATATAAATATGTGAAACCCTAATGTATAGATCCACATTTTAAATAACAACATTTATGTTCTCTTGTATATATCTAGTGGATATATGGCTGGAAAAGGCTGAATGAGTATTGAGTACCAAATGTAAAGTGGGGTCTGCCTCGTAATCATTCAAACCAGAGAAATTAAGACGATTGGATGGTTTGTAAGACTATTGAATTTATTTACCCTACAATTTAATTACCTTATGAACATTTCTGATCAAAATGGAAATTTTAAAAAATCTCCAGAGATTGTACAGTGAAATTACAGGATTATTATCTTGTATCATTAATCTTCAGTCAATATGATATAAATTAAAGGGGCTGATCATCTAGAGCACGCTACAATTTTTTTATTTTTTTAAAAAAAAAATTATTTCTATTTTGCATGTGATTATTAAGCAAATTATCTATAGGCATCATGATTAATATGTAAATAAAGAAATAAATCTTACACAGAGAAACAAATTGTTGGGTAAAAAATCAATAAATTAATTAGAATAATGATATAATAAAGCGATAATCTAATGCCAATTTGTATGCATTCTTCATATAAGCTTATACAATAATTTGGAAATAATTTAGACTTAATATGATGAAATATTGTTCTTTTGTTAATTAATTAATAACAGGAACACATTCAACTATTCAAGAATTAAAACTAGTAAAAGCAAGCTGTTGCTGCAGCAGAGAGAGTGGCAGGTAAAAGCAGACAAACATTCATGGCAATAACATTACAACCACCCCATTAATGGCAGTTTTAATGGTCACGATAAATATTTGAAAATTTACGAAAATAAACATTAATTTCTTCTTATATAGTATTATTAAAATCTTCAACAAATAGCTAGTTACAAAAATAAAAAATGGCCACAGCTAATTATAATATAATTTCATATACATCTGTAACGTTGCATCAAAAATGCTCATAACAAATAACACCCCAAAAAAAATGGAAATGAAGATACACTAAAAAAGAAAAGAAAGAAAATTTCAGAGCTTAAAAGAGAGAAATCAAGATTGGTTTCTCAAATATGTAAACTTATCTGTTGTGAAGAGGATTCGGGCCAGTGTAGACTTTTCTCTTTTCAGCAGCAAGAGTTGCATCATCACCATTTTTATTATTATTATTATTATTATTTCCTCTGAAGCTACCATGAGAGGAGCCAACAGGAATATTCAAATTATTATGAGCTTCGCCTTTGAATGAAGCAAGTTTTGCATTACCATGATCAGCAAAACATGGAGAGCTTTGCAACTGTAGTAGCATGAGAAGAAGGAGAAGAAGAGACAAGCAACAAGCTAACTGATCTTTTCTTCTCAAAAGCAGCATCTGTTTCTTGAAGTTCATGGCATGGAACTTTTTGGCTAACTTTTTGAGATCACCTTCACCTTCACTTCACCTAGGAGTTTGAAGAAGAAAGGGGGGGCTGAAGTCAATGTGGGGGGTGGAACTTTGAGAGTCAAAATGCATAGAACTTGCTGCCTGCTGATTGATGCAGAGGGTGTTATTGGAAACCTTTTATTATTTTTTTGTGTGTACTGATTTCAGAGCCTAGTTTTGGCAGTGAAAAAACTAAAAGCTTTGACACAGAGAGAGAGAGAGAGGGAGAGAGGGAGGGGTGTGTTTGTTTTGTTTTCAATATATTTTTTTTATCATAAGCTGATGAAGCTGAATGTTTTGAAAGCACCACAATGTCTCTTTCCAATCTTTATCAATCTTGGGTCATGTGAGATTTAATCATTTTCTCTTGGCTTTTTTTTTTTTTAAAAAAAAAAAAATTTTAAATTATGTTTTAATTGATAAATTAAATTTACGACAAGAGACCGCTCTTCCTTGAGAAGATATAATGCCAAGGGCAGTTTAGGAAATTTCAACATTCATGGACTGTTTGATTGCCCTATGTGATGATCTGACGGATGAGATTACAGTGCAACTGTTAACTTTGGTAGGAGGGGTGTTCCGAGCTTGGGTGTTCGGTCTTTCTGCTTCGCTTTTGACATTCGCTTTTTACTTGTTATTTATTTATTTATTTTGGAATCGTTGAAAATCCCGCCCCCAAACCATTCATTTCGAGCTTAAGCGGAACATGTAAAACATCTGACTGTCTTGGGTTCTTACAAGAAACACAATCATGGATTCGAACCCATGACCTTAAGGTGAGATTATGAACTATACATCATCAAGTCACACTCTTTAAAGACTTGTTATTGATATAGCTTAAATCACAAAAGAAGACATGACGACAGTGATTGAGGATAAATCACTAATGTGTGCCATCCTTAGTGAGTGGAAACTCTTATACTCACTGGTCAAGGTTTATCGAATATTCAGTTGGTAATCTCGAATTTTCATACCATGCAACTTATTTATCCAAATTTCCTCTTGATTTGATTGACTTTTAGTTACATAAATTTATGTCTATAACACTTAACTTAATTACAGATAAGCTCAAGATTATTCAGATTTGTATGTTTCAATCAACTCAACGAGAAAGGAACATATCATCAACTTATACTCGAGCGTGTGGCCTAAATTGAGGTCGCATGTGGTTGCCACCGGGCTACAAGCCTAGTAACAAGTCTTAGATTGTTGACGTACATTCTCCTTCAACATTTTGCAACATCGCCAAGTTAATAACTATAGATATTGATTTAACATATATTGTTCATGGTAAAAATCAGTATGTGAATCAAGCAGTATAAGCCAGAGACAGAGGTGAAATTTCCCCTTTTGGCCGATGTTCGGAAAGTATGAGCCATTTCTCGGCTCAGTAGGGGTCCGGATGCGATCTCCCATATAAGACCGACCATAATATGTGCTTTGATGCAGTTTCCATAAACCAACCACATCAGCTTGTCAGCTCGGTTCGGACCTATTCTGCTCCATTTTTAGTAAGACGAAGGGCTCAGACAGTTCAAGACAGGATGAAAATGGTTCGGTAGGCTCGGCAGATTATTAGGGCGACCACTTAGCAACCGACAAAAGCCTCGAGATTGTGATTTCCCTTTACACGTGTCATCTCCCGGGAACACCCACCAGGTTGTCATCATCACTAATTACATGTGGCAGTAAAGAGTCAGATTGATGCGATGGGATGTCAGATGGCATGCTTACTTTCGGCAAGAACAGACCTAGGGCAGAGAACTTAATAAATGAGGCAAGTGTCACGTGGAAGATTCTGCAAAATGGGAACATCAACCGCCTCATCTTACCGCCTAATTCTTAGTATATAAGGGAGTGTAGTCTCGTAGGAGAAAAATGGACGGGTTTTTCTCTTTTTGATTTTGTGGGGAGAAAGCCTTTTGTAAATTCCTTTTGTAAAACAGCTCGGTCTTCACACTGACCGACCACAAAACAGGTCGGCCGAGTATATTTCCGTAATAAAACACTCATCTGTTTTGTGCCCGTGGACGTAGGTTGGATTCGATCCGCCGAACCACGTTAACTCCCTGTGCCAATCTGCGTGTTCTTATCCTTCTATCAAAGTTTGCTTTTGGTTTCCCATAACCAAACAAATTCACTACTGAAGGAAGGTTAATCTCGGGAACAATATTCTGTTATTGTCTCTGAGACGAAAACCAGCAGTCAACAGTTGGCGCCGTCTGTGGGGACATAACAAGAAGCAACTCGTGTTGTAAGATGATGGTAGAAGGTGAAAGCTGTGGTTTGCACAAGTAGCTCAACATCAGAATGGACGGGGGGAGAAATGAATGGGAAGAAGCAAGCCAGAACGGGAGGAAGAAAGAGTCCGTATGGATAAAAAAACATTTTCTTGTTGAATTGTGGAATGAAATGTAAAAATACTGGCCAACGGGCACCCATCCGGGGTGAATTGTCGAATGAAATGTAACGACGTGAATGAGTTACATCCGTTGGCGACGGCTGACTAGGCTCCTCAGTAAGAAGGAACTACGCCTCCCAAACTACTAATCGCCAGCCTCGCAAGTTACTTGTGTTGGAGGATTGATCAGGGAGCTAGCCAGCCAAAGGCGAGGGAGGACGTCTGTCGGTCCAGTTCTCAATTGGTGTGGTGGTCTTCCCCGAATGAGAGAAAATGAGGGGAAAAACATTCGGGAAAACCACGTAAAGTGAAAATTGACGGCCTTGCCAGGAAGCCCATGGTCGATCGGGAGGTACCAGACACTAGAGAAATGCATTGTTAAAGGAGCACCGACGGAGTGCCTGGTGCGGCAGACCCTGTGATCCAGCTCGGAAACCTTGGGATCAAGTTCAAATCGAAGAATCCCAGCGGAGCGCCTGATGCAGGAGCCATCTCGAGTGTGAAGTTTACAAATAAGGCATACACAGTTTTCAAAGCTCGGATCAGAAGATACGGTCGGACCACAAAACAGGAAACATAAGAAAGTAAATGTAAAAGCCTCTTTTAAAATGTCCCGCAAAGAGTTGTAAGAAGGACAGTATGTCCTTTAAATATGAATAAAACTTTTTTTTTAAGAAACTTGCACATCTCGCTTGTTTGTTAATTAAACGTGAAAGTTGTCTTCATTATTTTTTTGTTGGCATGCTCGATGTGAAGGTAATGATTGGAGGCCAGGAATGGCACCAAACCCGTGGCACGCCAAACACTGGTGTCATTATCAAACCTCAGGGCAAAGTGCGCCGACCTGACTCCTTTCATTTTAAGTGGATCTGAGTTACTTCAAGGGATGAAGTGCATGAGGGAGAGCGTGAACCTCTCGTGGCAGTATCAGACTCCCGAGGCCGGAGCGTAACTACCCCATGACTTGCATCTGTGTGCCATCGGCTCGGGGCTGGATTTGTTCCGCCGAGGCTTCATGATGTTTAGGCTCGGGGCTGGATTCGTTCCGCCGAGGCCTCTGTGTGCCATCGGATCGAGGCTATATTTGTTCCGCCGAGGCTTCATGGTGTTTAGGCTCGACGCTAGATTCGTTCCGCCGAGGCCTCTATGTGCCATCGGCTCGGGGCTGGATTTGTTCCGCCGAGGCTTCATGGTTATTCAGCTCGGGGCTGGATTCATTCCGCCGAGGCCTTTGAGAGATTAGAAATTATGTTTTTGAGACCTCGGACAAGACGCTGTCTTGAGGTATCCGAGTTGTTATATACACTTGTGAAACTTTTTCATTTGGGGTATGTGCTAAGTCACCCCCGCCTTTATCAATTTTATTCTAAATCTTCGTTTTTTATTTTTCGCTGGTCTGGCAAGGGGACACCAGCGGCAGAATTAGCAGAGCCTCGAAGGTTGATTCGCTTCCCTTCCGTGTAAGTCTTGGTAAGTTTTTCGGCTCGGGGCTGGATTTCGTTCCGCCGAGGCCATGTGTTATTTAGCTCGGGGCTGGATTTGTTCCGCCGAGGATTCATACTTTGCTCAGCTCGGTTTTGGGGTGAGTCCCACCGAGTCTGATTCTTTAAACTGGGGATGTAGCGTTCCCCCAGATTCAAGTGACTTTTTTCAGCTCGGGTTTGGGGTGAATCCCACCGAGTCTGATTCTTTTGAACTGAGGATGTAACATTCCCTCAGATCCAAAATGCTTTTTTTCAGCTCGGGTTTGGGGTGAATCCCACCGAGTCAGAATTTTTTGGAGATGTAGCATTCCTCCGGAACCAGATATTTCCTCTCAGCATGAAGTCAGATTACGTCCCACCAAATGGATTCGTCATCAGCTCGGAGGCAAAGTGTTCGTCTTATGGCCAGGTTCAAAGGTGGTCAGGTTCAAAGGGGAGAAGAGATGAGATCACACGGAGTTACCAGGCAGAATAGTCAGAGATAAACAAGTGAAAGAAGGTTGCAGATGATCTCACAAAAGCACAGAAATATTGTCTACTACAAAACAAACACCTTAGGGTCATCATCAGGAGTCAGTACCTCTAGCTCGGGCTCGGCAGAAAATATCATTTAGCTTCAGCTGCATATACTTCGAAGAACAAAAATAGGAAACTCGAGCAGCAGACTTCTCAAGAACTAAAAATATGGATACAACAAACGTGTGTTCGGGATATTGAACTCACTCTGAAAGAAGGGCAAATAGGATAAACATCTTTACCCTTCAAAGCTCCCCTCAGCAGAACTGAAGTCAGTAGCAGGATTCTCGGAAGATGGATACTTGAGAATGGCAAGAGAGGACTTGGTTAAAGTACACACATAAATGGTTTGCTCTAAAAAGTTCCAGAAGCGACCACCAGCAGGGTGACAGTGCCCCGTACTTGTAATAGTTCTCGGCATCAACTCACAAACTCGTTGATACCAAGAACTAGGGGATGGCTGTTGATGGTAAAAATCAGTATGTGAATCAAGCAGTATAAGCCAGGGACAGAGGTGGAATTTCCCCTTTTGGACGATGTTCGGAAAGTATGAGCCACTTCTCGGCTCAGTAGGGGTCCGAATGCGATCTCCCAGATGAGACTGACCATAATATGTGCTTTGATGCGGTTTCCATAAACCGACCACATCAGCTCGTCAGCTCGGTTCGGACCTATTCTACTTTTTTTTTAGTAAGACAAATGGCTCGGACAGTTCAAGACAAGACGGAAATGGTTCGGTAGGCTCGGCAGATTATTAGGCCGACCACTTAGCAACCGACAGAAGCCTCGAGATTGTGATTTCCCTTTACACGTGTCATCTCCCGGGAACACCCACCAGGCTGTCATCATCACTAATTACATGTGGCAGTAAAGAGTCAGATTGATGCGATGGGATGTCAGAGGGCAGGCTTACTTTCGGCAAGAACATACCTAGGGTAGATAACTTAATAAATGAGGCAAGTGTCACGTGGAAGATTCTGCAAAATGGGAACAGCAACCGCCTCATCTTACCGCCTCATTCTTAGTATATAATGGAGGGTAGTCTCGTAGGAGAAAAATGGACGGGTTTTTCTCTTCTTGATTTTGTGGGGAGAAAGCCTTTTGTAAATTCCTTTTGTAAAACAGCTCGGTCTTCACACTGACCGACCACAAAATAGGTCGGCCGAGTATATTTTCGTAATAAAACACCCATCTGTTTTGTGCCCGTGCACGTAGGTTAGATTCGATCCGCCGAACCACGTTAACTCCATGTGCCAATCTGCGTGTTTTTCTCCTTCTATCAAAGTTTGCTTTTGATTTCCCATAACCAAACAAATTCACTGCTGAAGGAAGGTTAATCTCGGAACAATATTCCGTTATTGTCACTGAGACGAAAACCAGCCGTTAACATATATATTATTAGAAAGAAAGAAAAATCATCTACAACTTTTACTTTTCTACCCTCAAATATGCATAGGAAAATAATTTATCACCTGACTAATGGGTAATTCATTCATAATTAGGGATGATAACGGATCAAGTATGATACATGGATGTTGATATTCGTATATGGCCCGTTCAATCAACAAATATGAAAAATTAATCCATATTCAGCCCTTACATGCTCATGTTCACACGAAAATTTTACCTTTATTAGAACATGTATTCAAATACCCATACATGCCATGTTCAACTAATGGATATACAAAATTATCATCTTACTCGTCTCTAATATATTGGGCCTCGTAGACCTCATCCCTATGAGAGTTTTTTCCATTGTGATGTATAATAGTAATTTTTAATTAAAATTTAAATTATAATGATTGACAATAAATCTTATACAAAACATTTTTATCTATTCAGTCATCCTATTTTATATTACCCAATATGATAAATGTGTGTATTTTTCCCCTCGAAATTTTAAAAGTACATCATATTTCTTCTGAAATCTTGCAAAAAATTATCAATTTCCCACATTAAAATGTGAGAACTGATAGACTTTTAAAACTTTGGGTGGAAAATGATAAAATAAAAAATGTTGTAATATTTTCGAATTTTTACCTAATTAAGAATGGACTAGCCATAATTTTCCATACATGTATGTATGTATGTATGTAAGTGTCGAAATTGTCAGCTTATCTTTATTTTAAATTCGACGGTACAGAAACTGCAAAATTGAGATAATTTATCTTAAATTTTCTTATTCCATCATGCACTTCGAATTTGAGATTGAAGAGTTTTTATTTTATTGTTAAAACAGAAGTTCAAGAAATATAAATATTGGAATATGAGAACAAATAATAATAATAATATACAAGAAATTAATAAAAGAAAGAGAGGTGTGGTGGGGCAGAAAGAGGTGGCAATTGATCAAATATATCAGAATGTTTATAGTGGTCTCTTTCTTAGAAGAAATGATGATGTTTTAAACCACCTTTTTTTTTTTTTTTTGGAGATTGGAAAAAAAACCAATACATGAAAGTCATGGACAGTTGATGATTTTTGCACCAACAAAAAGGTGACCCAAATTTTCTCATACCATACTTAGCTTGTAAAAGTAATATTAATGTTTTTATTTTTATCAAAAAAAAGAATAAAATAATTAATAAAATTAATTTTATGATGCCTTTCACCAGCAATTTCAACCACCAACTTTAGGACTAGCACCAAATACCATGATTTCTCTTTTCTTCCTTCATATATGAAAACACACTTTGATGTCAATATATATTTATTTATTTTTTGAAATCGTTGGAAACTCATCGTCAAACCACTCATTCTGAGCTTAATCGGAGTAGGTAAAACTTCCGGCTGTAACAGGCTCTTACAAGAAACACACTCATTGGATTCAAATCCAGGATCTCAATGTGAGATCCCGAACCCTATATCACCAAATCACACCCATTGCGGATACTTTGAAGTCAATATATATAAGGAAAGTAAAATAGCATTTAAATCCCAAGAACAAGAATATAAAAATTGACAAATTGTAAAGCAAAATAAAATATAGGGTTTAGTTGTAAAGATTTATTGGTTTTGAGTTGACCACATTGATGGTTTTGACTCAAAACTGGAAGGCCTTGGTCCATAGTAATTATGCCATGCAAACAACATCAAATTCACACAGAAAGATTTGACTGCATATGTTTCATCTTCATCATTTACCACAATATGTTTTAATTGAAAATTTAATTGTTGATGGTGTCTTTTGTCCTCTAAAAAGCATATTGATGGACAGTGGGTAGTATAAGTGTATTTTAATTAAAACCTATGTTTTTGTAGAAAATGATGATGAGACTGAGCTTAATTAACTTAATGTGTATCAATCAAAATAATAATTACTAAGTAGATAATTAACCTCCTTTCAAAGTGATTCATTTTAATATTTTGTATAAAAATGGAGCAAAATTGTGTTACTTGCATAATAAGCTAACTAGCTAGTAGACACAAAAATAATGTAAGTTAGCAATAATCTTAATGATGATTTCAGATAATTTGTTGAGCAACATTAAGAACCAAACTTGAAAATATCTAATGAAGGGCCATTTTGGTACTTCAACATATATATAATGTCTAATGACTATTTAAAAATAAGTTTTGAGAGTAAGTATTTATAATGATTATGTTAGGATCTTAAATTCGTCATGAGCCAAAAATACAAGTACTAAAGGTTTCATGGAACCTTTTTTAAAATAAGTTTTAAGGGTGAGTATTTATAATGACTATGCCCATGCGTTTATAATTTTTATTTTGTATATTTTTTTTTAGTAAATTTTCATTTATTCTCTGTTGATATCTTGATAAATTTTGTCCACAAGAGACGTGGCTTGGTAATGTAGGGTTTAGGATCTCACATTAAGTTCCTGAGTTCGAATTCAGAGAGTACGTTTCTTGTAAAAGTCTGAGACAGTCGGAAATTTTACCTGTTTCGCTTAAGCCCGAAATGGATGATTTGACGGCGGAGTTTCTAACGATTCAAAAAAAAAATCTTGATAAATCTTCCATTTGGGATGCATTAATTAACCCACCACTCTCTAAAAACTCAAAGATTGGACCAAGAATTTTGTAAGAATGAAATTGATGATGATGAATAGCTGCTTTATTTAATTTTGCTGGAAACATACAAATTAAAGATCAAATCCATAAATGGGCAAAGCAATGTCGATATGAGTACAAAGGGTATGATTAGGGCAAAGAAAATATTGCAAGCAAAATGGGTGTCTCCTTTTTATCATTTCATTGCTTTTCTTTTTGCTCTTCGGTCAAAGTCTAGGTCATGTCATCATTGGAACATAACTAGTATATGAAATTTTTCATTATGAGCTTCATATATATTGTTCTTGTGACTTGATAATTATATATTAACTTAGTAATAGAACTGTTTTTATAGAGTGCATGTGTGACCAACTATAATATTGTAACATCTTTGATTTGGGAGATGTTACCGGCAGGGGATATCAGTATTAACCCCATCAGCCTCTGACCAACTACCTATATCTGATACTAATATACTTATCTTGATTTGACTATATTTTGTACGGGACCGACCGGTGCGTAATCACACGCGTATAACGCAAAGCGCATGTATCGTTCAAGTAGTATAAAAAGTATCGATCTCATGAGGACTTAATACCTAATCTATTAATTTTATGAGATCGAATGATTACTAGTATCTAACAGGCTGATTGATTTATTTGAAATGGTGAAGATTTTAAATTTAAAAACAAGTAAATAAAATTGCACGAATGTAGGTTTAAGAAAATTCAATATTAAAAACTATCTAGGGTTGTGAATCTTTCTAATATCTTTTAAAAGATGAAGTGATTATTTCACGTTTGTGTAATAAATCGGTCGACTAACCTAGAACACTAAATTATGAGAAAGCCTCTGTCGATGGTCAGACGCAAATACCCAGTTTAACCCAATTGAACCATATATCTATGTCAACCAAATTATCTGGATTCATTAAGTTTAAGTTCCAATTATGGCTACCCCCGCCCGACAGGTATATGTCTATCATGTAAGGAAATCTATTAAAGGGTTATCTATCCTCAAGGAAGATCGTGGGTTATTAAGTCTAAGGCTGAAACCTAAAATTCATTTGTCAAGTTTATTTTAGATTTACCAGATTAATCTTATTAGTGGCCAATTAACAAGACGCATTAAGCTTAAGACTTAATAAGTAAACCTTTAAATTACCCAAACTATAAAATAACCCCTTATAAACCAGTGATATTAGAATTCATCACAACCTCAGATAACTAACTTAGTTACGACACATAACTAGGGCTAGTAAAATAAAAACATTAAGTAAAAATGCTGAAAAGTAATTACGGTAAAGTAAAAGCTGAAAAGTAAATTACAATAAAATAAAATGCTAAGGTAAAATAATCAACTTTTACTACTACTAATTTAGATATCTCTATTAATATAATATATTAACTTGTGATTATTTTACCAATCAGCCATATAGGTGGTAACCTGATTAAGTCAAATTAAGTCCAACCAGCCATAAAGGCGGAACCAAAATAACCTGCCATATAGGCGGTAAGAAAATTTAATTACCAACCGACCAATCTGGCGGTATCCTTGCTTAGTCAGGTTTAAACCAGTTTAAAATGAATT
The DNA here is from genome assembly GCA_019454045.1 of Zanthoxylum bungeanum. NCBI lineage: Eukaryota > Viridiplantae > Streptophyta > Magnoliopsida > Sapindales > Rutaceae > Zanthoxylum > Zanthoxylum bungeanum. The sequence continues at coordinate 1,433,811 of SKCR01024899.1, read as the reverse complement.
ACCAACCGACCAATATAGCGGTATCCTTTTTAAGTCAAATTTTAAATAGTGAATATATTATATTTAAGAGAGATTAATCTACATAGGAATAGTAAAAGAATTACCTTTCACCATAGCAGGGGGAAGTTACCTCGTCATGGTTGAATAATAAAGAAAGTAAATTACTATTACTATTACATAACGTAATTAAAATTTATTACAAAATTGAAATTAAAACAAACTAGATAGAAAACTCCATATTTACATCAGAGAATTCGGAGATGAAGATACATCTGAAACTGAAATTTCGAGCTCTATTTATAGGCCCCAATAAGCTCCTCGCGTCGCGACGCGATGACCTGTCAACGCGTGATTGGCCGATTCAGATTCTTATTTGCTGACGTGGTGATTGCTGATAATTTGATTCAATAATTGTGCTGACGTGGTGACACATGACGAAAGGGATTGTCAGCACCGTAGAATTTTGACACATGGCACGGTGTGATTGGTTGATGATGACGTGGCACTTTGGCTCGGTCAACCGGTGATGTGGACGATGACGTGGCAAACACGTGGTGACACATGGTCGTGGCAATTGTCGACACCGTAGGATGATGACACGTGGCACGGCGCACGTTAGCAGATTAGCTGTGATGGTGACACGTGACACAACGCACATTAGCAAAGTCAAACTTTTCAGATTCTAACACGTGGACCCGACGCACGTTAGCATGGATCGGCGTACTTTAGGCGTCGCGACGCCAAAGGCTAGCGCGTCGCGACGCGTGAAATGACGAAAATGCCATTTTGTATGTTTTTCACTATTTTGTCCCCAAATCATCTCCAGAAAGTCCTGAAACTTTATTTATCTACAAAATAACACAAAACACATCAAAATATTCACAAAACTCAAGAAACTATATAAAATATTAGGTTAAATTAGTGGTAAATAGTGATACATTTACTACTCATCAGGGACTATAGCCCAACTCGAAAACAAACTCAATATTAATTATTGTACTTGATAACAATTGATTTTACAATGACTACACACATCAAAATCGATACAAGACTCATATTTGACTATGATTTGTATTTGACTAATATTGGACTTTTACTTAGGGGTGCATTAATCGGTTTTAACCGATTAACCGAACCGTTCCGACCCATTTTTTATTTCAGTTCGGTTAAATCGGTTATTGCAGTTAAATTTTTTAACTTTTTCGGTTATTCGATTTTGTTACGGTTATGAGATTCGTATAACCGAACCGACCGATTAACCGAAATTAAACAATATATATATATATATATATATATATTAGCGCGTGCGAATCCTTTAATTTTTTAGAGTTAAGATAGTCTGCATGTAAACTCTAAATTGGTTGTAGTTATATTGATTTGCTTGCGCTGTTTCTCCTTCGTTCTCTTCTTCTTCTTAAAGAGCTTATGATGAGACTTCTTCTTTGAAGGACATGCGCAATTTTTCTTATCTTTGCATTTGATCTGCAAATAAGGCTTTTTGCACGCAGCTTTAAATGGCTGTTTGTCTTTGAGCATCTCCCTGACAAGTGTTCGCTGATCACAAAGCTTGTTGAGAGCTTTGATGGCGATCTGGTGAATTTCTCCAAGGGATATGTCTATCATTTTCTGCTGCTTAGCCTGTATCAAGCGCTGCATTTCGTCGTGAAGCTCCTCTGGTAATGAAGCTGCATATATATGCTTCAGATTCGGATCATTATATCCATTGAGCTTATAGAAATGCTTTGACATTCTCTGGAAATGGGTGTTAAGATCTTTAATCCTTAACGAACAACACCGCATTTGAAAGTATTCCCGACGAGCATGTTCTAACAATAAGGCTCTTTCTCCGAGGAATTCTTTATGTATGATTCCCATAGCTACGGCCGCTGATTCGACCTGGTAGAATTGTTGTTGTCTGAAACCTCTGAGATTAAGGAACCATTCTCTCAAGGCTCATAGAGTACGAGAAACAAATTCTACAATGACATTATGCACAGTATTTCCTGGCTTAAGTAGCATCAAATCAGTCCATGCAATGAATTCTTGCATTTTGTTAGGCCATTTGGACGATGGGATATCATCAAATGTGAACCAAGGACTTGTAACTGGCTTGGAATATGCTGATTGTGACCGTGTAGTTGTACCCGTAGGTACATATTCAGTATCTTCAGGTTTTTTCGGTCATTGGCTCATTTGATCTAGTAGATGTGGCCATCAACATCTTTGTGATGTATGTCATATCATCTGAGTCACTGGATATGTTCTGGGTGGAATCACTCTCAGGTTCTGAGGATTCCTGAGACTGTTCAGAACTTTCAGGTTCAGGCTCATGGGTTGAGAGCTGTTGAGTATAAAGTTGATGAGTTGTAACAGTCGGTTGAGGTTGGGGCGTTTGTAACGGTATAGTAGGAAACTATGTTTCTGGAACATAGGTTTGTGTTTGGGAAGGACGTGTGTAGGGCTGTGAAGGTCCTGGTTGAGATATCGGTTGGGGTAATGGTTGTGTATGTATTGGTGGAACTGGGTTTTCTGGATACTGTTATTTTTGTGGTGCTGGTTTCCAAGTACCATGGACACTACCATAAATTTTTTACCAGTCTGTTTGGGACGAGGTAAATGATGAAGGTGGGTAAGGTTGATAGGCTGGGTATGAAAAGCTTGGTGAAAATGGACTAGGTGTGAAAGCCTGTGGAACAAATGGTGTACGCCTGTCGGCTTCCATTTTGCAAATTCTGCTTTCAGTTTCTTCATCTCAGCTTCTTTATGATCAAATTCTGGACCAAAATAATTATGAGAGACCATAGTTCTCATGTCTCTATCAAGATGAGCAATCTGAGCCACCGTTTCTTCATACATCCGTTTTAGCGTATTGGCTAACGAATCCACCTTTGTCTCTGTCATTTGAACATGCTGAACAACATGGTCCACCTTAGTTTCAATACTGCGAAGTACAATATTTTGAACTCTAGCGTTTTGTGTGTGCCAGTTTAGCACAGCTTCATGTTATTTAGGTTTTTCCAATTGACCACTGGGTGTGACAGTAGTTGGCTGGACATAAGGCTTAACAACAACCTTAGTCTGTGGGTCAACATCTTTTCGAACGGTGGGAACTGATCTTGGTAAAAAGATATTGAAGGCTTGAACATCATGCAAGGTTGCATCTGTGGAAGAGGCTTAGGAGTCAATTTTTTCTTGGACGGCAGCCGATGAATGAGATACGCTTTATGATCTGACCAGATACATCCTTAAGCAGTATCTCATCCTTTCCAATCTCTTCTGTGAACCTCTTAGGTTGAGGCTCTTTTCGTTCTGTTACGCCAACTATAGGACTGTGGTCTGTGTCATCTCGCCATGGTTTATCCGGTTTGCGCGGAGACTTTGGCTTTTTTGACTTCATTCTTCTCCTCTTCATGAGGAGATCTTCATCATCGTCACTATCATCTAAGAGATGACAGTCACAATCTGGGTCGCACTTGTCTGACCCTGGGGCATCCCATATAAAATGACCATCGATCTTTGAAGTATAGACCGGAAAGCCATCTGAATCAAAAGCTTCGATCGAGATGTCATTTTCTCTCAGACCATTGGTCGGATCTGGAGAAATCATACAGGAAAATGGTATCGCACTTTCAACAGGCTCTAGCTGAGAAAAAGATGTGCGAACAGTACCATCAGCCTGTTTAGAGAAGACAACTTGAGTGCTTTGGACAGGCTGAGTGCTCCGTAGGAACTTTTCATAGTTGGTTAGCCATTCCAAAGGCATGAGCTTTAACAACTCTTTCCTTCTCGATCTGTCGAGGGATATGCACTATTGTTGGCACATTGTCAGTAGAAGTCTGATCTGCCAGAATCATAAGAGCATCTTTAGACGCTGTGGCAGATGGAAGATCAACAGAATGATCTTGCAGATGGTACACCGGTTGATGGTGTAGATAGCCATCATCAAAGACTCGATCTGTGCTTCTCATTGGATCTGAACTTGGATCTTGAAGGCATTCGGCAGATTTGGATCCTGTAAAGACAGATTATAATTTGGGTAGAAGGTCATCAACACACTCCCAGCATGGAGAGTGGTGAGAACAGTGCCAATTACTGCGTGTTGATACTCCTTGAATCTGAAATCCAACAAAACAAGTCTGACCGTCACTGGTAATCATTTCCTTCCATGGAGAGTTAGAATAACTCTCACAGCACCCATATGGAAATGAGTGTACCCTTCTGCTTTCCAACTGGAGACGAAATCTTTCGGTATCTCCAGATCTACATATTGTTCATCCTGTGTAGCTCGTAGAGTACACTGATCCAGCTTGGAGGACTGGACATATTCTTTAGCAGTCGGACGATGTGTAGAAATAATAGTACGAATACTTCTAGTAACAGTACCGGTTCTTTTGTACAGGTTATAAGGGTTTAGAAGAAGTGAATGAGTCTTAGAAACTTGAACAACATCTGAAACATGTGAATATTCCATAAAATTTTCAATTTAGAGGCTATTCTTTTAGAACAAGAACAGTGTAAAGAAAGAGTAGAAGATATTCTTACTAATTCACTAGCAGAAGTAGAAGACGGAGAATAAGACTCTACAGTGGACATAGTTATAAGATTGATTGACTCTCAAAGTATTTAGACAATATATGTGAAGACAGTTCCCTCCTACTTACACAAAGAAGAGAACTTCACCACAACCACTATTACAAATCCACTTATTTTACCACCTCTGTGAACAGTAAATGCTCTGGCGCTGATACCAGAAGTGTCATTTATGCCCTTTAATGTGGTGGTAGGGACGTAGCAGAGAGCAACCCGAGGTTTTGGTATTGATAAAATTCAAATGACAAGCTGCATTAACAGTTTAGTTTTGACTCTTTTTAGTTTCTCTAAGAATTTAAAGGTAAAAATACATAAAATTTCAAATGTATAGATTTTACATCGTGGTGGATTCGTGACCCTTAAAATTTCTAACATGGCAGGTTTGGAAAGAAATCTGAGGCTGTGACAATCATCGAGGGTTTAAAAAATATTTCTATCGCATGTAATTACATATAGATATATTTAATCAAATGTTAGTTAGAATCGGTATTTTTAGAATCGGATATGTGATCGAATTAGTGATCCAAAAAATTTAATGCGTCAGTGGTTCAACTGGTTGAAACGTTCCAAAAAAATCGGTAGAAGTGATCTACATCATATATAATTTTACTAATTAAAAATTATAAAAAATATTAAATTTTAATTTATTGGATTGGTTAATAACCGAATTAACCATAATCGACCGAAATATAATGGTTAATTGGTTAATGGTTATGTGTCATAAATTGGTTAAATCAGTCACACTTTTATTTAACCGAAAATTTTGGTTACGGTTAAAAAATCAAGAATTAACCGACCGATGCACACCCCTACTTTTACTCAACCTCTGACTCATACTGGTGGACTCCATACCTAGTGACTGCATTAGTATACATCCTCTCGAGCTCGTCCTCCGTGAATACTGTAAAACATAAAGACTGGAGTGGGGATTAGATCGTTATTCGATCTAAGTGAGTGGACGAAATCTGAAAACTGATGTAAAACATTTGGATTCAAAACTATAGTGTCAGAAGCATTTTATTTGAAAACTCAGTCTGAAAATCTCTTTATAAAACTTGTCTTTCTGAAAACAGCTTTGAATCTCTGGTTTCTGGAAACTGATTCTAAAATCTAGTTTCTGAAAACTGTTTTCTAAAAAACTGAAATATGAAGCTGATCTGTATCTGAAAAACCTTGACGTATGAGGGCGTTACGTATCGCCTTCCCCTCATACGCCTAACTATAACGAGCAGTGCAAATCCATGACTTTGGGGCGTTATGTATCGCCGTCCCCCAAAACATTACCAATACTGTCTCTGAAATCGGTGGTGCTCTATGCCCAGGAAAACGACTCAACCGGGCGTGTCCGGTAATAACTCAACCGGGTCTTTGAAACTGGTGGTCTTAGGGCGTTACGTATCGTCGTCCCCAAGCCACAAACTAGAACTGGGGGTGCTGATCTATGCTACCACCCAAGCTCTGAACTAGAGTCCAGGTACACGAACCTATGCAGCCATTCTGGCTCTGAAACTAGGATCTAGAGGCGTTACGTATCGTTATCCCTCTAGTCCTCTACATGTGCACATGTCATATGTCCGTCAATTCCATACTGTCTCGAGTTACATATTGAGGTGGGTTTTTACCTCATGTCCCGAAAAACACAAAATATGTATTGGAAAATATTTATTTCTCAAATATAACTTAAATCGTCTCTCAAATATGCTGAGGAAAACATAACTGATGATAAAATGGCTAACGCCTTAAAGCAGAAATGTAAATCTCAATTTATAAAGAACAATAAATCAATAAACAAAATTAACTTAAAGAAAGAAATGTCCACTCACTGATTTGGAATATGGCTGGTACTGGAGCCCTCGTCGAAGGAAATTATAGTTCATGCGGATAATCTATGATCGAGAACTTAATTAGCATCATTGTAGTAGAATAGTCCTCGATACTTTACAATACTTAAGGATACATCCATAAATCTATGTACATGAGGTTTATGATGATCATAATTTAATATAAGATATGTATTCAAACTGATACGAGACCCTAATGGTGGTCTCTAACACGCTAAGATGGAACTGGGGGTTAAAAACTGATTTTGGAGTGATTATGTGTCTCGCGTCGTGACGCAGACCCTTCGGTCGTTTTCTTCTTGCGTCGCGACGCGCAGTTCCTCTTGCGTCACGACGCGTCCTAGGTTTCCAGGATTCTACCCTTTTATTCTTCAATTTTCAATCATCCAAAACAACACCCCAATCATTCCCCTACCAAAATCAACACTCAAAACACCATATAATATCCAATACTACATAATTCACATCATTAATTCATCAACACCAAACTTTAATCTATTCATATACTTCATAAAAGATTTAAACCCAAAACTTTATAACTTTCAATCCATAAACTTAATCTCACAATTTTTATCTCAATCATCATTACAACTCAATCACTTACACATAACTATCATCCAACACCCATATTCTATCATCATACTTCATAAATATTAAAATCAAGCTTATGAGTTAAGTCTTTTTACCTCATTTGTTGGAGCTTCATCATCCCCCATGGTTTTCTTCTATCTTCATTCTTCTTATTTCCTTCTTCTTTTCTTTCTTTCTTTCTTTCTTTCTTTCTTTCTTTCTTCTTTTTCTTCTTCTTCCCCTTCTTCTTCCTTACATATTCTTCTTTCTTTCTTTTTATTTCCCTTTTAATTTTTTTGTGAAATAATGAATAGTGCACTCCTTATATAGTGGGTTTATTTTATATTTGGAAGGTTTGAGAAAAGTGTGGAAAAATCTAGAAAATTTGAGATTATTCATCCGAATTTTGACTTGTATTTTTGACCCAGTTCTAATCCGATTTTGAAAAAATATTCAACGCGGAAGTTGTAGGTCTCGATCTTAGATTTCCGACGATATAAAATTCATAAAAATCAGAGATCGTATGGAAAAGTTACGCCCCAAATACTATGGGTGGTCCAAAGGAAACACGGTACAGTCCCGTCCCGGGACTTCGAGAAATTTACCGATTGTCCCTAAAATAATCTCATGAGCATATTTGAGTCTTAATATAATTTATTTTATATTATTTTTGTCCAAGAATACCACAGAACTTACAACGTAATAGTAACTAAACTACCGGTCGTTACAAATATAACATTCACTCTCACCTTGATAAGCTCACCTCATAACTTTCTCAAACCATACAAGGGAGTGAAAGTGGCAAGTGATTTTTTCCCCTTAAGTATTTAAAATTTACTGATATCACACTTGAATTAAATTAAGGTATGAGTCTAATCATGAAATTAATAATAATTTATGCATCGAATGGGGTCTATCAAGCATAGTTCGAATGATCTACACTAACACCTCATTTGGGTGAAGTGCACCATGCTTTAATAATATATGGTATGGTTGGTATTGTATGGTATTTGTACTGTAATTACCGTTATCATGTTTGGGAAGATGATATAATATGATATGATTAAATAATTTATTTTTGTTTAGTTTAATGATATGGTATGGTTCCAAAAATGATAAAAAAATTAAAATGTCCTCAAACACATAAATTTATATTAAATCCATTTTTTGTCCATAAATTAAATTTAATGAAAGACATAAAAAATTCCTATTAAAATATCACCAAACACACATCAAATTATTACTCATTAATATAAAATCAATAAATTATAATAAAAATTAATGTACCAAATAGATTATTGTAAGCACAGACATAAAATTTATATAAACATGGAAAAAAATATTATCAAGGCAAAATAGTAATCAAAGCTTACTCACTGAGAGAGTCAACCCTAATTGAGAGGTGAATTTAACTATTTTTATATTTATTAATATAATATATTTAATATGGTATAATTGGCATTTTAAAATTTTATTATGGATATTTTAGAAAAAAAAAATTATAAAATCATGGCAAACCACCAAATCCATGGTTTAAAAAACTCTCCAAAATTCATGGTTTTCAAACCTTGAGATTACAATGAGAAAGCACACAATGGAAGTTAAAAAAAATATTTTGAACTTTACCATTTTTTATGAAATCATGACAAGTCATGAAACAAATAAGGTGTAAATAATAAATAAATATATTATACAATTACGTATATATACAAGGGAGGTGATGAGTCCTTATATAAGAACTCAAATCCTTCTTCTAATGATAGAAGAAATGGTGTTTACCATTCGACAAAAGACCATTAATTTATGATTTGAGAAAATAACTATTAATTCCATATGTGTTGGCAACTCTCATAACAAAACAAGTTAAATTGAGTTGTAATGAGTTTTGAAGATCTCGAAGTAATTGGACAAATGTTTGGACAAAATCGGATGAAGACATCAGAGTTTCATTCGTGATACGTTTTTATTTAGGTTCGAATGCTATGCGTTTGTGATTCGTTTAAGTTGATGTTCGAACAAAAGCTTTCAGAGACCATCTGTTCGAGTAACACTCGAGTCATGTTCGAACGAAAACTGTTCAGAGGCTTCGCGTTAGAGGTGCGTTCGATATTGTGTTCGAACGTTTTGTGAATTACCTCGCGTTCATCACACGTTCTTGTGGAGTTCGAACACATGTGCGATGATGTGTTATTTTGGATGCTTTTTAGAGCCTGCTTGAGAGAATGAAAACCCTACCTATTAACCAAATACATAGCCACTTTATCCAGGGAGACAAACACAATTCTTAGAGCTTCAGATCCATAGTGTTCTCTTGTTTGTCAATTCACCTTGAAGACTTTCATAGTTTCATTATTTTCTTTGTTTTGGTGAGATTGTCCCTTGACATACCATCAACACATGAACATAATCTTAACCAAATTTCATAAACCTTTAGAGTTCTAAAAGAGGAAGATTGGTAGTCAGAGTTTTAGCATTGCGAGTTCGCATGGTTGATCAGAATTCACCCAGAGACTTCAGAGGTTCTGAAGAATGCCGCTTGGTGTGGGCTCGAGGAGTTCTTCGAGTTATTATAATCTAGAGGTATTTGAGTCGGTGGAGTTGTCACCATAAGTCTTATACCACCACTGTAAGTTTTCTCATTATAGTGGATTTGGGTGGTAACTTATACCTGGATTGGTTTTTTACTCTCTAGAGTTTTCCATTCTGTTAACAAAATTGCTGATGTTGATTATTTTTCTTACTTTCATATATTTTTTAAAACATATAACTGCATATATTAATAGCGTTTGTTGATTCATACCATAATCGCTCTAATTTTGACATATCTTAGATTAGATTAGAGTAGTTGTTTAATTCCGCACAAGGTCGGTTATTACAGTCCAGATGTATTCGAGTCGATGAAGTTGTCACCATAGATCTTATACTATTGCTGTAAGTTTTCTCATTATAGTGGATTTGGGTAGTAGCCTATACCCAGAGTGGTTTTTTACCCTCGAGAGTTTTCCACTTCGTCAAAAAAATTACTGGTGTTGATTCTTTTTCTTGCTTCCATATATTTGATTTATCTTATAACTGTATAAATTAAGAGTGTTTGTTGATTCATATCATAGTCACTCTAACTTTAACATGTCTTAAATTGAAACAGTGGTTTAATTTTGCACAGGATAAGAACCTTAGACAAATTTTGAATTTTTCAATAACACTATATGTTTATTCATATAGTTACAAAACACATTTGCAATTGTGTAATTAAATGATATAGCTAATATTTGATTTAGTTGCAAAAATATATTTTTAATTGTCTTTTTTTTTTCACAAGTAAATACTCCCACCCTCCTTAGTCCTTAGTGGGAATGTCAAATGTGCACGGCCTCCGCCACATACAATACTAAATAAATTAGGACTTCTGTTTTAATAACGGATCGAATTGATCATACCATTCAGTTACTTAAGTGTCATGATGTTTTTCCTTCAACCAATCACGCTAGCATCTTCAAGTGTTTTTTCCTTGCAATTGAAGAGACTTATGATTTCATATAGTCTTTTATTAATTGGGGGCAATTTTCTCATTAATTAGTTCACTAAATGTGGCAACGGACCAGACCCGACCCAGACTTTGCTATGTCGACCCGAGCTAGGCTTTTAGAAAATATTTTTTTTTTTTTTAAAAGTAATTTTTCTTTTGAAAATTTTTAGTACATAAAAATGAGAAAAAAAAATAAGTATTTCAATATTTTTAGAATTTTTTTTATATTAAATTTTAAAAATTTAGTTATCAATGTACGTATTTAAAATTAAAAATTAATTTATATAATTTAAAAATTATATTTTATTTATAAAAATCGAATCCGGATCGAGCTCAAACTTTTTTACTCGAGATCCGGATTTTTTTACCACCCTTATTAGTCACAGTAATTGAACTCAAAATTCACCACGTTTGCGGCTTTGCCTAGTAAAGTAATACTATTATTACCAACATAACATTTATGAATAGAGCAAGAGGTCATGGCTTCGTTTATTAATAGCCATATGTATAAATTTTATTTTTGGGTTAATTAATAAATTACTAAGAATTAAGGCGGTCAAATCAAACCATAATTACACTCAAGCTGTCTGTGAATAATTCCACTTTCCTTTTCTTCATGTTTCTTTCCTATTAGGAATCTTTTCTGTTTGTTAGGCAGTCAATAATCATAATTAGCTTAATATTAATTACTAACTTTCAAGTTTCAACCATTAAACCTTTGATAATTACACCATTAATTTTTCAATATAATAATATCTCCTTGGTTTTCTTTTTCCATCTTTGTTATAACATTAATCTATTACTAACAGATTTCTAACATCTCCATAGTCAGGAATTGTGGGCACATGACAAGACATAGCTAGATTATGGACCTAAATATAATTATGTTGTTAGAAAATAAAACTAGTTGATTATCTCCATCCCCCTTTTTGTATTACATTTTATGGGTCAAGAAAAACTGTAAAGTTTTGTTCTCATGGTTAAGCATAAAAGTCTTTAAGGGACGCAATCCAACTATTTAAGTTTTCTTCAAGATTTGTGCAGCACCTTTATAAAAATATGTGACAATATCGATTTACGCATGCATACATATCAGAATCTAATGACTCCGGTTAACATGAGATTTCCTCGATATTAAAAAAAAAAGATTAAGCACAGAACACATAGAAATTAGAAAGAGACTATACACACGTGTAAACACATCTCATCATTTCGTAGCCAATGCGTCAGGTTTTGTGTGTGTGTGTGTATAAGAAATGAAGCCTTCGGATTTCTTTCATGGGGTCTTTGTTGCAGTCCATTCTATTGTTCTAGCTAGTGAAGCTGATTCTTGATTATTAATTAGCTGATTCAAAGTTTTTTGGTTCTTATTCAAACAAATTTACATGACACTTCTATTGATCTAGTGCCTCAAATTTTAGCAACCAAGTAATGATTATTGTCGATATTGCTTCCCATGCTCATCAGCCAAATACAAATACAATATGGTTCATAGCAATCTGTTCATCAACATCCTTGAGCTATAGCCTATAGGATCTCATAAAGGGTTTTTTTTACAATTCTACCCCTAATATAATCAGAAATCTGCCAATATCTACCTCAAGATAGCATTTGTAATTTAGTCCGAAATTTGATTTCAAAGAAGGATATGTTTGCTCTCAAAAATAGGAGAAATTATACTATGAGGAGACTCGAATTTTTGACCTTAAAAATGAGGTGAACATGAGGTGGGAGTGGTTGACATTTTTTGATTTAGGGTGCGTTTGGTAAAGAATATAAACTAACTTATAAGTAATGGAACAAACGTTAGGGTATAACCTAGCGTCAAAATTAATCTCATTTAATGAGATTATGGTTTTGTGAGTGTTAACGCTAACGTTAAAGAACGTATTTGATAGAGCATTTTAACGCTAGCGAAACGCTTCACCAAACAGTGCCTTAGAATTAGAAACAGAGAAAAACTAGCTGAACTCACAAATTGGTCCCCTGAAGGGATCATTCAAATCTTTATTCGAATTTCAAGTGGAACTGTTCCTGAAAATTGAAGATAAAAACAGACAATCATGCTTCTGGTAGTGGCTTTCCTCCCAGAAATGAACTAAAAAGAGCAAGTGATCGCTTGGGCTGCGAAAATGGAGCTTCATGTGATGCTCCTCTAATGGTTGCAAAAGATAATATGTCACCATATACTTGTGTCCATCCAGCAACCTGTGAAAAATAATCAAGGAAAAAGTGCAAGAGAACAAAAAAAAATATTTCATTTTGAGTACTAATTGGCTCAACTCGAAGTATATAAATGACTTTGATTTATGTTCATGTTTCATTGAATAATAAAATCAACTAACCTGTCTTCCTTCTAACCAGATTCTGTAAGGCATAGTTGTATTTAGTCCTATCTCCTTTGCTAATCCGTTCACCAGCATCCGCGTTCCAGTTAGGGGGATGACTGAATCTTGATCTCCACTAAAGAAGAGAAAATTATATCTTACCTGTTCTGTTATTATTAAATGATGCAGACATAAATTTGAGATCATGGAAAGATTTCAAGAAAAATGTGAACCTGTAAACCAAAACCCTGATGCCGGATTTGGCAAGCTGGCCTAGTACATGAATGGTAGGTACTTCAAGATTTTGCATATCGTATTTAAGGACCCTGTGACCAAAAACATGAGATACAGAAAAAGTTATTTTGCCACTCTTGCCTATATTATTTACAAGTAAAGCTACTGCTATGAGAGTGAACATTCTTTGAAGGAATTTGAACTCGATGTGTCATAAATGGTAAAAGTTTTTTTTTTTTTTTTTTTTTTTTTGTAGCAGAAATCTAAGAGAAAATGACTACAAACATTTCAATTATTGAACAGTTAAGGGTTATAGTTCATATTGCCTCAGTATAGTATATCATTCAATATAAGAACTTACTCGCTACAAATAGTCCATGTGGTGACTCCTACAAGCTGAGCATGGAGAGCATTCTGCACATCTTTTCGATTTAGGTATTTAGTTGTTTCATCTTCGATGCAAACATCTGTTTCCTCCTTATCTTGCTGTAAACAAAATTTCAAAGCTCTAAGCTACTAATACTAGAAAAATAGAAAAAAGAATTTAAAGAAATGAAATAATAGTAGATTGAGCTAAAGACTACTCACCAGTTTATTCAGCATTTTAGATTGTGAAAGAACTGAGGGTAAGCAGACATCAAGAGTAACATCATAAGTATCTACAAATCTGCTAATTTCTCTAGAAACTTGGCTTATTACTTGAGAGCAAACAGCTGTAAGAGAGCCACTCGCATACTGTCTTCTTATTTGAGAAAAATTACACACTGAAGTGAAAATGTCATAGGTTGAATCTGATATCAGTCCATGAGACCACAAGAACTCAGCCCTTGAGTTGAAATCTGTATTGAATTCCAAAAGAGGATTCCCTATCTGCAGCCAGCCACCAATGTATTAGCCTAATGCTTGCCTGCCATAAGATCATACAAGTTTTTGTTTCTCTAAACTTACTGCTATTCCCTTGAGGTTGAACTTCATATTGGATTTAACAATGAGTTGTGCTAGTTGTGGTACATAGTGGCCTAGCAATAAGCAGAGTATCAATTCAGCATTTAAAATAAATAAAAAAATAAAAAAAAATGGGATTCAATGAGCTAAAATATACCTGCATAGCTCTCTCCTGTGATAAAAAATTCTCTGTTTTTGTATTCTGGGAATTCTTTGAACCAGTTCTCTAGGAATGCAAGATTATCTCGTGCTTAAAAAGTAATGCCTGGCATCAGTATCAAACTAAAATGTACATACTGCTAGAGAATTGATTAAATAAATTATGTGGTATTAATGAATTTAAGAAAAGGAAATACAAAGACAAATTAAGAAATTAAACCTGTGATATCATCATTAAAAGAGCTGTAGAAAGATTTATCAGCAGAGTAAGAGAATCCAACTCCTGCTGGTGACTCCAAATATAACATATTTGCTTCTGTATACAGAAGAACTTCATATGAGCAAAAAAAAAAAAAAAAAAAAAAAAAAAAAAAAAAAACTGAAACATGAAATGTTTTGCTTGTATGTTTTATATACCTTTGTTCCAGCTATATTCATTTTTGAGCAATGTATCTCCACTTGGTTTAAAAGGGCCATGTTCACAAAATGCCCCAGCTCCAACAGATGAGCAGCCAGGCCCTACAAATCCAAGGAAATTATAAGCAATTATTTTAGATATGGAATCATTAATGAATATTTAAAAAAAAAAATACCTCCATTTAGCCAAAGAACAAGTGGCTTTGAAGGTGCTTCTGTTTCTGCTTCAACAAAGTAGTAAAAAAGTGATTTTTGTTGCTTCTCATCAATGGTAATGTATCCTGCAAACTGCTGGAAACTTGCCTGTGGCTGCCCAGGTAAGCTACTGATGATTTTATCAGCTTGTTGGACAGATTTTGCTGTTAAAAATATTGCATAGTATATGATTATACATAGCTCAAGTCTCATATTTGTTAGGCTTCTCTTAATCAGATCTTGTTTATGAATCAGTTTTATACAAAAGTGACTGTTCATTGAAGTTTTGCTAATGGCTTTTGCTTATTCCAATGCCTTTTTCTTTATCTAAAGGTAGTCGTGTATCAATGCTATACTTTGAATAAGATATGAGATGATGCCTTTCAATATGGGATGGAGAGAGAATATGGGTACAAACAAATTATTTTCACGAGGTGTTTGTCACTTTGTTGAATTGATTCACTATTTGCCAAATCTTGTGAATGATTCATTCATATATATTTTACTTTGTATATATACATACGGTTGACGCTTAGAAAGTAATATCCATATTTATTAAGACTTTTTATAAATTGGGATTGTGAGTTGTTAAATAAAAATTTATAAATTAATGAATCTTAATTATTAAAATATGTATGTTAAAAGACAAATTGAAAAAATATATTTAAAATATGCATGTAAGAAAATGACTGCTATATAGATATGCTTTTGTGTACGTACGTTTATATGCTAGGATTTTATGGTGATATATCGGTATGATATAGGGCTGTATTTGTTGGAATAGGGCTGTATTTGTTGGAATGTATGCCCTAGAGTTACATGTGATGTAAACGATTTTATATGTTTTGAAATACAATGATGTATTATTCATTTATCAAATTGTTTGTTTAATTTTCGCATATTATATATCATCTTAAATACCCTATATTACTTATGTGCCTTCAGACTTAGTGTATGAGTGTCATACACAAGAGGATTTAAGTCTGAAGTTAGTAATCTTAATAGTCCATAGAGAGAAATAAAGCGGGTACTTTTTTGTGTTTTATCTATAGCTGCGGTCCATTCTGTATTTGTATGGCAATCCTGATCCGGATCGTCCATGTAGAGACATGAGAATGGAGGCACCTTGTATGATACGATCATATAGGACTGGACCCGGATGGAAATGACATTCTTATAATATCCGTTAAACTAATAGAGTCATTTTGATATACTAGATGATCATATATAGATTGATCTTAATCCTGAGTGTACTACGAACTCCTGCATGGCAGGCTATTTCCTTTGATTTACAAAGGTGAGGTTGGTGTAACAGTCCCGACCAATAGCTACGTACTTTGGGGGCATGGTCTGTTGTGTAGCTGTGAACGTTTTACATAGACATGGAGTTCACTCTTTCTTGCGAGAAGTAGAAGAGTATATTTCTTAAGGGTTGATTCGGTGCTTGAACGATTTGAGCGCTCAAGTCTTTCTATTACGAATAGAAAGATTAAAATTCATAATAGTTATGAATAAATCGTTCATTAGAGAATCAATGGTACTTAAGGTAAAAAATAATTAGAGGGGTATAACGGACATTATGACCCGACTCTAATTACGAGATACTCGTGAAGGGTCGAGTTCGTATGTAATGACTATATCAATGGACACCAACTTGGTTCGGCTTAATATATCATCTGCGGCAACGAGAGTGCAACTTCAGATTTTTAGTGGAATAACCCGGAGTTAATAATTCAGAATATTAATTAAGAGCTTAATTAATATTTCGAGATTATTTGAGCTCGGAACCGTAGGTCCATTTGGTCCCCGTGCTAACTCGATATACTATAACGGATTTAGTATAATTGGATAGTCCAATTATATACTTACAAAAGAATAAATATTATTAATATGATTAATAATATTAATTAGTCACACTTGTAACTATATATTAAAAGTTAATATATGATTAATATAATAAATGATTATATGATAATATTTATTGTTAATAATTAAATTATATATGATATAATTTATGAAGGCTAAAGTTGTAATTTCCAAATTAAAAGGTTTTGGAAACCCTTGGCATTATTTTGGAAGTCACGCCATTTAATTGGATGTCAAATATTCAATTTCGTAACATATATTTTATTTATGGAAAGTTAATATAATTGTTACAAAATTAATGAAAAGAATTATGCCATTGCCGATTTTGTCAAGGAATTAAAGGGAAGTTTTGATGGCTTTGGAAGTTATCAATTTGAAAAGGCAAATTACTTAGTTATTAATATTTGTAATTGATTTTGTCATTCAATACTTGATTGATATTACAAAAAATTAATATTCACTTCCTACCTTGGCTGATTATTGCACTAAGGGGGAGATGATTGGTTGTTTTATTTTTGAAACAATAAACCTAAGTATAAAAAGAAAATTTGATTTTCTTTTGTGTATCTCTCATTATTGGAACCCTAGCCACCTTCTTCTTCTTCTCTACCAGTTCTCAAAAGTTGAGAAACTACATTGAAGAACAAAAAGAAGAAAAATAAAATACTAAGTGTGTGATTGAATCTCTAAATCGTTTAGTGATTTGTTTTGTGAGTGTAGCCCACACTACTTTCCGTTGGTTACGAGTCATAGCACGAAAGACTTTTTGGTGACGAACAAATCATCTTCTTTCTCTATTCTCTTAGGTCACGACAGTGAGGCTTTGTATTACCTCATTGCCGCACCTTGGTTGTTTGATTCGGGGCTTGTTTTGTTTTGTTTTAATTCGTGTTCTTGGGAAACATTTTGGGGCTGAGTTGAGATTGTTTTTGAGTGGAAAAATCAGATCTAAATCACCTTGCAGTTCACGCAAATTAGGAGCTTATTTGTGTGCAGTTCCGTTGTGTAACGGGTCCAAAACAGTCCGGTTTTTCACTGCAGTTCGGGGGCTGTTCGGGGACTGTTTCGGGGGTATTCCGAGGCTTAAATCTTGTCCGAAACAGAAGAAAAATTTCAGTATACCTGCCGGACAGATTCGGCAAAAGGAAGGGGAAAGCATAAAAATTTTTCAAGTCCGATCTGTGTGCCTAATCGTTTCCGCTACGCGAGGAAAGCGTTTCCTACCGTATTTCCTCGGTATAGCTCGTAGTATTAGGAAAATTATAGAAAGGAAACCAACATTGCTAGAGTAATAAATTTCAAAATAACATATAATATTATAAAATTATTTTCGAAATTTGATTTAAAGTTTCCAACATATATTGGTTGGTCTGAATGGATGTCTTTTCAATTTTAACTATTAGGATATGTAATTTACGTTTATTAATCCATCACTTAATTTCCCTATTCTTTTAGTAAACGGATTTCAAAAATTTTACAGAATTCTTAGAAGTTTTTTATTTTTAGAATTCTAAGTTTTGTTGTATTCTGAATGTACATTACCTTAACTCTGCCGCAAAATAATGGAGGTAATTAATACCTTAAAAATAGTGTTTTCATGTCTCAAAGCCTTTTTGATTCTACCAACTGTCATAACATTACCTGGACAGGGTAAAAATTTCTGAAATTAGTTTAATAATTGGCTTAATAACAGTAGAGACTATAAAAAGATGTTGACACTGTGGCTAATTGTTTGCTATGAAAAGACTCAAATGACAAAATGCTACCGTGAAAGAACATGAAAAATAAGGAAAACAAAAGTCAATTGCAGCCATAAACATAAGCTCCAGAATGATGTTTATATATATAGACTTATTCATCACATATATTTATCATTATGATAGTTTTATTTTTTAAATTCTTATAATACATTTTTAATTTATTTAGCACAATTGGAACTTGTGGCTAGATGTCAAATGGACGTTTCTCCCTTGATTTCAATTGATACGAGTAAGGTTTGGCGGCGGAGGATCGTTATGGATGGGGTCGGGCCCACCAGGCGATTCTCTCTTGATATGAGCTAGACTTGGTGGCGGAGTATCGTGGTGGAGTGGGTTGGGCCCATCAGGCGTTTCTCTCTTAACACGAGCAAGATTTGGTGGCGGAGTATCGTGGTGGAGTGGATTGGGCCCATCAGGCGTTTCTCTCTTAACACGAGCAAGATTTGGTGGCGGAGTATCGTCATGAATAGGAATAGGCCCACCAGACGTTTCTCTCTTGATATGGACAATACTTAGTGACGGTGTATCGTCATGAATAGGATCAGGCCCACCAGGTGTTTCTCTCTTAATTGTCCATTTGTTATTCGTTATTCTCTGATACACTTCTTGAAATCGATGAAAACTCCGTGCCTCAGAACTTGTAACATGACCTAAAATGATGATTAAAAATAATGACAGACACAACTTTGCCATGTATGCCATATTTTTAAAACTTTAATTTAAGTTTTGCAGAGACAATATTTGTTCACCTATTTATATACAAAATTTGAAAGATAATACATCTAGAAGGTGATAATTTTGGTAATACGCTTTCATAGATTTGGAAATCCAAACAAATCATTTTTGTATATCACAAATCTTCTTACTACCATTTGTTGAAGACTTTGGATTTTGTTTCTATATTATATTCACCTGAAATTTTAATTCAAGATATGTTAACTTATAAGTGATTACTAATTCATTTCCAATATCATTTCATGATAACTAATATTAGAATTATAAATTATTCATGTATGTGTATGTGTATAAACACATTCTTTAGTCCACGAGGGGTGTGGTTTGGTGGTGTAAGGTATAGGATGTTCTGGGTTCGAATCCAGGGGGTGCACTTCTTATAAGAGTCTGGGACAGCCGGTGGTTTTACCTGCGCCCCGTCCCATAATGGGTGGTTTGGTGGGGTTTCCATGGTTTCAAAAAAAAAATAATAAATAAATAAATAAAAAATAAACACACTCTTTAGACTTCATTTTAAAGGGGAAATTCCACTCAATGATGATAGGGCTAGTTTGATACCGGATTACTCCAATTGATAATAATAATTTATAATGAAAAATCTTTAATATTTACTAAATATATTACAGTTGCGGACCATAAATAGGGAATGGAATAGTCATCTCATTCAATATGAAAATTTATTAAAATAAACCTTATAAATTAAAATCATAGCACTATATAAGTAGAAATTTGATTTCTCATGCTTCCAACCCTTTCATCAGTGGTGATATTTTAACCCCCCAAATTATCTCATCAAACCCCACTACTTAATCGACCTCATTAAATATTTTAAATTAATTTTTCTTTTAATATGTCATGTTTAATTGCCATTTTATCCTTAAAATTCTTATTAGTTTTCATACACTGCAAATTATAATCTATTCTCATTTTAAAATTACTTTCTTATTGTTCTTCTTTTTTTCTTTTCTCGGCTTTCTTCTATTTATGTTTTAATTCTTTCTTCCTTTCCTTTATTCTTTTTCCGAGAGAAAAAAATATTTGACTCATTATTAAAATATTAAAAGTGGTGATTAATTTAAGGGAAACAGACACTCAAATATTTTTTCAATTGTAGCTCGTTAAAAATAAAAGTGATAATAATTTTTTTTGTATTTTAATTGGTGATTAATTCTAACTCAAAATCCGTTCTTCAACAGCAAGTATTTTCTTATTTCTCGTTTTAATTTAAGGAAAGGAAAAAAATAATGAATATATATTAAAATTTTAAGAAGAAGAAAGCCTTAAAAAAGAAAACGAAGAAGAATAAAATAATTAAAAAATAAATAAGAAGCGTGCATATATTTTGCTAAATTACAGTTTGCATGGATGTATGAAAAAAATAAAACAAGTACATGATAAAATGGAGATTAAATAGGGTATATTGAGGATAAAAAAAATTAATTAATTTTAAAATTTTAAATGAGATTGATTGAGAAGTGGGTCAAATACTGCTCTCCTTTCGGCTTTCACTTCAAGTGAGATTAAGTAGCTATGAATGAACAAACTCTGTCTTTTTCTCATATAATGGAAGAAGTCAAGGTACTCAAATGTTATTAATCCAAATAATAAAATATAATCTCAATTCTCAAATATTCCTGTAACTAACGGTTGCAAAATAAGAAACCCTAACCGTTTCAGTAACACAGAGCACTTTTTTTTAAAAACCCTTTGCCTTTGGCTTCAAATTGAGCCATGGAGGTGAAACAAGACCAAGACCCAATTGCGCTCTTCATGTCTCTAGACCAATGGCAAGATCAAGATCAAGATCAAGATCAAGACCGAGACCAAGAAGAAGCCTCGCAATCTTCAAACGAAACATATATGCTCGGCTTTGTAATCGCCAACATAGTGGGTCTCCAGTACTACTCAGGAACGATCAGCGGCAGAGAAATGGTGGGTCTGGTTCGTGAACCATTAAACCCATATGACAACAACGCTATCAAAGTGTTAAATACGAGAACTGTTCAAGTGGGCCACATTGAACGGTCAGTAGCTGCTGTCTTAGCGCCTTTGATTGATAGTGGTATGATTTTTGTTGAGGGTATTGTTCCTAATACTCGTAGTCAAGGTAACCGGTTTAGAATTCCATGTCAAGTTCATATTTTTA